>WFKH01010931.1:64545851-64560732 GCA_016163765.1 Magallana hongkongensis
TTTAGGAATTGTACCAAAGTTACATACCAATTTGTTCACTAAACTAAATTTTTTTTTATTATAAAATTCAAATGATTTTGCTGGACCCATTTTACACCTACAAAAGGTCAAATATCATTATTTCAAACTGTCATTTTTATGAAATGTAAATAATTTCATGAAAATATGTACATTATTTATATACGTGACTATAATGGGGGTTACCGGTATTTATGCTTAAATTGTTTGAAAATAATGTCGCTATTTATATCATGATTCATTTCTATTAATTTCTAATGAACTATTTAAAAAATAGAATAAAATGCAACAAAAGTCAAAATTTTTGACTACTATAATGTAAACGAAAACCTTTTCATGTCCACCGATTTTAGGAAAAACTTATCTTAGTATATGTATATATCTGGTGTTTCTAAAACACTATTTCAAACCATATGTTGCGGACTTCGTTTTTGTGAAAATTTATAAAATGCTTGTGTCCCACTCTGTTACTTTTTCACTGTAAACTACAAAACCCTGTGAAATAAAAAAACTGAAATCAATTATTACGTCACATAAATCTTGATGTCATATCTGAAATAAAGGGTATAGTTGGTGTTAAGTCACAATGAAAATCTGTGAGTGATCTCCCTGTAACCGCAAACCTCACCTTAAAATAAAGAATATATCATAATAATGCAAAATCATACAAAATTGGTTATAAAGAAGGAGTTCCAAATTTTTAACAAAAATCAATGCAAAATTTAATTTGCTATTCATATTAAAACAGTGCTCCATAATTCAACCTGATCTTCAAAATCAATGTGCAAACTTGTATTTAATCAAAGTTCTGACAGTATTGATAAACATTAATTTTTAATCTGTATCAGGTGTGGTTGGCAATGTGTTATATAGGTAGGCTGTCAGTAATTTGAATACATTCAATATTAATTGTTACTTAATAATTTTCCGCAGTTCAAATTTTAAAAGTAAAAATTCTACTAAAATGTCATATTACTTTGCAGAGTGGAGAGAAGAGCCTTCAATTTTATTGTGAATGGGTTGAACCATAGTCCTGAAAAAAAACTACTCCAAATCAAGTAAACTATAGTCCAAGGTAATCAAGTGTTTAGTTTGTTTTGTAATTTCTCAAGGCTGATTCAAGTGTGTACATAATTTTCAATGGTCAGAGAGAGAGAGAGAGAGAGAGAGAGAGAGATTGCATAGGTGAAAATAGAACACATTTCAAAGTTTGCATTGTATCAACATTTATAATGGCAATTTACTATCAATTTACTTTTAGTTATCCAGGTCCAATCAAGGGTGTACGGGGATTTATCCCGGGTTGTATTCCATACATCCTTCGGACTGTGTACGGGGATAAATCCCCGTACACCCTTGATTGGACCTGGATAACGAATTTATTTCCTATGTTATACAAATTTTAAAATTATATTGTTTTACCAGTGGTTTACAACTTGAAAATCAATTAATATTAATTGAAATTGTGCTGAAAATCATTTATTCATACCAATAGAATACATGTATTAAGAAATAGGGATTTTATTATTTATTCATTTACCGGGTACTTCATTGAATGTTACATTCTTTTGCGCAAAGATCTATAGGTGCACTTGTAAACAAGAATTGCATTGTGATGTCACATTTTATTTACACCCGGCTTCAGCAGGTGGTACGGAAATTTACACCCGGCTTGTTAACCAATCAGATCTCACGTTATAAGTGACATAGGAAATAAAATTATTTATCCATGTTTAAAGGAAAAAAAATTACCATTTTACACATCTTATCTGGACTCATCTTACTGCTGTTACTTTCCAAAAATTTACTATTGAGACACTAAGTATAAGGCCATAAAATATAAAGTTTTAAATACATGGTTCTCAGGCCATTTTTGTCTGGAATAGTTGTGGCAATGTGTTTTATTTCATAAAAAAAAAAAACCAAATGCTTGTCCCCCTTTGAAGAAGGGAGGGCATATTGCTTTGCTGCTGTCTGTCTGTCTCTTTGTCGGTCGGTCGGTCCACCAACAGTTTCCCTTTATTTTCTTTGCAGAAGTTGCACATATTGAAATGAAATTTAGTATACAGATTTATCATAATAATATCTAGGTCAAGTTTGATTTTAGGTACGATCGAGCAATTTTCGACAGAGTTATACCCCTTGGACATAGAAAAATTCCAATTACTTGCAGTTTCTGTTCATTTTTTTTGCAGAAGTTGCACATATTGAAATGAAATTTGGCATACAGATTTATCATAATAATATCTAGGTCTTGTTCGATTTTGGGTATGATCGAGCCATTTTTGACAGAGTTATGCCCCTTGGATGTAGAAAAATTCCAATTATTTGCAGTTTCCGTTCATTTTCTTCGTTGCACAATTTAAATGAAATTTGGTATACAGATTTATCATAATAATATCTAGGTCAAGTTTGATTTTGGGTACAATCAAGCCATTTTCAACAGAGTTATGCCTCATGGACTTCAAAAAATTCCAATTATTTGCAGTTTCCGTTCATTTTCTTTGCAGAGGTTGCACAATTTAAAAGAAATTTGGTATACAGATTTATCATAATAATATCTAGGTCAAGTTTGATTTTGGGTACGATCGAGCAATTTTCGACAGAATTATGCCCCTTGGATGTAGAAAAATTCCAATTATTTGCAGTCCGTTCATTTTCTTTGCGGATGTTTCCAAGGGAGGGGGAATAAGTGTTTCACAAACATCTCTTGTTTAGTTTGATTTTAATGCTGATTTGAAAATGACTTTTGAAAGCATATGGGAATGGTTACCTTACAATATCAAGTAGTCTGTTTTCAATTTATTTACCCAAACTAAATGAAATCATGTTCTTCAAGAAACCGTATAGTTATGAGACTGAGAGAGCTGTCTGTTAAAGCAGTAGCCGAAATACAGTATGAAACAAGGTCCATTATTAAATCAGATTGGCATAGGCCTGAGAACCAAGAAATTGATTTTTATGCCCTAATCTTGGTGAGACAGTTTCAGCTTAATAAACTGCATACCCAGTTTATATGAGTATGAATACTTTAGCCATTGAATTCATTTTATAATTCAGTTCTCTATCATCAGATTTTTGGACAAAATGTTGTCATAAATAATATTAAATTGTACAAATTTTAAACATAAAGTTAAATCAGACTGATACAAATTTTTGGCGCAGACCCTCAGCCAAAATGGTTTTAAAAGAAATGCAGCTAAAGAGAAGGGTAGAAATGATTAGACATGGCCTCATTAAGGCAATTATATGACAAACCAACAGGAAGGAGCAAGATTATTCTGACTGATATTCAGAAGCAAAAATAATTATTCATTGTGATGTGGTATTTTATCCTAAATCTCAGTGACACACAGATTAACAATTAAGCAGCTATGCTAGGATATGGGCTAGACAGTGAGGACGTGTGGTGCACTATGTTACAAATATCAAATTAGTCTTAGACCACTGTCAGTATTGTGATTAAAAAATACAGTTGGTTAGTAATCACTAAGATAACTTGTAAATCTGTATTTACTGAAAAATTTTACATATTTTTTTTCACTTTCCAGGTGGACAAAACTGTAGGAATAGACATGGGAAAAACCAAACCTGTAAATCTCCCCCTACATAAGTGTGACCTGTGCGAGTTTGCCACCAAGAACATCTATATATTTAAACGACACAGAGTAAGATGCAAAAAGGAAAGGAAAAAAACAAAGGGCAAAACAAAGACAACAATTCCCATGTTTGCTTCAGCTGCAACTGCTAAAGGAATCACCATTTCAAGGATACGACCCAAGGACTCGGCTTCTGATGGTCAGTCTTCTTCCAAACCAGACAGAAAGGGCAGCGTGACCCCTAGCCCAGCTGTCCCAGGGAAAGCTAAGAACAGGAGTTATTTCTGTACAGATTGTGGATTTAGTACTGGAAAGTCAAAGGCTTTCTTGTTTCACCAAGTTGAGGTTCACAGCTATGTTCAGAGCATATTTGCTTGTTCCTATTGTGAATATTGCTCAAGATTTAAGCAGAAAATCAAGAAACATGTCCAGATGGTGCACAAGACAGACATAGACTCTGCGGATATTGTGACTTTGTATGAGGCTAAAAGTAGCAGATCCTCTTTACCAAAATCCCTGTCCAGTGGATCCCGAGACTCACTGGAGGGTCCCCCCACCATGGTTAAACCAAACAGGAGCAGTAAGGTTATACCAGTGTCCAAAGGGAATGTCAGGTCCACTGGGGATGGGGACAATAACATTCAGGAAGTGGTCAGCTCCACCGGGCATGTCAACTTTAAATGTAGGAAGTGTGCTTTCAGTAACCCTGATAGGAGCTTTGTGCAACAGCATGTCAATTCCAGTCATTTGAGTGCAAAACAGTTTTCTTGCACTATATGTAACTTCACAACTACCAAGAAAATAGAGTTTTTTGCTCATAAAGCTGAACATGGCAATGTTGGAGATCAGGGGAAGGGACAGAAAAACAGAGTAGAACGAATGACTGCAAACAGCCCGCAGTTTGATGCAGAATACCCAAGTTACTACGGGGATACAAGTGTCCATGGTGACAGCGAATATGATCAGGCTGACCCAACTGAATACCCCGAGGATATGGAGCAGAATAGAGCAGCAGCCTTCCAATGTGAGGAGTGTGACTACAGCACAGACTTCAAGCCCAATTATGACAGACATCGCAATAACCACACTAATTCTTTTGCCAACAAATGCAATTTCTGTTCATTTTCTAGTGATAATGACAGAGCCATCATCAAACATATGGCCACCAGTCATTCCAGTATTCATGAAGACATCACTGTGGTGATCCCCCATGCTCCAGAGGAAGAGGACGAAGCTGCTGTGGAAATAGATACTACAAGAGGAACGATTGATCAATCAAACCATGATACCATGGATCAGTCACAGAGTGACTATGATAGAAATGACAGCATGGAAACATCATCATCTGCAGGGGTCGAACCCAAAGAACATATCGTTGCTAAGTACAGCTACAAACTGCAAGCACCAGACGGAACCTATGCCTGTCCCTGGTGTGGCCTTAAATACAAGAGGTCCTGGGATCTGGACAGACACATGAAGCTGAAGCACAACAAAAGGATGAAGAACCACTTGTTACAGATGTTACAGGAAGAACAGAATGACAGCCTAGAGGCCATGGAGGACATGTCTTACCAGGATTCAGATTCTTCCAACCTAAATAGTAGTGAACTGTTAAACCAGATGCCCTTCACTGCAGAAGACCTCAAATGTCAGCAGTGTAGTTTTGTGGGAAAATGGCCAAGTGATGTCAAGAAGCATTCTGCTGTGCATGCTATAGAGAAACGGTACAAATGTCCTGAATGTTCCAAGCAGTATAAATATGTTGGAGACTTGAATGTGCATTTAAGAAGGGATCACAAATTGGAGCCATCGAATGTACCTATTTTGAGAGTTCCTATGATTCCAAACAGGAAATCTTCCCCTGCCATGTTTAAATGCCCTTCCTGTTCGTTTGCATCACCATGGAAATCAGAATTGGACCGTCATTCTAAAAAGCACAAGGACGACAAACCATTCTTGTGTAACTACTGCAACTATCAATCCCACTGGAAAGGTGACATTGGAAGACACATGTTCAAGCACCATCCAGCAGTCATGGCAGATGGAGCCAAAATTGAGGATGTTATCACTATCTTGGATGACAGGTTGAAGGACAAGGAAAGTCGTTCCAGCCTCGGAGATAGAGACAGTGATAGTGGAAAATTTGCAGACGACATGTCAGATGACAATGACTCCTATCTCTCTGATCCCAGCCTTCAGCAGAGTGATATGTATGGACATTTGGATAACGATAATGAAGAGAGCAATTTTAGCTCCAACACCGAAACATCATTTGGAAATATAGATGGAACAAGTTCTAGAGGAAACTCAAGGAGTGTGTCTCCATCTCCCTCCAAGGACGGAGTGTTTAAATGTGAATACTGTCCCTTCATTACGAATGCTCCCTCTAAGCTGTCGGCTCATGTGTCCACACACACCAATCTGAAGCAGTACATGTGTCCTGTGTGTGGTCGGCGGGCTAACTGGAAGTGGGACATTCGTAAACACATCAAGCGAGACCACCCAGACAGTGATCTGGATGTTGTTAAGATGAGTGAGCAGGAAGCCGAGGCTACTATCAAGTCATACATGGACACTATGCCGGTGGTAAGAAGAGAACACCACCTTAATTTTGACTCCACATCTAAGGAGAACAAAAAGAATTCTGAGGCTTTCAGTCCAAAGTGGAAAGGCTACAAGTGTGGGGCATGTGGTTTTAAATCTAGCATGCGTTGGACAGTCAGCCGACACATCAGAACTGTACACAATGGTAAAGCCATTGATATTATTTATCATGGAGGTGATGAAGAAAGCAATAACAAGTCTAGCAACTCTACATCATCTTCAAATACACCAGAGAGCAATAAAACTGAAAAACCTTACATGTGTGCTGAGTGTGGAAAAAGATGTGCTTTCAAAGCTGATGTGAAGAAGCACTATCATTACATTCACCCATACATGGACGTGAAGATAATATTCATTGAAGGTTCTAGTGGTACATTGCTTACTCCTGATGAATTAAAACCCAAGTCACAGAACAAATTGGAGAGACTGTCTAAACTGAATCCTGCAGAGGCCCATAAACCCTTCCGCTGCGGAGAGCGCAACTGCGAGAAGCGTACTAACAGTCAAGGCGACCTCAAGAGACACTACAGCTTCATCCATCCAAATGCAGAGATCAAGTTCTACTATAAAAATGAAACAACCCCTAGAAACATTGATGATCCTTTGAATGGAAAGCCCATGCCAACTCCTCCAAACAAACCCCTTGGATCAGCCAATCCTAAAGTCTTTGGCTACATTAAGCCATTTAAATGTTCTGCTTGTGGTCATCGTTCCAACTGGAAGTGGGATTTGAACAAACACATGAGAATGAAACATCCTAACATGCATGCTTCAGTGATTACTATGGATGAGGAAGAGGCCAAAGCCACCTACCATGACTACATGAGAAAGCTGGCAGCAGCAAACCACTGCTCTCTCATTAAATCTGAAGAAAAACCGCCATCAGTTGTTCCTGAGCGAGAGAAACAAGGAAAGGAAAAGATACCATCAAGAAGTGTTTTTAGACAGTTCAAGTGTTCAGCTTGCCCTTACAGATCTAACTGGAGAAGTGACCTAGCTCGTCACATCAAGAGAAAACACGGACCACTCAGAGCCAAGATTGTTTTGTTGGGAACCGAGGAAGCTAAAAAGTCACTGACAGAGTATGACTATAATCCTAGGAATCGACGCAGAAAAATGAAAATAAGAGAATCTGGAAGGATTTGGAAATGTGCAAAGTGTAAATTTTGCAACAAAGACAAGATTTTGGTCATGAAGCATCTTTCTTCTCATGGTGTGAAGGCATACAAGTGCAGTGAATGTGGCTATGCAACCAATTACAGAAGCTCAGCTTTCAGACACATCAAGGCCAAACATCATACAGAAAGTATGTCAATATGTAAAGTCTCTATCAAATATATCAAGGACTTCAAGACAGAAACCAGTTCAAAGATAGAGGAGGACTTTTCAGATGAAGTACAAAATGAGTCTGATGAAAATGAATACATATCAGATGAGCAGAGTGACTCTATGAGATATCTTGAGTCCTTCCGATGCAAACTTTGTACGTTTCAAGCAAACTGGAGATCCTCTGTGTGTAGACACATTCGCCAGACTCACAAGACAAAGGACTATTCCAACCTGATAGACATAGTCCACAAGCATTATCAGCCTGAGGAGAAGAAACGAACAAGCTCCACATCCTCCGACAAAATGCAACCTCCGAAAGATGAATTCAAGCCTCCAGTTGACCCTAAAAAGCACAAGTGTACTATTTGTCCATACAAGACAAGTAAACAAAACCTGCTTCATTTCCACATGAGTTGTCACAAACCTCAGCCAGGTGCCCAGCAGGAGAAATGTAAATTCTGTCCATACTATGTCGTTGCAAAACGTCTGCTTCACCAGCACATGCGCCTCCATCTCCAGGACATGTACCTCAGGCAGAAGGAGGCAGCCTCCATCAAGTCTACCCCCACCAAGAAGATGTCCATGTTCCCTCCCCAATCACCCAGTGGAACACCAAAGAGGTACAAGTGCAACATATGTCCCTACACGACAAACAGCAAGAATGACTTCCTCTATCATAAGCAGTTCCATCGCCAGAAGTCCACATCAGAGTTCAAGTGTGATTACTGTGACTACTGGGTCACTCATAGAAGACTGATTAATCAGCATATGAAGATGCATGAGGCAGCAGGCCATTCCCCTGGTAATGTCAGTCCCGTGTCCTCCTCTCCATGTAAATCTGATATCACAGAATCCAGTGCTATACAAGACACAGTTACATTAGCTATGTACAAACAACGCATGATTTCTTCTAAAATTACTCCAAGTATTTCACAAAAACCAGCCATGTCGCCGATGAAAATTGCATGTTCTGTTGGAAACAGACCAGGATATGCTCTGAAGAATGGTGTATACAGGAAGATGCATACTTGTGACAAGTGCCCTTACATGAATCTACGTCTTAGAAATTTGCGCCTTCATCAGCTTATGCATGGGTACAGAAAGTCCAAAAATCTCCTTCTGAAGTGCCCCCACTGCGATTATTATGTTGGATCTAAGGGATTGCTGTCCCATCATCTGAAGGTCCACCAGCCTAGCTACAGAGCAGACACCTCTATGGACCTGTCAGTGGAGCTGGAGAATGGAGAAGAAAATACAACCATGCTAGAGGAGATGGATGACACCAGCTCAGATGTAGGAGAAATTTCCTATGATAATAAAGTGGACTCTTTGTATGAAATTGCCCGCTGGAAAAAGTACAGTTGTGAGAAATGTCCATACGCCAGTGCAAAGAAGTCCCACTATGAACGTCATGTTGCCTTGCATGGCAGTAAGCAGAGGTGCCAGTGTAAGTACTGTGACTACAGTGTACCTTCCAATAACTTGCTAAACCAGCACCAGAAATTGCACATGACTCCAAACCAGAATCTGCTGGCTGTACAATCCCTCTCCAACCTACAGATGCTATCTGATGTTCCTGCTGATGTAGCTTTGTCCAGTGCCCTGCCACCACTTGACAAGAAAGGAACTTTTTCTGTCAGTGTTACGCATGACCACATGGACTTGTATGAAAACTCATCAGAGCTTGATATAGAGCCAAAGAAATTGTATCGATGTGACAGGTGCCCCTATGCTAATGTCAGAAGAGACCATCTTCTAGCTCATTTAAAATTTCACATGATCAAGAGTGAGCTTGCCTGTCCCTATTGTGATTACTCTGTATCAAAGCAGCATCTCCTGACTCAACACATTGGGGTTCACTTCTGTCCTCTACCTGAGCTTTCCAGCTGGCTTGCTCAGAATGGTGAGATGGATCGAGTTAAACAAACAAAGAACCCAGACCTCTCAGAAGCTCTCTTTGTAGCTGAACTTTATCGAGCAGACGGATGTGGCAAGTCAAATACAGAAGATATCAGTAATGAAGATGCTGCAAAAACAACTCCAGAGTCAGTAGAGGATGAGAAAGGAGAAGCTGCAGAGGAAGAGGTAAAGCTGGCCTCCAGTGAAGAAAACTCTGCTGAGGTTAAGGAAGCAAGTGGAAGTGGTGATGACAAGAACAGAGAAGGAGATACAGAACCAAATCAGACTGATATCAAAGCAGAAAACAAGTCAACAACTGAAGTGGAAGAGAGTCAACCTGTGAATGACTCAGGCACTGACAAATCAGAAATTAAACCAGAAGAAAACCAGACTGGTGGTGAAATTCACCAGAAACTTGATGATGATGATGATGATGAAGCCAATCAGCAAAATAACCAGACTGATTCAGAGAAGACAGAAGAAAAAGATGGTGAAGTGAAACAGGAGGGTAATGGGACTGAAGCAAGACACAGCGCGACAGAACCAGATAGCAATGAATACATCTGCCAGTACTGTGAGAGGGAATTCTCGGCCTCGGATATTCTTGTCAAACATGAAATGCAGCACTTGGTTGGAAACAACTATGAGGTTTGTCAGCATGCCCTGTCTTTTGAAAAAATATTAATATTTTTGCTTTTTTGAAAGCTAAAGTATAGTCAAACCTGTTATTTAAAATAGAAAAGAATTCTTGTTATGTGTATACAATATTTCAACTGTAAATATTGCTTCTCCTGATAATTCTATATACACTGTGTAGAAACGGACTAGGGTAACGCACTTTACCCTAGTCCAAGATGGCGATAGGGAAGTACGCTTCGATTATTTTACACTAAATTTACGCATTTGTCGGGGTAGTATGACTAAATAAATAAATAAATTTACATGATTTGAAGTGTATAAACGTTACAATTGTAAAACTTTTGCAGAATCTTTCCTAATTATAGAGAAAAAGCAAGGAAAATTTTCGACTATCATGATTAGGGTAAAGCAAATTCAAGACTAGGGTAAAGCTTTTTAAAACTTTAAACGTGATTAGGGTGACGCTTTAAGAAATTTCTTATAGAGAGCATAAATGTCTTCTTATATACTTTACAGGGTCTATCTTAAGGGGCTATTTTGTAAATAAGAAACGCACTCTTCTAGCAAATCGATAATCCATTGCGTAAAACACCTCAACACTGAAAAATACATGATTTAATTACACGTATTGCTATGATGATTAATATTTAATAAAAAAAAAATTGCCAACTTATTTCAATAATAACAATGTTATGAAAAAAATTTGTGTTCTACAATGATCATGTCGACAACACGCGATGTTAACCCCCTTCCTCGCAATCATGGCACATGTACTTTAACGCATATTCCCGTTTCCCTGTAATTTGATTTTTGTCTATTACTTTAGGATTGAGAACTTGTAATTTGAGAGTTAAAATTTAAAATGTTAAGCTTTTTATTCAGCAAAATATCTGCACGAAGAAGTATTTGTTACCATTGCAGCGAAGTAGTGAATTGCTGGTCACATCAGGCGCGTAAAGCCTTACGAGGAAAGCTTGCGATAACCGTATATGATGTTTCATCAGGTTAATGAGAATTCATTAGAAACATTTAACTCATAGAACACAATTTAACACTGTCCTAATCTTTTATTCAAACTTGTATTCTTTTTCAACAAACGAAAGAATGACAGATTTGAAATGGAGGCTGCCGATTAAGAATGTCTATATCGTTTCCGTATCGGTCCAATATTCAAATACGCAATCCGTCAACATGTTTTATACGGCTAACAAATTATGACTTTCATAGGCAATCAAAATCAACTATAAGTGACACTGTCATGTTGTAAAACGCATGCATTTTTTAACACCATGATTGTGTACAGTTATCACAAAAAACCTCAGACATCGGCTAACTCATCCTGTTTATCTTTTGGTATTTGATTTCATTGGGTGATCACGCGTCTCTGTTATGTCAACGGCCAATATATATTAGAACCGTTTTAACAAGAGCTTGGACTTTCGGTGGGATGTTACTATCTAGTTTGCTTATCAAAACAAGCTTTCAAATATTGACCTCCTTTCTTCTAATTCGCTAAGAGAAGCTCATTAATATTCATAGACTGTCAAAACCGGAAAGTTGTTTGCCAAGATCTGCTCTGCTGTGTAAAATTGACGCTGTTTCAACGAAATATACATCCCTGGATGAAGTCGGACGAGTGTAATTGCATTCAATGTATTCATATCTATTAGCCAATGACTGGACAATTAACCATGATTAGACTCCGCCTTCATCAAATTGGAGTTTGTCACGTACTGCCCAAAGTCCAAGCTCTTGTTAAAACGGTTCTAATCTATTTTTAGAAGTATAGTACAATTTTGAATGATAGGAAATTCAGCCACAAAAAATAGAGTGAAAAACATCCTGTTCATATTCTATGAAATGCAAGAGAAGAAAAAAAGATGATTTTACATGTAATCATTTACTCTTATAAACCCTCTTAACGTAAAATAGCAAGATGTTTAATCACAATGTTACAATTAATTTGTCCAAGCAATTAAGCTAGGAAATAAACGCCGGTATACAGATGTTGGGTCTGAAATCTAATTATTTATTTTGTTCTTTCCAATACAATGTTTAGAATTTTAAAATAGGAAAAAATAAAACAGTGATACACTGCGGAAACTTCGTTTTTATTTCGTTAGGCGTACATATCTTCTAGAAGTTTTGAATTTTTTCTGGTTTTATGCACGGATAATATTAATTCTTCTATGCGATTAGTATGATCAAAGAAAAAATAAATAATCATTTGATTGCATAGCATCCCTCGTCATGTTGTAAATTTTGAATTTTATTCTCGGTGGGTGTACATACAAAATTAACAACGTATTTACACCACCCAGTGAATTCAAAACTTGCAACATGACACCCCTATAGATTCTGTGAATAATTAAATTTCAAAAGCGGTTTGCAAACTGTTTAGCTTTGTACAAACCGTGCAGCGTTTCGTGAAAACTGTAGCGCTTCGGTTGAACCGCCGTTTAGCGAGCGTGTGGTGAAGTAGTAAATTTTAGGGTCTGTAGTTTTAAAATTTATATATGAAATCATGTTTCATATTACCAATACTAAAACACGATGTGATGTGTTTCTTGCATGCAAAGAAATTTAACAAACGTACGAATAGCACTTCATATGTTTAATATAATAAATGTAAATGAAAAATAAAGTTGTAATATCATTATGCATGTTTGATTTTTTGAATGCACATTGATGAAACTAGATATAACTAGATATTAAAAAAAATGAAATCATTAAATAGGGTCATGCAATCGCTCGAATATCCAAAATTCAAATGATGCACAGCAACAAAATCTACGAATTAAATCAATGATTAAGGACGATCAACCTATATTACGTTTGAATACGTTACACATGCACCGTAAACTTTACTCTATATAAAAGTAGGGTTTTTTCTTCTCGTTATCGCTGATGTGCCGTGGCAAAAAATAATAACGCCATACAATGACAAATGACGTTCTTGCTTACTGTTTATTATGTTAAATAAAAATATTTCGACATTTTGAAAATTTATTCCAATCTCCGTAATATATCGAGATCATAACGGAAAATCTTGAGGCCTCAGTCTAAATTGTACATCCGATACCTCAAAAAATATCTTCAATTGGTGTGACGTGACGACAGTAGCAGCGAAAAAAAGTCTATATTTCAATTTTATAAATTGTTTAAATCAGTTACAAAGTCAAACTATGTATATATTTAAATGTTAAACAAGTAACTTTACTCTAGTCACAAAAATACTTTACCCTAATCACAAAATATCGCTTCATCGGCTTTACCCTAGTTTGGAGCGAATCTTCGGCACACGTTATCTCTATAAATACGAGCAATTTAAGACAGATTTACGAGTGGACATTGAAAACTAACACCGCCCAACATATACTGCGCAATAGTTTTTAGAATCAACCATTAAAAAGGTGAATACTTGTGCGAAATAATTTGAAGCGCGCTTCCTTTTCGCCATCTTGGACTAGGGTAAAGTGCGTTACCCTAGTCCGTTTCTACACAGTGATATACATGTACCTATATTTTTGAGTGTTGTTATATTTCAGGAGTACCTGTCCCAAGTCCAGATGCTGGCTGAACTGAGTGAAGAGGAAGAAGATCTTCTTGGTGAGGAGATGTATGATGTGGAGATGGAAGAAGATGAACCAGAAGTGGAGGAAGAATCTGAGAAAGTGGTGGATGACGTAAAGGGGGAGGGAGTGGATGATGGACAGGGGGATGTGGATGATGGACATGAAGAGGTGGATGAGGAGGTCTCGTTCAAGAAAGATTCCACCTTGGATAGTACAGAGGATCTGATAGAAGGTGTGGATATGGAGGTGGAGGAAGGTGAAAAGATGGAGGAAGATATGGTCCATGATGACACAACGGAAGTAAACACAGAACAAAGTGGTTAGGGAATTGGGACGACTGGGACTCTTAGTGAGAACTAAGGCTCTTATATTGAATAAATTATTGAAGCTGTTATCAGTGAAACTATTTATGGCACAAATATCATTTGTACTCGATCATTGTGAAAATTTGTATTGTATTGCAATCAAAATTGTAGCTAACATTGCATAGATTTATACTTGGAGTCTTGCTATCATGATATGAATATTAGCATTTGATAAGTGATTACAAAGATTTTTTTATGTTGTTGTGTATCATTTAGTGAGTCTTCTTTTTTATGAATTTTCTCTCTTCACAGTTCTCATTCATTTAGTAAAAATTGTTCGCCTTTACTTCAGAAGTCAAGAAGAGAATTATTATGGTAAACCTTGTGCATATGCGTTGAGATTTTTTTATTGACCTTAAAGTATGAGTCTTTACACAGTTGTAACGATAATGTTCTTTGTAAAGATTTTTTTGTGACTGTAGTATTTATGGCAGGTTTTTCCATTTTCCAAAGCTGAAATAACCTTTATCATCATTATGTATTGCAGTTTCTCAGAAAAAGGAACTGTATCTCTAAAAGGTTTAACATCCCTGTAATACTTGTGATGGAATTTATACATGTATATTTTTTATACCAAAATTTATACTCCACTTAGAGTTCTTTTTCTTGTATACAACACTGTTTATTTTAAATGAAGTGAATTTGTTGCCTCTACATTCTTTTTCCAAATATAATGGAAAACAGGAAGAGTGTTTTTGACATATACTAAGCATACAAAAGTGCAAGTATGTTCATATTTAAACCAAATGTAATAAAGGGTTAAAAATTCTATGGTTTGTTTTTCTTTTTTACACTTCACCTGCTTCATATATATATATATATATATATATATATATATATATATATATATATA
>WFKH01010931.1:64560742-64572855 GCA_016163765.1 Magallana hongkongensis
ATATATATATATATATATATATATATATATATATATATATATATATAGCATCTTGGACAGTGAAATTACATAAACATCAGTTTACTCTGTATTGTAAACTGAAGACAACTGTACTTGTTTTAGTATTGTACTTGAATTTGTTTGATACAGGGTTTTATAGTGTACTACACTTTTCAGGCAAGCCTAGAAATCTTACTGTTCTAGATTTCACTCAAATTTGATGCAGCTGAGTTTGCTGGACCTTCTGGAAACAAAACAGTCTTTTTTAACATGCCTCATTGTAAACGTATATGAAATTAAGAAAAATATGAAGTTGTCCCCCTTTTGCTGGTAAGCTGTGCGGATATTGAATGTTAATGTACAAGTTTGATTACAATTGAAACACAAGTTTAGCTTTTTAAAAAAAGCTTACCGTCTTTAGAGCAAACTCTTAACAGCAATAAGTCATCAAAGAAAATTTAATTCTTTTTTTATATAAATTTCGCCTTCCTCTATATGCCATGGCGTGTGGAACTTTTTTATGTGTGCCTTTTAAGCGTGCGTGCCTAAAATTGAGAAATGTGTACAACGTGCTTGTTAGTTGAAATCGACTATAGTAGGCAAGAAGAGATCTTAGGAAGGGTCGTATTATTTAAACAAAATCAAAGTTAATACCACTGCATTCAACATCTGTTTTACTGATATTAGTTTTACCGTAACTATCTACACTTGTTTACAGATATTAGCCATACCATATCAAATTTTCACATTTTTTGTGTATTTGCATAAACAAAACAAAAAGAAAAGAACAAATTATTTCAATAGATATTATAGAATATTGCTTTCAACTAGTTGTACTGAAAAATTAAAGCCTGAATTTCATTCATAGGAATTTTTATTTATTTTTCGTTTTCTAACTTTTTAAGATTTGAAATCTACGAAAATTGTTAAGTCGTACGTAAAAAAGATCATCAGAAAATTATCTCCCTTGCACCGAACAGTATTTCAACCAATGAAATAAATGTAAATTTTCACATCATGTATTTTCTACCAATCACAAAGGAGAGGAAGTGCACAACCCGGAGACTGTAAATTATTTCAACTCTTTATACCGTCTTCCAAGGAACAACATATGCAATTACACACGTCATTTGAAGGAAAATGAGCTGTATTTTTCAAAACTTTATTTTGCTGCAAGAATGTGCTATTATGGTAATTCTGAATATAGCTTAATTCTTTAAGATTAATGTCAAGAGAAAGATTTCTGCACAATGGGATACATATATATAGCAAATGAATTTACAAATGTGTATAGTAAAACGACAGTAATGTTAAGTTTGTAATATACAGTGTATATCTCTACAGATTATAAACCATTTTTAACCGGGTTTTCCAAAGGAAAAATCAGGTTATTGAAATGGTGAAAATGGCGGTCGGGAGGGCAGGCGGCTGCCAAAAGGTACCCTACTGTACGGATAACTCCTCCTACAGTTTTCAAGATAAGAAGTTGTTCTTTTGCAGATCAATTGTACATATATCAGAAGTGTGCATATTGCTTGGATTTTGATTTCTGATTATTTATGAAAAAAATACCAGCTGTTGAACTTAGTCATTTTCTCAGAATAATGCATATAGGGTACCCCTATTGTACGGATAACTCCTCCTACAGTTTTCAAGATAGGATGTTGTTGTTTTGCTGATCAATTGGACATATATCAGAGATATGCATATTACTTGGATTTTGATTTTTGATAATTTCTAAAAAAAAAAAAAAAAAAAAATTCCAACTGTTGAACTTAGTCATTTTCTCACAGAATATTGCATAGAGGGTACCCCTATTGTACTCCTCCTACAGTTTTCAAGATAGGGAGTTGTTGTTTTGCAGATCAATTGGACATATATCAGAGATATGCATATTACTTGGATTTTGATTTTTGATAATTTATTTAAAAAAAAAATTCCAACTGTTGAACTTAGTCATTTTCTCACAGAATATTGCATAGAGGGTATCTCTGGATAGGTAGTGGTTGACCAAATGGATTATGGATACAGTTCACATAAAAGAAAACCCGGTTTGCTGTCACATTGACAGCTTTTCACTTGTTATATTCGTTATTTGAAAGGAAAATAACGATTTTGCAATAAAAAAAATGCAGCTCATATTGCAATTGGCATAAACAATGGACAACAGTACTCGTTCAGTTTATTGATATGGATTATATCCTCCTTTCGAATTCGTTATGATAAAAGTGCAATTTGTGCAAATTGTCTTAATTATCTTTGCGATTAATATGCTTATTATTCATAACAATTTTCAAAAAAAATCATCAAAGACTATCAAGCAAAACCATTTAGGCACAAAATGTGTTGGCGGTATAGCGCAGTAAAAAGAAAAGGCTTATGATTATTTAAATTAAGTGGATTGTCTAACAATATCCATTTGATTGTCTTCCATGCCATGCAGACGACGTTTGCACAGACACCGGTGAATCCATCTGGTGCTGAACTATGGAGTATTGGAGAGATTTTCTATCGGTGATAGTGGTTCCGGAGATTTCAGCGGTGATAGTGGTTCCGGTCCGGGGGGTAGTCCTCGGACTCTGACTGACCCCGGGAGTGGGTTCGGGCTATCGACTTCTGGTAGCTGTATAGCTGTTTCTCCAGGGCGTAGTTCTCAGACTGGAGGGCAAGTATCTCGCGCCTGAAACGATAAAAAAAAAAAACTACGTATCATCTATGATCATATTTTCTTATACGCCTTTAATGTTTTTTCAGACAACATCATCAATATCTTTTTTACACTATAAACGCCCTCTTATTAACCCATCCACTAGTAATAAACAATATTTGGATTTAGCCGATCGAAAAACGCCTACAACATCTCTTCTGTCGAAAGTTATCATTCTTAATAGTTAACTTTGCACACACAAAAAATAAATTAAAACAAAAAAGGGAAAAAATAAGCAATTTTACATAGTGTTACATATGGAAAGAAAAAAATAACCACGTACATCGAAACGAATTCTCGAGTGAAACATCTTAACAGTTTCAATCTAAACATTCAAACCTCTGTCTTCGAAGCCATTTAAAAGTTGTTGGGCAAAGCCTGTAGAAATCTCTCTTATTATCATTTTAATATTTATCTTCTCAGAGAGAGAGAGAGAGAGAGAGAGCGAGAGAGAGAGAGAGAGAGAACGAGAGAGAATTTTAGTCGCGCTTTTGCACCAATAGCAATCTTTCAGACAGACGTGACAATTGGAATAGTCAAACAAAGAACTAATTCCATTACCGAAATTGTCCTGTTGTTATAATGACCGATGTTTGTGTTATACACGGGTGATAATTAAGGTTTCTGGATGGAAAGCTTACCATTAACAGAGAAAATGAACATGTATACATTATACATGTAAATGGAAGTTTTTCAATTTAGCAGCAATCGCTTAACTCATTCCAAGTTGTGTCTTACATATGTTGAGCGTTTTTTGTATTAATTTGAGCGCTTCGGAGAATTCGATCGGAATTACGAGTGTTAACACTCGGTCGTTGAATAAACCAAGTTAAAAGAAAATGATAATATAAAGTAACTTTAAAGAACAAATCTCGAAATTAAAAAAAATGATAATATAAAGTAAATTTAAAGAACAAATCTCGAAATTAAAAAAATGATAATATAAACCAACTTTTAAGAACAGAAGAAACTGTTATTACTCATATATCATCAATGACAAGAATCTTGGAATGCTAAAGAAAGAGAATATTAAATCCCACATGACAGAACGTATTATCAATTACACTGCTTGAGAACATCGCAATGTTCACTTTTATTGTTTAATTTTCGTGTTAATATGTCCCACAGAAAGATACTCTCTATATCATACATCCTTTCCCCCGATGATTGAGTGGGACACGATGGCCAGAACTCAGAGAGAGGCTGCAGCGATCCCGGTTCTCCGGACGGCAGGAAGCGAGGAAAAAGGACTCGTATTTCAATTAATACTACACATTTCCGATCGTCTTCTCCCAATCAATATGATCATTATGCCGAGGTTTGACAGCGGATTCCCGCTGTTTGATTAACTGCCTCGTTCTTCATCAATCTCTTTTATCGTGTTTTATCGCTTTCCTGGACGGACCTCATCCATCCGTAGAGTTACTGTCACCTAGACAAATATCGGTAGAAACCGGAGAGGGAGGGTGTACGGGCACCTTACAACATGCACTACTCAGCATTGTGACGTCACCTACTGTAACGTCAGAGGAGGAGTAAATGCCCACATAAGCACCCCCTTTGTGTTATTCCTTATATATATGACTATAGTCAGATGTAAAATATTTTAGTAAGACTCTGTTTTGACTCAATCAAAGGAATAAATGCAAGAGTTTATTAAGAATTATTTTTTTAGCATCTTTTGATGTCAGCAGAAACCTTGATATATTCTATAATATAATTAATAGTGGCATAACTCTTACATCATCTGGTGTTTATGTAATCTGCTGACGTCATCAAGACTGTGGTAGGTGGGCGTGGTTAAGAGATGAGAGTCTATCCAATGGATATGCACCGTCACTTTCTGGTCGTCTGCAGAAAGGAACTCGCACCGGGGGTTCTGAAGCTGAAATAAATTGAAAGGAGATTTCCCAATCACTTAAAAGGACGTGAATGAGATGCAATGTACAGGGTAGAACTAAATTACATTCACAATCACAGGCACATGACGTATATAGTTTTAATATACCCCCTACCTAATAATACATAGTTTTACAATATTTTTTAGAAGAGTTTCATATTCTTAAATTACAAGAATTGTTGTTCAGGTGAGCGATGTGGCCTATGGACCTCTTTTTGTGCAACTATGTTGTCACAAGATAAACAATATTAATGAAATTATATTATTTATATATATTATTAAATAGGGAGTGTATTTTTTATTATGAAAAAAAATATAACGTCAGGAGCCCGTGTTAAAGAGACCATCGATATTTACTTAATTGAAATAAAATCTGTCATTTTATTACTTTAGAAAACATGTATTTTTCTTCCAATGGCACAATTGAAGTTAACTAAACAAAGAGATTTAATTTCATATTAGCCAAATCAAAGGTACACTAAAGAGCAATCTATTTCTGACGACCACAAACAGTTGAACGCACCTTCAAAAAAAATCACATTTTATTTTTATAGTTATATTCTGTTTATCTCAAATTTTATGCCAACAAACACACCATTGATATACCTAATGTTGTAAAAATAAATTGTTTAAAACATTTCTGTACGCAATTGAAGAGGTAAGCTATATATATCAGCAATGCCACCACACTGTCTTCAGGACTTAAACACAAATGAGTTCATTCAACTTCGAAATACTTTGCAAGATATGATGCTCCCATTCATCTTTTGTTTTAATTCTAACGTGCCTACTCCACACTATATTCGCCAATTAAGAACCCTGTATAGTTTTGAGACCTCGATCACCTCGTATTCACGCACATGCTGACATAAACCATGCACCCATTTTTTAACGGGGCTGTGTAAACTGAGAGTCCCAAAGGGTCGTTAAACTTAGGGAGCTCACTTTTGATATCAGTCCCACTTTAGAACGGAAGTGACACAGATATCGCGAGTGAGCTCGTCTAAGTTTAATGGCATCTGGGCCTGATACCAACATAATTTATCTCATTAATTGAAGTCACTTTTGTTATTTATATATACTCATCTGGATGTTAAACAATATTGAGTGTTTCTTTACTTTGTAAAACATTGCAGTCATTTAGGGTATTCCGAATTACTTTTTACAATTTGGTCGCAAAATAGGTAAATAGCATGTTTATACTTCATGTATTTGGTTGTTTGGTATCAACAGAAAGAAGATTAACTCAGAATCAGATCTGTATCACAATATATTTCTATCTTAAAATAGCGACTTTGACAGGGGTTCTTCTAACACCACCCCTTCAGTGTATTGCGGGTCACTTCCGGGTATTTCAAATCAGTAACTGTAGTTTAAAAAAAACAATCTGACAAAAATAACATTATTAACAAATTAGTTCATATAATTATTTCTCTAGTATAAAAAAGTAAAGAAATTATTTATTTCAGTTCATGCACAGTCCATCAACTGTAAAACTATGCTCAATTTTGTGAATTTGGCGTGCCATAGTGTGATCCTTCACCATATACAAAGTTCTACTTTGATAGCCCTAGTATTGTTATATCATTGCTTTGCATTAACAAGAACAATTTAACGAAAAAATCAACACACGTGTGGGGTAAGCCCTTAATTTACTCGGTTTCGGTTTTTGTTTACACACGTGATTCGATATACCTTAAAAAAGAAGGGAATTAAAAAACGCAGCAATTGAGTCTATATTTGAAAGGTTTTGTTAAAAATACAAAATAGTACAGTTTCTAAAAGCTTATGAAATTGCCGATTTATCAATAAACTGGTTGTCAATTTTCTTTGATTATTAAGGCTACAGCATAAATGAGAAATATTGAGCAGCGTTTTCACCATGCAAAATCCCTCCATAGAGGATAGCGTGTACATTAATCAAATCAAAAATTATTTTATTAATGTATAATATTTTCTCTAAAGTGTGTATATAGATAACTTAAGTATATAATGCTGATGATGAGTTGATGACTGTTGGGTAGTTTCATTTGTTTATGTTGCGTACATTGCACAGTGATACCTCAAACTTCCGAAACACGAAACGCAGGGTGATTCGAAATACCCCAAATGACGGTGATTCGAAATACCCCAAATGACTCTAACTTAAACAACCAAATACTGACTAGATGATTGAAATGTAAGCCAGTAGATACGTATTATGTATGTCAATTCTGAGCACGGATTAATTCCCTTGATGGAAACCCTAATTGAATGATATAAGAACAAAAAACGGAAATCTCCAGGGTATTTTAGTTGATCCTACAGCATAGAGAAAATTAGGCGCTTAATGCGAGAGTAATTACCAAGAGTTATTGGTTCACATGACATTCTTCCTCAAAGATTCCCAGAGGATGAAAAACTTGTCGCAAGGAACTTGATTTGTGGACCTCTCACTAACGGTCAGGAGGATTGGCGCCCCACCATCACAGTATTTACAATTACATCATCCGTTAGTTAAGAAAGAACAATTGTTTTGAATTATTCATCCTGAGATACCCACGGATGTTCACATCTAAATTACTTATAGGACGTGATCAACCATGGATATACAACGATGGGAATTATTCAATTAGGAAATATGTTAAAGCACAAAAATTCAAGTAATTTTAGGAAGATGAAAAAACAAAAGGATTTTTTTTAATGGAAGGTGTAAAATAATAACTCCTTATTTTCATTTTGAAGGGGGTTGCAATTTTGAAGCATAGAATTTGGATAAAATAATATACGGACACACATTAGAGAAATTCCGACCAATTTTTTCAGGCTGAACAAAACAAAACTTTAAGGAATTTTTGTGTAAGAAGTCAGCGTGTGCCATACAGAGATCTGATTTACTCTGAAGAGACTAACAACAGCCAAAAGGTGTAATCATTTTTTGCAGAAAAATCAATTTTTAATATTCTAAGAAAGCAAACACAGTTCAAGAAGGTTTAAAAAATGAAGGGTTCTAGGCAAAGATCAATGAAACTTTTTTCTTGGCGAAGAGTTCCTTTACACGCCATTGCATTAGGATTGTTATTGAGAGCCGATGTCGATCCAAGCTTCTATTATAGAATGAGCAGCCATTCACTGTTTTGTGTTCATTTGGTTTGATACTTTTCCCAGGGGAACTGTTAAAAGTTGGAATAATTCGGAAGTTATTTGAAGGCACATAAAAGTGAAAAGAAATATTATACATGCTCACTCAGATAATGTTTGTCGTGACACTTCCACTATCATCACGAGAATCGTTTTTAACAATTTTTCCACACAACTATTCTCAGGGGCCACGTGAGCTGTTATTGTTTCCAATGTAAGCCGTCTGTACATTGTTACAATAAACTGCTGTCATGTGCATGAAATCCCCTGACAAAATATGATGCAATTCGTTAAAATAAGAATTCTGCAATACACTATTATTGCTTATTAAAACAATAAATTTTGAAAAACTTCAGTAAACTTCAGTAAACTGCTGCCTTGTGCATAAAACCCCAAATAAATGAATTATGAAGCTATCAAAGTTGCAATACACTTTTATTGCTTATTCTTTCTATACGAATTTTGAAAAACTCTATTAATATGTGTGCGCATGAAGAGATGTCTATCTCAGTTGGTATTCTAATATTTCATGTTATTACCAAAAACAGATAAATTTATATGGTTGATGACCAATGAGAACAAAATAATTATAACAGATTATTTTACCAAAGGTTAAACAAAAAGACACTGCCATGAGTTTGCATAAATACAACTTTTAAAACCTTATTAAGTGTATTCATACAATTTATATAATTATATTGAAAATGTTCACTTATTTGTGTAAATTGTTATATATTACCATATGTCAATTATATGTACCAGTACGTACACAGGTTTTCCCCAACTGCTGCATCTGCACTCATGGGTGCAGCACATTGTATTTCTTTTTTTTTTAATTGTTATTGTTCATTTAGGACTTTCTTCTTACTTGTAATCTTTTATGCCCTCTGGGCCCTAAATTGGAATAAAAAATTATCTTATCTATACACTTGGCAAAAAATTAACCAACGTATGTCCTTTTGCGAGGTCAACTCAATGGCTAAACGGAAACAAAAATTGCTTTCGAACACTCTGCCCAAACCTATTGGCAATCAAAATAAATGGCGTGAACTTATAACGACAATGATGCAAATCGAAATATGGGTTTTTGTCAGATATGGCAGCCATAGAAACATTAATTTCGGAAAGTGCGGTACATGTATAAATAGGTACATGTAATTCTGTGCATAAAATAATACATTGTTCCTTCAGAATGTGCACAAAAAACCAAAGGTAAGTCTGTAGAATATTTGAATTATACTGTAATTATATCAGATTCCCTGAAATTAAATATGTTTAAATTAATAATTCTACTGCAGAAACTGCAAATTTAATGTGTTATCAGTAACGTCCTTAATAAAGACGAAATGGAATTTTTATGCGAAGAAAAATTGTTATAACGGTAGCACACATGTAATAACAAATACAAGCAAGTCTAAACCCATGTTTGCTAAACAGAGCTATTTTGCACGTTTCTCTTTAATTTGGACTTCAAAAGAATTGATCCTATAGTTGATCATCATCTGAAATCAACGAGGAATGCTAACGTCCTATCCATAGATCATTGTAATACTGTACATTCATATAAATATGCATTTCTCTCTCCAACATACCTCTCTCACCGGAATATTAGTGTGCATTTTGAATCCTTCGTCCAAGTCTTCTTGCACGTAGTAGCGGCTGAAAGGGCCATTACTGGCTTTGATTGTTGGGCGTTCCAGGTCGACCGACAACACTGCCAGGTCAAAGCTGACCAGTCGAGTACACTTCCTGGGGACATGAGACACGTCTGTATAGTAAAGTTTGAAGGCCAGATATTTTCCGGAAATGTCCGATTCAAGCATCCAAGCCTGTTTGTCTTTATCGTACAGGTGAACGCGGTTCCGGTTCTTGTTCAATACCGGAAGTACTGCCTCACCAATGGAGACTACAGAGTACATGTTTACGCGAACACGAACCGTGGAGCGCCCCCTGGAGAGAACGTGTATCGTAGACCCTATGATATATGGTTCACCATTTCCGCCTCCGTCAAGCCACTGTTCTATGGTGCCTGATTCGAATGCCTGGTTTTCTCCAATCTTAATGTCGTATTGTACGCGGCACAAATGGTCGAAGTTTGTGTGTCTGTGGAGCTGAACAGCCACGTTGCCCTCCGAATCTTGAGTGGGAGTGTTAGGATATAAGGATATACTCCAGTCGAATAACCCGAAACTGAAATATGGAGTTTCCAGCTTAATGTTACTGGCGTACCTAGCTTGGTAGTCCTTGGGAATCCTGACAAAACACTCCATGGCGGTCGTCATGTGACGGAGTTCTAGCTCCACCAGGAACTCCCCGGTTTGTTGTATAAACGTCCGTGAGACCAAGTCCTCCAGCGATATAAACGTCTGTCGGCCTCGGGTGTCGTTTTCCTTCGTAAACTCTGACCCCTTCTCTATAAAAGTTTCATTCTTGGTAAAATGTTCAGTGTTAACCATAGTAAAAGCATAGTCCACATTGCACACCACGTGAGGACTGGCTGTTCGAAGCCTGAGAAACGCACCCAGGTGCTTCTCGCTCTTCACAAAGCTTGCCGTCCATTTCTGATAGCCGTAGTTGAAGTCTTTGGAGAAGGACGTCTGGGCGCTGTCCTTCATAAGCTTGGCCGGAAGTTGGAATGTGAACACCTCTGTATTGAACCTGTCCTGGAGTTTTACGACTCGGAATAGCTTTGCCATGATCTGAAATAAAGACAAAGGATGATGTAGGTATTTTTTACTGTTTTTCACAGTTGATCTTTGTTGCAGTTAAATGCAAAGAAATTGACGAATGGCCACCGGGAGCCGGTGCTACTTGAATAGATCAACCCCAACATACAGTGCCATTTAGCACGCTGTTGGTTTATATCCATTAATCTTTAAATGATCCCTAATTGATGGAAACAGTGGATTAATTCATTAATATACTCATCGGAACATCATACAATTTGAACGCTTGGTTAAAATCAATGACACGGACTCTCGCTTGAATGGCATGATAAGGTGAAACCTACACCGAGCTCTCACTAATCAATAGGTGTTGCAGTAACTCTGGTCCCCCGGGCGCCATTAACAGCAAGGGCCAAGGTGGATTATGGTCCGTGATGTTTTTGGCATTCTAGTCTGGACCATAAGAATGAAATTTTCATAAAGACCATACACCATCCATAGCAGGAGAAACCGTTCTCAAGGGCGTCGAAAAAAATAAGATCAATGAAAATTTGCGGATCAACGTGCATAGTTAACAAAGGAAATTCTTTTGTGTTCAAAGACGAATTGCATTCTCTGTGTTTGAATGTCACAGAGAAGCTGTAATTATTCTCAGAAGTCTCTAGACTTACACGCAATACTCGGGGAAGTTTTGCATGTTGTTCGACTTTATTATCGTGTTTTTAAGTTAATGATGCTATCAGCCTTAAATTTATTTGGTCCCTGCACTGCATTGCATCGAATCAAGGAATGTCAGCAACTTCAGCAACTTGAACTAATTAATCAGAGTTTACTAGAGAAATGTATTCTTGGAAATCTCTGTCAGTGTGTTACCATGACCAACTAGATTTATCTAAATAATGCATGCATTTAGTAACAACTAATTAGATAAAATGGGTCGACTAATTAAGGTTCATTGTTAAACCTATAGTTTATGTAAAAGTTTTAGATTCTATTTATTTAAACATATCTTCATCCCTATGCGACAGCGGATTTAAAATCTTGAATCTTGTAGGAAGTAGGACAGAAGATGATTCTTTGACTACCCTTTACAGTTACTACCCTTTACATATTTCAAAGATCACTTACCTGTATATAAAAGATTTCGTTGTTCGTGTAGATCTGGTCCCCGTCTTTAAAACCTCTCACATGTCCCAGGACTGCCAGAGGAGCACAACGTTATAAGATTTCACTTAGTAAGAAAATAATCCAGCATTTTTTAACATCGAAAAAAGTTTTCGAAAAAACGTGTTTACTTAATCTGTGAAGCCCTGCGAAGGGTTCTACAAACTATCGGTAAACCTCCAACACGGTCTGGATCCTCCCGTGGTCTGGGATCAATGCTTACTCCAACAACATTGTTATATACAGACTAAAATCGATGAGAAATTCGATACATATCGCATAAACCAGAGGGAAAAATTTATCCGAGCTATCTACTGTTAATTATTAATCATTTGCTTAAAGTAAACAGACGTTTTGACTTTGTGCTACCGTTCGTATTAACAATGGTAATGTAACGGGGGATGAGAGCAATTAACCGTTAACAGACATATGGGGGGGGGGGGGGGGGAGTAGCACGAGATGTGGGGTTATTTGTTGTCTAGGGTCAAGGTTACGATTTATGAGGTCAATAAAACAGAGAGAGAGAGAGAGAGAGAGAGAGAGAGAGAGAGAGAGA
>WFKH01010931.1:64572865-64597154 GCA_016163765.1 Magallana hongkongensis
AGAGAGAGAGAGAGAGAGAGAGAGAGAGAGAGAGAGAGAGATTATTCCGTACAGAAGCAATATGACTGATCGAGACCTATGGATTATAGGGATGGTACAGGTTTTAACCAGAGAGGGAATACAGCAGTATGTTTGGTTATACTGAGTTTAGGGGCGGTATGTTTGATTAGGATCTAGACATGGGCCATATAAGAGATAATAACAAGAGAGAGGGTAAGAAAACAATACATTGCTTTATATTGAGCTTAGAGGCAATATGATCTTATTTGGATCTATAGGATTTAGGAATGTAATAGCCAGAGAGAGAGAGAGAGAGAGAGAGAGAGAGAGAGAGAGAGAGAGAGAGAGAGAGAGAGAGAGTTCAACAACAGCTGTTAATTACACTGATTGTAGGGGCAATATACTGTCAACCAACTTTTATTCGCGAGCGAGAAAATTTCGCGAGGTTCGCTAGAGCCTCGTCGTCGCAAAAATTTATCGCCACAAACCAGCCTTTTTCGTAAGGTTGTAATAACAACACAAAATTTACTCACGAAAATTTGTTCGATACTAAGGGTGGGGCGGGGGGGGGGGGGGGGGGCAATATAATTGATAAGGATTTATAGGATGTAAGCAAGAGCCAAAATACATGCTATAATAAATGGGAGAAATTTTGCCCTAAATTCCATCGGTTGTGATGTTAGTCGGGTTGTTAGTGGTTGACGACTTATTTACGATTTTTTTTTCAAATTAAGTAGAATGTATTGAATTATTTAAATGTGACTATCTAGTTTAATAGTGACTTATAGGTCCGATAGGCTTGGAGTTTTATCTAAGTCACAGTAAAAATCTCAGTATAAATGATATGCACATGTCACTATAATAAATGATTTTAATTTACTCACTTACATTTAATATTTAAATTAATTGAAATAAGTTTATTAGATGTTAGAAATAGAATTTTAAAGAATACACTTTCTAATTGAAAACAATTCAGAAGCGACATGACATTTTTAATGAACAATTGCACTTTGGAAAATAGATTTTAATAAATTAGTAATATGTTTAAGATACTGTGGAATCATTTTTATTCGTGGGGGTCAATGTTCGTGTATAGCCATGATTTTCCTGGTTCGCGGGAACGTAATTTTGTTGGTAGCAAGTTCGTGATAATTTATAAATATTAAACAAATGCTTGTATATACATTCGTGGGGATGCTAATTCGTGGGCAATTGTAACCCGCGAAAGCCACGAACATTGGTCCTCCAAGAACAATGGTGATTCCACAGTAACAAGGAAAATTATTAATCAAGAGAAAGTTACATGTTACGTGTAAATTTGATAGTGATTTACAGAAAGCTTATAATTTTACTGTAATTTTTTTTTAAAGAATATTACTGTTTTGACCATAGAAGTGAATTATTGTAAGAATGTAGTTAAATGTTTATCAAACTATGACATTGTCAGATAATTAATTTTTACATTTGGTAAAAAAATTCTGCTACTCATATGTAAACCCATCTTCACAGTCAGTGTCAAGACTTATAATGTTTTTGTTTCCTTGAACAGTAATGCTAGTGTGGGGGCGTGACAATAGGCCTTGACATTGTGAAGATGTGTAAACCATATTATGTGAAATGGATCTTTGCCAAATACTGTTACTGTGTTTTTGTCAATATAATATTTGTACAATCATGCTGTTTTAGTTAAATGCGTACAATAGTTCACACACAATTGTTATATCTGTAACTTGGCAGAATGAATGAATCATTTACCTCAGATATTTTGACAAAATTAAAATTTTCTTCTTTTCATCAAGGGAAGATAACTCTTCAAAAGAGTTTAAGGTGCAAAATGGCCGGCTTCTTAAATGTTATCAGTCATGTGAATTTGGTTCCCTCCCTTTTATTGTATCTAGCAATACATACTTAACTAATTTAGAATGATTCAAAATTGTTCAATATCACTTCAGTATACATTGAATACCTTAAGTTTGATTTCAATTTCAAATCAATTTCAAAAGTTTTAAATGTACCACAAGCACTTGGCACGTGTAAACAGAATTAGTTTTTATAATTTTTTTTATTAAACACCATTTTGTCTAATCTTTTATTTCTCTGTAACATAAAACATCTTTTTTTACATTGAGTTTGAAATACAATTAACATATATTGTCAAAAATCAAGAAACAATAATTTTGTCTATTTATTGTCGAAAACCTAAGACCAGTCTCCCTTACATACTGAGTAAGCATAGGCAAAACTCGCTGTATTTTTGGACGATAAAATATGAAATTATTTATAACTGAAACTATAAGAAATTGATTAAAAATAAAATTATAAAAACAACATTTATCGATAATGTAAAGTTTTGTGTTTCCCCATTAAAAACCAGTCTACACATGAACAATATTGATTGAAGGTCTGGAAGATAAATTAGAGAAAGCCTGGTATTGAAAAGCCTTCATATTCAATGTTGCGGAATATTTCAACAATCAAATTCCAAGATTAAGAATTTATATGCAGTGAAAAGAGTGTAAGTTGATTTTACTTGACTTATCAAAAGGGTTATCGTTTGTAAAACATTGATGTTTAAAGTTTGAATATGTTTATATCAGTAAAGTGAGGTAGCATGAAAAAGGATGAATACGCGTATATAATACCAGTCACTGCTGTTCTTGGTCTTTTTTGTGATATAACACTCTATGTTATAATACAAACTGTAGTACAGGTATCGCAGTTCTTGAAAAATTATTTTTTGAAGATTTTTCCCATATATTCCTATACTGATTTTGAATCTTACCAGAGACACCCATATTAGTTTGTGATAAGGTTAATCAGTCCAAAACTAGTGCATTTTTTTGTGCAAGTTTACTTTTTTAGTGGAGGAACGAAGAGTTACAGACCTTCAGCTACGGAAAAACAAGCTGTGGCGAATCGCAACTTCTCGGGTCTTTTTCCGCTTGTCGGAAATGCCCGAGATGTCGCGATTGCTGAAAAGGTCCAAGAAGGTGCGATTGAGAAACACTGTTCCTAGAAGCTGAAGAGATTATGGACATGTATGACGGTAAGTTCTGGACGGTATTGTTTTTATTAATGTGTTTTCTTTAAATGAAAATACGGCTACAATAATCTCCGTATGAACACAAGAGAATTGTTTTTTGTAATTGACTGAAAGATTAAGGTTTATAAAAAGTATTCACCCTTAATTGTACCATAGTTATGTGATTGTCGTTTGTTAAAAATGTGGGTTTTCCAATCAAGTCGTTTACTGGTAGAATTAGACAGAAGTGGTCTTAAAATTATGTCTCCGTTTTACCACAATGTCGGAAACATGCGATGTTATGATTAAACGCCATCTATGTGGAAATAGAAATCAACTTCTACTCAACTTTACACAGAATTGAACTTAAATTATGTGATGTAACTTTCTGAACAATTCCGAAACTGAATAAAATCTGAGCAGTCAATCAAGCAGAAACGTTAACCTTTGAGCTGTGTGACAATAAGCAAAATAAGATTGGGGTGTCAAGACAAAGTATATATACTTTAAATGTTTAAAGATCTAATAAATTAAAAATCAATACGTGCATGGTTCTTTATGTGTAATACCCGGTATGTTGCAGGGTTTTTTTGGCATCATTTTTATACGGACGTCAAATACATGTCAATTTAGAAAAACGGCGATGGACGATCGCAAAATAACTAAATCCGTTAGTCATTTAATAAACTAGCGCCAGATAAGTTTTAGGAGGTTTTTTTTTTTTTTAAATCGCCTTTTCTATTACTGGACACTCAGCAGACAAACTAAGCACATATAGCTATGATGAGCAAAGTAACCTCTACCAAACACAGTGGTCACAGAGTCGGAGGCTCTGGTGTTACCAAACACAGTGGTCACAGAGTGGGAGGCTCTGGTGTTACTTAGGGCACTGCTCTAGTGGGCATTTAGTCATTTAATATCATATTTTTCTTTTAATTTCTTCTCGACATTGGCATTGGGCATGCAAATTAAGTGTATCATAAGAATGAGTAAAGAGTCATGTATTGAAATTATATTTAGTGGCGGATCCAGGGAGGTTACGGGGGGTTGCACCCCCTCCCCCTTTTAAAAATGCAAAAAAAGGGGGGGGGGGGGGGAGGGGAGGGGGGGAAGAGAAAAAGAGTGAGAATTTACAAAATTAATATGTCTTTAGCTCCTGTCACACTGTCACGATTTTGAGCTACGATAGCGTACGGATTCAATAATCGCATTTATTCGGGGTTCGTCGTAGAGATGGTCGTAGGTTATCTCCCTTACCGAACGCGGCGATTGTTTTGAGCATGTTCAAAACAATCTTGTCCACAGTACGATTTTTATGTATTCGTAGACTTTCGCACGACACTCGCACTGCACTCGTGCACATAGTCGTAGTAAATCTTCAACATTTGTAGAAAACTCGCGAAACTTCGTAATACATATACTACTTACAATACTACGAATATCCCTCAATCGACTCCGAGTATCCTACGAGTTCCTGCGATTATTTCTCGAGTCTTTCCCGAGCGTCCTAGGAATGTGTAGTTCGATTTGATGCAAATACAATACAAAACAGGCGATTTAGGGCGGATGCATTACGAGAACTTTGAGAGTGAATTACGAGTTAGTACGAAAATACGAGACTGGTTAGTGTTTTGCAATATCTTCTTTTGATTACTTAGTACATCTTTCAGAAATTTTGTTATACTAACAGAACCTTGTCTTTCGAAATTTTACATATATTTGCAATTTATCCTTTCTTAAAAAATGGGTTTTTTTCTAATTCAGGGATGAAAACATTACTGCTGCTGTTTTCATGTTTATTAAAACAATTCATCAACTAAAACAATACTATTACGATCTTCTTGTTTGTTAATATTTCCAAAAATGAACGCCCGTCAGACAATTTTTAGTCCCAGCTGCAAACATTGTCACAATATGGGTTTCGTTGGTCATGTTTACCCACAAATTTACATGTCCGTGTACGAGTTTTCATATAATCAATTATAACCTCTAGGAATATTACCCCGATTGCATTATCTAATGTTGTAAAATTAAAAAAAAAATTCCTGGTACATGTAAGTGTTTTATGTATAAATACAATCACTGATTGGTGTATTAATCACTTTATCAATTACAGGAAAAACACCAGATATATATTCGTACCCAATTCGTAACTACTCGTGGGTACGATTGTGTTTTAATCGTACAATTTCGTAGTCATTCTTAAGAGTATCGTATAAAAATCGTCTTCCGTCTTACCTGCTCATAGGAAGATCTCCACGCGTTCGTTATTTAATCGTCCAGATTCGTAAATGAATCGCCACAACTCGTCCTGTTATCAAACAAACATCGTACATTGTCAAACAGACTTAATGAATTTGTTTTCGGCAAGATTGTAACTTCCATATGACATTAACCGATTATCGCAAGTCTGGCATGACGAATAATGGCGATTTTCAACTTCTAATAATTCGTGGGCAGTCGAATGCTTCGGTACTGTTTGTACTTGTGAGTAAAGTGATTTGAAATGCAAAATGCCAAATTTTTGGGGATTTTAACGTAAAGTTGCAATTGATCCACGAAATTAAATGTTCGTTGAAGAGCAATATTTGATACCAATTGTATTGATAGGATCACTGGCCATGAAATTGTGATTTTTACTTAAAAGATTGAAAATATACAGTACGATACGCAACTATAGGGGCTTAATGTGCACCCTTAGCTTGTAATGTCAGTATTCAAGAAGTTGGCTTTCTTTTAAATATTTTATGCAAAAATTGTAAAAAAAAAAAAAAAAAAAAAAAAAAAACATGGTAAAAAAAAAATAGTACATGTATCTAAATGTATCTAAATGTTTAAACCAGTATCCCATCCTTTTGGTTTAAAGATTTCAAAAGAGTAATTTAAGTATCCTGCATAATAGGATCATCAACGACTTCCCTTCCTTAAAAATCCTAAAAATGGGATTTGAATTTCTCTGAAATGATCTCTTGAATAAGGTATAGTCTAGTAATACGTTCATGCATGGTTGAATTACAATTTTGAAAATTGTAAAATCCTATTCGGTTTAGATAGATATACTAATAGACAAAGTTGGCAAAGTATCAACTTTTGCAACTTGTTAGGAAACAAGAATTTTAACTAGAAACCCTTAATTAATTGCAAGTTTTCTCTTATAATAGATATATGTTTTTTTCAATATAATTCAAATTCTCTGAACATAAATTATATTAAAGAGACACTACAGCTAATTTTCCGCATTTTGGTTATTTCTTTTTTTTTACACAGTTCAATAAAAGAATAGAGGTTGTGCATGTACTGAAAGTTTGAATCTTTTCACTGCTTTTGCAATTAGATTAAATTCTGTTTCAAGATAATTTGATATATGCGTTTAAAAGGTGATGTCATTTTCTTAGGCATTCAGTCTGTTTTTAGCACTGCAGAGCTGATCATATTTTGTCTGAAGTCCGCCTGTCCTTCCGTCTGTCCGTCTGTAAACTTTCAACTTCTTACCACGACCCCCTGCAAGCGCGGATCCAGAATATTTTTCCAGGGGATGGGGGTCCAAGGGATATTTAAGTTTGCCAGGGGGAGCAAATTTTTGGTAATTTTACTATGTAAATTTAAGAAATTTGAATTATATCCGCTGTTCTTTTAAAATATTTCCGCTTTTGATGTATGCGGCGGCATCTTGCTAAATAATGTTCCTCTGACTAACGTATAACTCTGTCCCAAGATATCCTCGATTCACATTTTGCTTAATTACTCGATATTTATAAATATCTCAGGGTTCAAACGATGTTCATTCAAAAGTATGAAAAATTTCCAAGATTTCTCCTTTGAAACGCCCCATCTAGCTTATCAGGTTTTAATACACAGCTTAAAAATGTGATGTCTATGGGGATTTTGTATTGCAACAGACCCGGATGATAACGTTGAAAAACTGTGCGAGGTATTCCGAGTGACTTCCGAATGGTGAAAAGATGTCAACATTTCTCATTACAAGCTTATCTTTTAAAAAGATTGGTGAGCTAGCGCTGTAGCCATCATTAAACACAAAAGTAGATTTCTAAACTATTGGTTTAATTTTATGAATCGATTTATAATTACGCTAAGAAGGTACAGTGGTGCACTGGAATTGTGTTGGGGTTAGGTGGGGGTCTCAATTCAGATTGGTGAATCTAGAGTGAGTTTCACATCGCCAATGGCATAGCTCATTAACTGTGCTTTAATCATTCTGTATTTACTGTAATGTCAATTTTTAGGTGAAAAATAAGAAATAGTATAACCAATGGTACTGTTGGTACTTGTAGCAATCGTATCTTCTCCGGCCTTTCCGGCAAGCTCGGAAAACATATCCGAGGTTGTTTTACGAGCTTGAAGGTAGTCACGAAAAGTTACGAAAAGCTAGCTATTTATTATAATTTTTGAAAACTAGGCATTATAAGACCTAAGCTATACTATTACTTTTTGGCATTTACAACAAAACATCAAAAGATGATAAAACGAAATTGACGTGGAACAGTTTATCTATAGTAGTATTCCCAGAATGCCCTACCGTGAAGTCGAGCATGCGTATTCCAGTGAAAAGGACTAACGTAGTTGCTAGCGCTCGAGAGCGCTAGCAATAAATCTCCGTAATTGTAAGAAATCAGTTTTCGTTCCTGTGATTTTTCCGAGTGAAAAATGATAATGTGTGAATGAAATTATCTTGGAAATTTTCCCTTTCATCTATTGCAATTGCACTTCTTTCACAGGTATGTGTATTTTTATTAAAAATCATCCAAACTTGCTGCATAAATATCTTGGGACAGACTGTAGCAAACGTCTGCATGGGGTTATTATAACTCAAGTCTTCAATACTTATATACCCCCTGGCAACCAAAGCTATCAATTATATAAACTGAGAAAACTTATCAAAGCAGGTCGATCCTATTTGTGAACCACGAGACCGTGTGTTTGTATGCATTTAATGCATTAACATAAATATTTTCTAAAAATTTACCATGAATAATGTATTTTCATCCGAGTAACCGAATACCAGATTTTCTATTCGATATTCGCATCGCTCAGCGGTTAACCGGTTAACCGAGTAGGCCTACTCGTTGACAACACTAGTTGTGTTTTTTTTAATGATGTGTTCAGGAAAATATTTAAGTATTGAATCATTATTTTTTTGAAATATATAGTCTCATAACTGCAGCGGTGTGTGCATACAAATTGAGTAAAGCGCGTTATGAAAATTTGTATGCACTCACCGCTGCAGTTATAAGAGACTATATCTTTCAAAAAATAATGATTTAATACTTCTATTTTCATTTTTTTAAGTACTTGCCTTGTCTGCAAATGTGATTTTTACCTTAAAATTCCAATTTTATCCTAAGGGTAAGTTCATGTTAATGGAAGAGCCATTGTAACAGCTACAAGCGCGAACTTTGATTTTCTCTTGTGACGTTGCATTTAATTTTACAGCGTTCAACGTTTGTGACATCATAATAAAACTCGTCCTTTTAACCATTGAGTACCCTGTCTGTGTTATGGTGTTATATCTGCAGTAGCTTTCCACACAGTTTACATGCAGAAATATGTGGAATGTAAATATACCCCGGTGAGCATTTTAACCTTGAAGTTAATACTTATATTTACATTGGAGAAAGGCAAAACACGCAACCGTCAAACGATAAGTTCACCGGGATATGAATTTGGTTAGTCGCGTGAGTAACTTCTGGAAAGCCCGAAGGGCTTCTCGGAAGATTTGATCACGTACCAACTAAGACATATCCCGGTGAACTTTTTAACATTGCAGTTTATTACTTATATTTACGTTTGAGAAATGCAAATCGTTCAAAGTTATTAACAGAACTCTGTTCTTATGTTTACAGTAACGCAACCGTCAAATGATAAGCGCGTACGGTAATCATTGTGACGTCATTAAAAAGTCCACTTAAGAAATAAACAGGAAGTTAAAAAGTTCAGCGGGATATGAACTTGGTTGGTCAGGTGATCAAATTCTGTGTAGCCCGAATGGCTTCTCAGAAGATTTGATCACGTACCAACCAAGTTCACTTGAACTTTTTAACATTGCTGTTTATTATTTATATTTACGTTTGAAAAAGGCAAACCGTTCAGAATTATTAAAATAACCGCGTTTTTAATGTTTACATATAAAATACAGAGTTACTGTCTTGAAATATAAGCTATATTTGGGCGAGGGTAAGAAAACGTGACAGAGGGCGAGGCTTGCCGAGCCCTCTTCACGTTTTCGACCCGAGCCCAAATATCGCTTATATTTCAAGACAGTTATCATGTATTGTTTATCCTGCAACATTATATCACATTTTACGCCTCAAACGAGCTATTTTCGACAAATGTTGCTGCATATCTGCAGTTGAAACCATGACACCATGGCGTAAACGAAGCAAAAAAGATGACGTCACTATGCATCTGAACGTCGGATAAACGCACGAGGCTATATTGGGGTATTGACCGAATATAGCTTTAGTTTATTGGGTTACCTTTATTCGGTCAATGCAAGGGGGGTAGTTGCAGGATAAAATAATGCAACCGTCAAGCGATAAGCGCCTGCGGTAATCATTGTGACGTCATTATAAAGTTCACACAGAATTGAACGTTTTCGCTATTCTATAGGTTCATATATAAGGAAGCATATTTGCAAAGATAAATATTTAAGCATTGAATCATTATTTTTTGAAAGATATAGTCTCATAACTGCAGCGGTGTGTGCATACAAATTGAGTAATGCGCGTAAGCGCGTTATGAAAATTTGTATGCACACACCGCTGCAGTTATGAGACTATATCTTTCAAAAAATAATGATTTATTGCTTACATTTGTATATTTACATTTTTTAAAACTTCTTGCCTTGTCTGCAAATGCGATTTATACGTCAACATTTCTGTTATATCCTAAGGGTAAGTTCATATTAATGGAAGAGCCACTGAAACAGCCACAAGCGTGAACTTTGATTCCCGCTTGTGACGTTGCATTTAACAGCGTTCAACGTTTGTGACGTCATAATAAAACTCTTCAATTTAACCTATGAGTACCCTGTGTGTGTTACGGTCTAATAACTGCAGTATCTTTCCACACACTTTACATGCAAAAAATATTTGGAATGTAAATATACGGATTTGAACGTTTTTGCTATTTTATAGGTTCATTTAAGTAAACATATTTGCAAATGTAAATATACAGAAATGAACCGTTTGCTATTTTATAGGTGTAACAAGGCAACATATTTGCAAATGTAAATATTGAATTGTATGTTTCAGCTATGAAGGCAGTTGCCGTGGGAACAGCAACTGCAGTGGGTGCATACGTAGGTGCTCCACTTGCTATTGCAGCTGTGGGTTTCACGAAGGCGGGTGTGGCAGCTGGGTCTATAGCGGCTGCCGTGCAGGTATGGGACATCACAACATTAATAGCAGATATCTGCTAAACTGATTAACATATCTACCATATTAATAGGAAATATACATCCTTCATAATAATGTCTTCATCGTTAAATTGCTTAAACCATTCAACATATAATGTAGGTTATGGCCACTAAATTTAAAAATACAAAACGTTTTTCAGGAAACATTGCGTGAAGAACTGCAGTTGATCTTTGCGTCAGCGCATCATGATAAATACGCAAGCAAAAATTGCATAGTATATGCCATGCTTACTAGAAAATGTTACTTTTAACTTATGAGTATATACATTTTAATTTTTCACAAAAATGGAAGCTTATAGTTGCATTTCTGGTGCGATTGACACAACAGAGGGTTGCTTTGTACAAAGAATAAGGATGTTAGACTAGGTATATATTTAACATAATAAACTATATCTACTATATTGTTTAAGCATCTGTCGGCCATTGATCATGATATCTAACATCATAACTATATCTATATACTAGTATATTAAATTCATAACGAATTCTAAATCATTGATCAAAATATCGACCATATTGAGAATAGACATTGTTTGCTAAAGGAGGATTGATGCTCAACAAATTACCCATCGGATCTACCTTAGAATTTTAAATCTGGTTTTTAGCCATAAACTTTACCTATTTCTAAAAAAATCCAAAAATTTAAAGTTTAAAATATGAATATTTTTCTACATTTTCATACAGAGCAGTTTGATATAGTCTAAAAATTGCCATGAGTATCCACCCCTCTTAAATGAAAAAGGATACCAGTTCCTATAACGTTTTTGGAAGATTTAAATTATATTAATAAAATGGATTATACACATCTAAACATTGGAATGGTAAATAAATTATATATACATGTAGTGTTTTTAACATCAACGAGAGAAGTGAACCAAATGTTAAGGGGGCGCTTAAGTCAATAATAGGTATGTTCACAACACTGATTGATGTAGTATATAATAAGGTTTATACAGAAATATACATGTACAGGTTATAAAATCGAGGATAGTAGATAGAGCATCCAAACATTGACCTAAGACACACTATACACTATGCATATGCAAACGTTAAAGATATGCCCTATGAGTCTCTGAGTAAATAAGGTTACATTGATAGTTTTAGATAAGAGATAGAAATCTATCACATCTGGATCAAATGTGTAAATTACAAAACAAAAATATATACATGTACAAATATATAAGTCTACTTAGAAATCTCATATTAACGTGAGAAATGTTTGATTAAAACCCCCATTTTTTCATATTTTGAAAGACCCCCGCCACGGCTGCCGGAAGTGTGTTTGCCCTGTGCCAGAGTGCGGGTGTACTGGGATTGGCCGCGAGCACGAAGGCGGGGATTTGTGCCACAGCTGGAGCCGTGGGGGCGGGCATCTCGACCATTCAGAAGTAAACCACTGCTCTCAGAAGACAATGGTCCTGAAATGTGTGTGCCAAAAACTACATTGATGATTATAATATCATCTTGCCATTAATTGTTGTGTGTTAATTATTTGGTGTTTTTTTAAATCAATAAATTTTCTAAACAGAATTTTGTTCTCAATCATTATATAATTGGGAAAATTAACAATAATCAATAGTAATGTTGAAATTTATTCTATTTTTGTTGACTGATATTAAATATTATTTAATACATGTATGAATAATAACCTCTAACGTGTTGATGTTAGTCCCTTAAGTATAATAACTTTTTTGTTATTCAGATTATTGTCACACTTAGTGCAACAAACTCTTACCCTTTTAATTTTCTTCCTGCACCAGTGCATTATTTAGGACAGGAAAACAGATAAAAAGCAAAAATAAATTGAAAAACAAGTTGTTTTGTTACCTGATATAGATTGAAGATCGAGATGTTCGTAATCTTTTAATCAGTTTTACCAACTGAATATTTTATGGACTTATTTGATATACAGTTAAAATATACCAGTTTAGAGATTTGGATTCATTTGCTGCGGATCGCTATAAGTTGTAAACAAGCTCAATTGTGACCTATAAACGCAAAGGGACCCTATATATTTCTATTAAGTTTTTGTTGGTGCTTTGAATGAACTTTTAGATGTGACCAAGGATATAAGCAAACTAGCCAGTTCTATGGGAAGCAGTTGCCATGCGGAAGTATTTATGCGCATGCGTGGAATTTATCGTGAGATCTTTGTGTAATGAAATATTGAATGTTAGGTTATAATCTGCGGTTTAATTTTATGATGCCAGGTTGTCGTCTATTTAATATTTAAACAATAAAATGCTTTCTTTGGTGATTCATGCGGGATATGAAGGTGGTGACATTGTAGACAAAATACATAACCCGCGTTAGCGGGTTATTTAAATTTTTTATGCAATGATTGCTACCTTCAAAACCCGCATGAATCATCAAAAAAAGCATTTTATTATTTATACTTACATCTTTCTTTTAACAAATTAATAAATTGATTGTAAAAAGTAAGTTATATATAGGTTCATATATAAAGAAGCATATTTGCTAAAATTAGTATTTTGCACTCCAGATCTACTTGACAGATAAAATATTATACCATCCTAATTTTATGTTAATACAAATTGTTAATATACAAGAAACTTGCACATACATTGCAATATACTTGATTTATACATAACAAGAATAGATATGGGTCACCCCATATCCAAGATATTCGGCTTTTAAATTACTTGAATTTTCACTGTGCTCAGCCGATCTCTAAGTTAAAATCACTGAACTTGTTAAGAAACTGCATGGCGTATATAGTTCTTCATGTCCGTATTAAATACTGCCACCCGTCATTTGCAAACAGTACACACATCTGTGCTTAAACAGAGTCTACACGAGTGCGATCAGAAATATGGTACAGGTGTGCGTAACCATTCCCTCGTTTAAAAAAAAAGGAAATAACACACACTCATACACAACAAATAATTAAAAGACATTGTGTGATAACTAACGAACAATAATCATGAAAGTAATATAATTATTGTAATAATATAAGCAATATTCATTAGTGAAAAAATTGTCAATCTAAGAATGACCTTTATTTTCGTGAAAAAGACTGAGGAGGCAGCTAGCGTAGGAATATGAATACTTCACATTTTCATTTCTTGGGGTGGGGTGTTTTTTCAAAATAATTTTACGTTAGTTTTGTTTTCTTCCACGTATTACATATACATCGATATTCTTAACATTTATCGTAATGTTGTTTCTGCTGATCATGAACAGAACTATATTTTTCAGCGCAATTGTGTGAAGAGTACCTGACTATAGTAATACATCTTGAATAGATAAGAGGCACTGATCGAATATATTAAAAATGCTGCTTTTAAGAAAAAAAGATAGAGATCGAGATGACCCAGAGATGACTAATTATGTACTTTTTCGAAATATTTTTCAGATAATAAGAAACAAATTCAAGATATATTACAATGTTGTTTTAATTAAATACTACTTTTTTCCACATATTGTAAAGTCTCGCATGGCTCGCTGGTTTCGTCCCGGATTAGTGAATATAGACATGTAGTGTTTTGGGTTCAAATCCTGCTGGTGATTTTTTTAATTTCTTTAAACTAATCTGTGTCTAAATGTATGTTGATTTACAAACATTGTGTTGAACTATAGCACCCCTGCGAATGTGTTCGGAATGTTTTCTTTATCGTTGCTAAGTATGCAATAAATCCAGAGGTGCTCGAATGAAAGTTCACGAGACTTCCCCGAGATTTGTTCAGTTCCTGTGAAATTTCGAGCGGAAGTATAAGTGTTCGGATAATATTCTCAAAATACGTAAGTACTGGTCGTTTTTCATATTATACTCTTCTTTGATTTATGTTAAAACACGAAAATCTATTAAGATGTATGTCTTATTTCATCATCTAGCAGTTTTTTAAATTAAACGGTGATATTCAGAACAGAGTTATCGTTCGTGTTCAACCACTCTACACGTGGTTGAAAATATAAACATTGGGTTGCTTAATAAAATCATAGCCATGTTTGATGCTTGTGGTGTGCAATACCATGCTTTTTTAAAAAAAGATTGGGTGTCTGTTTTGTATAAAAACTTAGTATATCGAGCCATTTTCAAGGAACATTCTGCATAAAATAGTATAGTCTGTTTCACTATTGATGCTATTACTAGGTCAGGCGCGGATCGAAAATTAATCCTTAGGGGGGATCGCTTCTAAACATGTTAAATGTTGCAAAAGCAGAATAAAAACCTATTTTTTCTATTGTCACATTTATTTCCAGAACTCATTTTATTCACCAATTAATGAAGATAAAGTTTGAAATCAATAAACGTCTAGATTTTATATTTGATAACAAGTACCTAGATTCTATGAAATAGACTATAAACACGAGGCACGATTTTTACTGCGAAACTGAAAGGGTCAAATAAAACCACGTGGTCTAAAATTTAAATGACAATAACATTCGCAGGGGTGTATAGACTATATTTAAATTTGTCGTTAACTTATTGATTTCTGCTATATTTACACTATATTCTGTTATAATTACTTGTTTACAGGGGCCCTCATTGCCCTTTATAGAAAGCTTGTGAGCGATGTACTTTCACTTTGTGAGTGACGTCACAGTAAAGGTCACATTGGCTGACTGCTCTATCGAAGCTGAGCGATCATGGACATTTATTCCGGTAAGTTCTTAGATGTGTATTCATCTGAGCATGTATGAAAAATTCCAATTATGTGTAGTTTCCGATCATTTTATTCAAGGGAGGGGGGCATAAGTGTTTCACAAACATCTCTTGTTTGGTAATGGTTCTATAAGTGATTTAAAGCAAATAGGCACTGTCCGCCATATTTCTCTTTCATCACTGCTGTCCCTACAACCCTTATATAAGGGGCAGACCTCTAAACAGTTAAAAGTACTTCGCTGTAGAGATCTCACCTGTGTGGACGTACATCTTGTCTCGCCGTGTTACTCGGTTGCGATGAAATTTTCAAATTTTACACACTTTTTTCAAGCCAGGAGAATACTAACATCAAATTAATTGGTCAGTGCATTATTTACAAACAGAATATGCACATAGAATAAGAAATAAATGCATAAAATCCAAAGACCACGAAATGAATATTACATGTCGGCCACGAGTTTCAGGTGTGCAATCGGGTGTAACGAAATCGAAGGGTTTATATACCAGGTACCTGTGTGACAGGGCCTATTTATGAGCGGTGTTCAGCTTTAAGCCTATAGGTCTAACAGGGTTCGACACTAACGGTAGACCGGCGGCCCGAGTCTACCAAAAATTGGGAAGGTCCACCAACGGTTCAGGACCTGGTGGACCGTCGGTCAACTAAAATTTTAAACTTTTATAATCAAATTTTGAATGCAAATTCTTACATTTAAATTGACAACCACAAATGAATGAATGAAGTTTTGTGATGGTTGTAACTTCACCAGAATTTCCTCATGAAGAGAAGTTGAAGTCACTCTGTCTTTTGAGTTCATGATTGTGTAAATTAACCTCATTGGCATGAAAATGATAGTTGGCTAATAACAAAGACATTTTCACTGCAAAATCCATACTAAAACAATCATAATTTAACCATTTGGCTATCCTCTACATAACGGTGGTAAGTGGGTCATTGGGTTGGACTAATACCCCTAAATGCACTGAAGTAAAGAGACATATTTTATTTGTCACTTAGCTTAAATAATGACGAGATATTTCCTCTATTAAAGGTATAAATACAATAAAAAAAATCCAATTTCTTAAATTAGATAAGCTTTTTTTTTTTTTTAAATTGTTAGATTTTTATTAGCTGTTGTAGACATGCTTTTAATCTAATTTACATGTATTTTAAGTATAGTCTGTCTAAAGATATTTAAATAACAATATTTTAAAATTTTGTTTTGAATTTGTGTATATCATTGTAAACTAAATTAAATAAATGAAGTTTCTTTGATTTAATTCTCAAACTTCTTTCTATATAATTTTTCTGTTAGGGAGAAGTGAAATCATCAGACCAAAAATTCTTGCCTTATTGTAAATATAATATACTATACTAGTAGAAATGATGATGTAGGAAAATGAAATGAATTCAGTAAAGTAGAAGATAGCACATGTATGTGTTCAAATTAATTGCATTCAATAAGCATGAATAGCATGAAAAAAATTTATTCAACAAAAATTCCACCATTAATGAAGGTCCACCGGAATTCGTGAAGGTCCACCAAAAATTCTTGACCAGTGGACCTGCGGTCCACCAAGATAAAAAAGTTAGTGTCGAACCCTGGTCTATAGACAGTAACCTCGGCGAGATTCGTCGAGACTGAAAAATTTTGACGGACGTTCTCAGAAGAGACGTCCATCAAAATTTTTCAGTCTCGACGAATCTTGCTGAGATTATATAGACAGTAGTTATATTAACTTTCGATTATTAAAAATGTGGCCGGTCATCAACCTTTTCCATACAGTTGTAAACTTGTAGATTTAGTAAGAAGCGGTGCGTTTTGTGAAGGCTTGTAGAAGAAATAATATGTCCCTGTTTTACCGTACAATCATGAATGTACGATGTTTTGATTCAACGCCATCCATATGATGTGGAAATAAAAACTTACTGTGCTACTAAACAGAGAACCTTAGAGAACTCTAAAGAACTCTTTCGATTTTTTAATATTTAAAGACTTTAGAATGTATTTTTGCATTTAATATGATCAGTCTGATGATGAAAAAGTTGTATTTTATTCAAAATATTTATTAAGGTCAGACGACACATTCCTCAATTTTATATAACTTTTTCCAGAAACTTGTTATTGATTTACTACTACTTTGACAAGCTTTCTTGCAAAAAATTAGGATACCTTACCAGGCATTTCTGCAAAATACTAGGGTATGCAATTTCCTATATTACACTTGAATTGCAGATATAAAAGCTCCATTGGAACTCCACCTCCGCTCTGGCCGGGGCTTGAACTCACTAACCTACGCTCCTAGCAGTGAGCGGCCACTGCTCTAACCACTTGACAATCTAGGCAGATATATAAAAGTAAATAAAATTTTAATCATATAAAAATGATTATAAATAATAATAAATTTATTGGAACTCTTTATTATGAGGAGATACAAAAAATATGCTTGAGGGACGTGTCGTCTGACCTTAAAATATTTGATTTCAAGTAAATTTCACGCATTCACAGATATCTCATCTTCGGCATGATGACACGCTAATATGGTTACCTTACGTTACAGTGTAGGAAAATCAAAAATTTTGATTTCGATAAATAATGTTAATTCAGAGGAAATAAAATTAATTTTGTTAAATGGTTCTTTTACAAGTTTACAGGCATGCATCTTCATGTGACAGTGTTTTACATTTATGTTGACTTTCTAATATTCTCTTTGATTTTTTTTCTATTTATGTCTAAAGTATAGATATGTTCATTTTTGCATTGTAAAATTCTATTAATTTACTTTTTGAAATTCTGGCTAATAAAATATTAAAACATTTCATTTTGACAACATGCGCTTGACACCACACTGACCACAGGCACCTAAAGATATTTCTTTTTTTATTAAAATTACTTCCTGTACTATAATAAAAATGTTGTATTTATAGTACAGAAAATTATCTTTATATAATAAAGGTTGTAACACGCTTTCTGATTGGCTAAAAAATTATTTTATATCGTATAAAGAATGTTGCCTACATCATAGTAAGACAAACATCAAAAACGTTTCAATCCGCCTGACGTTACGTTCGAATTTTTTACAATTTAATGTCATTCTAAAGGTCAAATGACTGTTTTTATTAACCAGGTTTTCCAACGGAAAAATCCAGTTATTGAAATGGTGAAAATGGCAGGCGGGTGGGCGGGCGGCTGCCAAAAGGGTACCCTTATTGTACGGGTAACTCCTCCTACAGTTTTCAAGATAGGAAGTTGTTGTTTTGCAGATCAATTGTACATATATCAGAGGTGTGCATATTGCTAGGATTTTGATTTCTGGTAATTTATGAAAAAAATACCAGCTGTTGAACTGAGTCATTTTTTGGCAAAATATTGCATATAGGGTACACCTATTGTACGGATAACTCCTCCTACAGTTTTCAAGATAGGAAGTTGTTGTTTTGCAGATCAGTTGAACATATATCACAGGTGTGCATATTGCTAGGATTTTGATTTTTGATAATTTATGAAAAAAATACCAGCTGTTGAACTGAGTCATTTTTTGGCAAAATATTGCATATAGGGTACCCCTATTGTACGGATAACTCCTCCTACAGTTTGCAAGATAGGTAATTGTTGTTTTGCAGATCAATTTTACATATATCAGAGGTGTGCATATTTCTAGGATTTTGATTTCTGATAATTTATTTTAAAAAATACCAGCTATTGAACTTAGTCATATTTCGACAAAATATTGCATATAGGGTACCCCTATTGTACAGATAACTCCTCCTACAGTTTGCAAGATAGGAAGTTTGACTTTTGCAGATCAACTGTACATATATCAGAGGTATGCATATTGCTAGGATTTTGATTTCTGATAATTTATGAGAAAAATACCAGCTTTTGAACATAGTCATTTTTTGGCAAAATATTGCATATAGGGTACCCCTATTGTATGGATAACTCCTCCTACAGTTTTCAAGATAGGAAGTTGTTCTTTTGCAGATCAATTGAACATATATCAGAGGTGTGAATATTGCTAGGATTTTGATTTTTGATAATTTATGAAAAAAATACCTGCTGTTGAACTTAGTCATTTTTTGGCAAAATATTGCATAGAGGGTACCCCTATTGTATGGATAACTCCTCCTACAGTTTTCAAGAGAGGAAGAAGTTCTTTTGCAGATCAACTGTACATATATCAGAGGTGTGCATATTGCTAGTAATTTTGATTTCTGATAATTTATTTAAAAAAATGTGCTCTTTGTTTTAGTGCATTTTTACTCTGTTTTAATTGTTTACAATTTTCTATTTACTAACCATGAGTGTCAAGCTTCGAGTCATAAGCAAGATACAGGGCTTTGCTCACAATTTTATGGTTGCACACCTTGCTTTTGTTCGTTTACATTTTAAATGATGAAAAGGAAATACCAAGTTTAAAAATCTTAATTTGAATGTAATAAACTTATGTGAACAAAAACATGACTCAAACCTAGCAGAATTGTGAGCTCTGTATCTTGCTTATAATTCTACAATTGACGCTGAAATTTTGGTTGATCATAAGAAATGGCTTGTTAAATATTAAATCCTTGTACAGAATAATTATACTCTGTCCCGGGTTTTTGCTTCCACCACTTTTCGCTTGATATTTCGATAATGATAAATACCTTTGTGCTCAAACTACGTTCATCCACTAATATGAAAAATGTCCAGATTATCTGTTTTGAAACGCCCCCGCTACCGCTTCAGGTTTCAATACACATCCCAAAATAGAAAGTCTACGGGGATTTTGCATTGCATCAGCCATTATTAAGCCCGGATGATAACGTTGAAAAATTGCGCGAGGTGTCCCGAGAACTTTTCCGAATGGAGAAAAGATGTAAACATTTCCCATTATAAATCTCCGTAAGAAATTTGTTTTCGTTCCTGTAAACTTTTATGAGTGAGAAAGGATAATTTGTCAATGAAGATATCTTGGATATTTTACATATCATCGATTTCAACCGTACTTCTTTCACAGGTATGTGTATTTTTATTAAAAATCATCAAAAAGTGATGGAAGCAATAACTTGGGACAGACTATAATAGGATGATATGCTGTAACTACATTTTGCAACCCTTTTTTATACAATGAATTGTATGAGATCTACACCAATTTTGATAGTTTTTCAGACATGAATAAATAAAAACGACTTCTTTAAATCATAAATCATTTCCATAGTTCTGACACAATATTGTTATGGGTATAATTAAATGCATTATCGCTGTTCTTCAGTAAATATTACAGAGGAAAATCATCTGTGGTTTGTAGCCATTTGTTGTTTTTAAATAAAGATGAAATTAATGGGTGGGCCTTAGTACAATAGAGTGATATGCCTGTCAATACATTGATAAGAATAGCTCTTTGACATATCATGTGACAACATTTTTCATTCGAGTGTATTCATCAATCAAGTGAGTAAAGTTTTAAAACGTCACACAAGTTCACGCCAGGTAAACAACAATCATTTATAATGGGGAAGACCAATTAAATTTTTGAATGTTTTTAATTTGAGGACTTGAGTGCATTGAAGTACAATTTTCTTCTTTCATAAATAGGATTTTTTAAAATAAAATACAATAATTAGTAAGAAGTTGAGGAAGAAAATATACCTATATGATGTCATATATTTTGATCACTTTATTAAGGTATCCGATCCATATTAGCACCAGATTCAATGAATCTGGATGCATAAAAGATGTGTATGGGCTTAATACTCTGTATACTTGGACATAATTTTCATGTTTAAGTATCAATATGTAAGAGACGAATATGTCCTAATAAATGACCTTTTCCTTTTCTTGAAGAGTTGTCCCCCTTTACTTTTAATGTAAAAAAATTAATTCTAAAATATTGTATTCTGTATAAAATTTATTTTCAATAGTATTTGTATTTGTAATGATTAAGTACATCTTTCCACCAAAGCATTTATTGATATTCTTTGTATTTACTTTTTTATTAAAAAAAATATGCTTGTCTCCATAGACCTTAATGCAATCTTCATTAATTAATTACTGCTTAGTTAACAATATTTTTGAAAATTTTTCTCGGTAAATCTTTTTCTACTCTAAAATGCTTTGAATTAATATCAGAGTATTTAATTCATGATGGATATTCAAGGTTAGAAAAATTAGGTCCTAATATGGGTCGGATACCTTAAGTGTGTGTAGGGGCTGGTGGGGGGGGGGGGGGGGGGGCATAACTAAAATTAAGGGAATTGGAAGTTAACAGTGTACCCCTGCCGAAAATTTAGTTATATATCTTGCATAGGATTTTCTTATTTTCGGTAAAAATTGTATTCCATAAAGGTACATTTGTCAAAGAATAAAGTGTATGCATAAATAAGTGTAAAATTCGGATATTTATTTTTTGTTATTTTACCGAAGGGCCATATATACTTTGAATGCCCATATAAAGCCATTGTTACTCAGGTGAGCGATGTGGCCCAAGTTGTTCAAGGGGAGATAATTAGGAATTATTGAAAATTTTCGAGAATTTTTCAAAAATCTTCTTCTCAAAAACCATTTGGCCAGGAAAGCTGAAACTTATGTGGAAGCATCCTCAGGTAGTGTAGATTTAAAGTTATTAAAATCATGATCCCCGGGGTTAGGGTGGGGCCACAATGGGGGGTTGAATTTTTGCATAGGAATATGTAGAGTAAATCTTTAAAAATCTTCTTCTCAGAAACCATTCAACCAGGAAAGCTGAAACTTGTGTTGAAGCATCCTCATGTAGTGTAGATTCAAAATTGTGAAAATCATGATCCCAAGGGTAGGGTGGGGCCACAATGGGGGGTCGATTTTTTGCATAGGAATATGTAGAGTAAATCTTTAAAAATCTTCTTCTCAGAAACCAATCAGCCAGGAAAGCTGAACCTTTTGTGGAAGCATCCTCAGGTAGTGTAAATTAAAGTTTATTCAAATCATAATCCCCAGGGGGAAGGGTGGGGCCACAATGGGGGGTTGGATTTTTACATCGGAAAATAAAGAGAAAAATCTTTAAAAATCTTCTTCTCAGAAACCACTCAGCCAGGAAAGCTGAACCTTTTGTGGAAGCATTCTCAAGTAGTGTAGACTCAAAGTTGTGAAAATCTGATCCCTGGGGGTAGGGTGGGGCCACGATTGGGGGTCAAACTTTTACATAGGAATATATAGAGTAAATCTTTAAAAATCTTCTTCTCAAAAGCTAATCAGCCAGGAAAGCTGCAACTTGTGTGGAAGCATTCTCATATAGTGTAGATTTAAAGTTGTGAAAATCATGACCCCCAGGGGTAGGGAGGAGCTACAATGGGGGGGGGGGGGGGGGGGGGTTGTTGTTGAATTTTTACATAGGAAAATATAGATAAAAATCTTTAAAAATCCTCTTCTCAGAACCCTATTGGCCAGAAAAGCTGAAACTTGTGTGGAAGCATCCTCATGTAGGGTAGATTCAAGTTTGTTCAAATCATGATCCCTGGGGGTAGGATGGGGTCACAACAGGGAGGGAGGGGGGACAAAAATTTACATAGGAATATATAGAGAAAAATTTATAAAAATCTTCTAAAAAAACATTTGCCTAGAAAAGCTGTAACTTTAGTGAAAGCAACCTCAGATAATGTAGATTCAAATTCGTTCAATTCAAAATCTTGAGGAGTAGGGTGGGGCCACATTGGGGATCCAATGTTACAAAGGAAAACATTTTAATTATTCACAAAAACTGAAATGTTATAATAATTATGTGGTTTTACTTATATGCAAGCATTTTGACATATTGCTGATTGTTTAAAATTGTTTAGACTTTGGCCCCTTGACGATTCTTGGGCCTCACAAGGGGTTCAGAGTTTGATGTAGGTTTATATCCCATATATAAACAATTGTTTAGGATCTTTTTGAGAACTGCAATGCTCAACATGTGATATGACTATAAAATCATCCTGTTAGAAAAGGGACTTGATTATAAATATAAGAATATCCAAGGGGAAAAATGAATTTTTTAGGTCACCTGAGTAAACTCAGGTGACCTATTGCTATCTGTTTTCGTCCATCGTCGTGCGTCATGCGTTAACAATTTACATTTTTAACTTCGTCTTAAAAACTACAAGGCCAATTGTTTCTATTTTTGGTGTGAAACATCTCTATGGTAAGAGGAATGTAAATTGTGAAATTGGTGGCTCTACCACCCCCAGGGTGCCACAGGTGGGGCCAAATATGCAAAAAACAGCCAAATTTTCAAAAATCTTCTTCTCTACTCCCACACATGTGAGGAAAAAACTGATTGCATGGTTATGATGTCCATGAAGCCCTCTACCAAAATTGTGAAATTCATGGCCCCTGGGTCAGGGGTTCAGGCTCTAGGGTGGGGCCAATATGGCCATATAGTAAAAATGTATTTAATCTTAGAAAATCTTCTTCCCTACTCCCATAGATATTTGTTAAAAACTACATGGATATGATGTCCATGAAGCCCTTTACCAAAATTGTGAAATTTATGGTCTCTGGGTCAGGGGTTCAGGCTCTAGGGTGGAGCCAATATGGCTATATAGTAAAAATGTATTAAATCTTAAAAAATCTTCTTCTCTACTCCCATATATATTTGTGAAATACTAAATGCATGGATATGATGTCCATGAAGTCTTCTACCTAAATTGTGAAATTTATGACCCCTGGGACAGGTGTTTAGGCTCAAGGGTGGGGCCAAAATGGCCATATAGTAAAAATGTATTAAATTTTAGAAAATCCTTTTCTCTACTCCCATATATATTTGTGAAAAACTAAATGCATGGATATGATGTCCATGAAGTCTTCTACCTAAATTGTGAAATTTATGACCCCTGGGACAGGTGTTTAGGTCCTAGGGTGGGGCCAATATTGCCATATAGTAAAAATGTATTAAATTTTAGAAAATCTTCTTCTCTACTCCCATATATATTTGTGAAAAACTAAATGCATGGATATGATGTCCATGAAGTCTTCTACCTAAATTGTGAAATTTATGACCCCTGGGACAGGGGTTTAGGCCCTAGGGTGGGGCCAATATTGCCATTTAGTAAAAATGTATTAAATCTTAAAAATCTTTACTCCCACACATGTGGGCAAAAAACTGAATGCATGATTATGAACTCCTCTACCTAAATTGTGAAATTCATGACCCCTAAGTCAGGGTTCAGGACCTAGCATTTGGAGAGAGTTGAAAAGGGGGGGGGGGGGGG
>WFKH01010931.1:64608633-64633150 GCA_016163765.1 Magallana hongkongensis
TCCCCACTCCTTAAGCGTCCGGGTGAAAATCCTGGAACCGCGAATGACATCGTATTTATCATGCCATATCCTTAAGGATCACGGGACTCCATGACTATGTGATTTTGTTTAGTTAAAAGTTTTAAAAATTGTAAACTTGTAGTTGATCCCGTGTTGTACATTTATTACGCGACCTCCGTGCGCTCATAGAAGTAAAAGCGCTGATCAGACAACATACACACACACCAAAACGATTTGGTAAAAAAAAATATATATCAACAATTCGAGTGCGCGTGCACCGCATACGCATAAGTTCGACTTGTAAAGTTCGCACTAATAAAAATCTCCGCAATCTACGGATTTGTAGCATTTTTAACGTATGACCGCTACTCGATCTTCTACAACTGCCCCAATCTAAACAATTGTTTTTTAACATATCTAATACTCTTCAAACATCAACAAAACTTATATAAAATTCACACATGTTCCCACGAAAATGAGTTTGCTTCTACAAAGAATCAAACGACCATAGAGAAAAACTACAAAAGCGATCATCTTACCGTTTCTATTTTAGGGCCTGAATCTAAATGTTACATTAAAGTTTTGTAATTCAAAGAATTCAAAACTATCTATAACAATACAGGGTGAATTAAACATATTTTTTTTAAAAATTCACGTGAATATGTACCTAAAATAATCACTGAATCCTTCAATTCCGGACGTCGATCAGCGAGGATTTTTTTTATCGTGCGAGCCCCTCTCACATACTTGTAACATTGCAACACGGAACTTTGGTTTTAAACTGCCTTACAATAAACGCTTGGAGAGATTTAAAAAAAAAAATCTCCATTTTGGTTCCTGTTCAATTAATGCATTCAAATTCTATTTTGCTCTCTCTCTCTTTCCTCTTTTTCTCTCTCTCTCATATTTTTGTACAACTTATAAGTAAGAATACCTATAATACTTTATACTTTATACACTTATATACTAATTTGTATTCGCCAAATATTAATTCATAAGACAGGTTGATCTGGCAGGGTGTGAATATCGTCTAAAAAGTGTTGAAGTCTGTCCTGTGAATGCTTCACAGTCTCAGCAGTAATTAACGGAGATAATCATGAGTAAATATTTTAATCTTTAACTTGAAACGCTAGTCGATTTCACATGAACCGGTCAAAATTTCGTCGTTGTATTGAATTTCATCAATAAACATGCACACCTGTGATAGGGTAGAAGCACACGAAGCTTGACGTGTGTATTAGCTAGACTACCGCAGATCTCTTGTCCACTCGGGCGGGATTTGCAAGGGATTGATTATGTAAATGTATACACAAATCCCAGTGGCCGTGTTTGGTTTAAAATGTTTGCAGTTTTATAAATGTTTTATTATAAACAATATAACTATTTTGATGACATCGACAAGATCTCAAAGAACACCTTTTATAAAGAGAACATAACCAACATATCTATTATTTTTGAATTATGAAGCTAAAACAGATTTCATTATTAACAGGTTAATCTTTTTTTTTTTGTTGATCTCAAACATTATTTCTGTAGTTTTTAGAGCATTTTAGACTTACAAACCCACCACTGATCTTTGTCTGACTATGCTTCAGATGGGAATAATAATGCTTTTACTAATTCTTAATTTACACTCTATCGTTTAAATCAATCTTAGGAGGAAAAAATGTTTATGTGTAATCGACATTCAAACAATTCTTTGTGCTTGCGGTTAAATAAAACCATGTATGCAAGACGCGAGTCTTGTGTATTAGATCACGGCTGCTAGGTAGTCCAGCCGCGACCGATCTCCTCGGCCGCGGGCAAGGGGTGAGTTACGTAATGACACACACAGCTCAGAACCCAGGTACATGTAGATTTGATAATGATTAAAATGCATTACATAGGTATTATTTTTTTTAGACTTAGATACCCACAATTGATATACATGTATGTCTGACGATGTTTCAGATTGAGAATAATATTGCTTTTATATTTCTTAAACACTCTATCAATTACACTTAATCAATTTAAGATGAATAAACCTTTATATGAAATCAAAATTCAAACAATTCTTTGTGTTTACGGCTAAACAAACCCATACAAGTAAGATGCAGATCTTGTGTATTAGATAACCGCTGACCGCTAGGTAGTCCGGCCGCGACCGATCTCCTCAGCCGCGGGCGAGGAATGCGTTACGTAATGACACACACAACTAAGAATCCAGGTAGATTTGAAATGCTTGCAGTAAAATGACTAAAATATATTTCATAGAAGTTATTTTTTTAAATCCAGTGCATGTATTTTACTAGAAAAGAAAAAGATTGTTTATATTTTCTCGTTCTCGTTTTTCTTAAGGATTCTCCACTAGACGTCCTAAACAGAAATGACTAAAAATAAAGCTGTAAGAAAAACATGTATACTTTTCAAAAAAAACTTTCTCTAATGAAATAAAGCATCCCGTATAAGCTGGTACACTTTCAGTTGTTAATTTATGTCATTTGTGCGCACAAAGACTATTCGTTTACTTGCAAAATGAAAACAGGTACGTGTTAACAAGACAAGGTTTTTACACTCTTATTACGCAGTACCAGTGCAAAATAATTTTGTAACGACATTATTAACTTCATAATAAACAACTTTTCCAGCGACAGCTATATCAAAATATTAACCATTTTTGAGTTATAAAGCGAAGACCTTTAAGGGCTCTAGGCCCCTAATTTAAGGGGCCAGTCCTTTTTCAATGGTGTTAAGTGAAAGCCCTTGATATTTTGCACATTGTTTGTTCTGTATGTGTTCAGAAAAAATTTTAAACTAAAAAGTTACGAGACAAAAACACGACCAAAAATCAGCATTTTTTAAAACATAAAATTTAAATTAATTTTTTGAAACTTTAAATGGGAAAAATCGTAAAAACAAAACGCGGAGGACAACGTTCAAAGTATCTATTTTCAAGATTTATGACTTTGAAACACATGCCATGGATGGATTCAGAGCCTTTGCGTGCACATGAATGCCTGTATTTTTTTGAAAAAGGGGAATAACTCGGCACCGGAAGTGATGATTTCAATGATTTTCAGTTGATGTTGAGAATTTGTAATTTGCAATGTACCCTGAAAATTTGAACGTAATAGGACAACAAACAAGCGAGATATTTGAGTTTAAAAAACGTCTAGAAGAAAAAAAAGAAAAAAAAGAATTACCAACAGAATCAGTACAAGGTCTTCCGTTGAAAACGGAAGACCTTAACAAGTCTCTTTTTAATATGAAACTGATCCCAAGTCCTTATTGTAATATTTGTAATGAAATTGACATAAATCACCACAGATGTACAAGCATTCAAGTATTTTAGAAAAAGATTTCAAGGGACCTAGACACAATTTGAGCTCATTTCCAAACTTTATTTTTTCATTTTTAGCTCACCTGAACCGAAGGTTCAAGTGAGCTTTTCTGATCACCCGTTGTCCGTCGTCCGTCTGTCCGTCTGTAAACTTTTCACATTTTTGACTTCTTCTCTAAAACCACTGGGCCAAATTTAACCAAACTTAGTACAAGGCATCCTTATGGGAAGGGGATTATAAATTGCTAAAATAAAGGGCTAATCCCTTTTTAAAAGGGAGATAATTGCGAAACAGTGAAAATAGGGTGCATGTCTTTAAAAATCTTCTTCTCAAGAACCACTGCACCAGAAATGCCAATATTTACATAAAAGCTTGTATATATAGTGAAGAATTTAAATTGCAAAAATCTTGACCCCCGGACCAAAACTGGGGCCCCAGGCGGGGTTCAAAGTTTAACATAGAAATACATAGGAAAAATGTTTAAAAATCTTCTTCTCAAGACCCACTGCACCAGAAATGCCAATATTTACATAAAAGCTTGTATATATTGTGAAGATTATAAATTGCAAAAATCGTGTCCCCCGGACCAAAACAGGGGCCCCAGGCGGGGTTCAAAGTTTAACATAGAAATACGTAAACAAAATGTTTAAAAATCTTCTTCTCAAGAACCACTGCACCAGAAATGCCAATATTTACACAAAAGCTTGTATATATAGTGAAAATTCTAAATTGCAAAAATCGTGACCCACGGACCAAAACTGGGGCCCCAGGTGGGGTTCAAAGTTTAACATAGAAATACATAGGAAAAATGTTTAAAAATCTTCTTCTCAGGACCCACTGCACCAGAAATGCTGATATTTACATAAAAGCTTGTATATATAATGAAAATTATAAATTGCAAAAACCGTGACCCCCGGACCAAAACAGGGGCCCCAGTTGGGGTTCAAAGTTTAACATAGAAATACATAGGAAAAATGTTTAAAAATCTTCTTCTTAAGAACCACTGCACCAGAAATGCCAATATTTACACAAAAGCTTGTACATATAGTGAAGATTATAAATTGTAAGAATCGTGACCCCCGGACTAAAACTGGGGCCCCAGGCGGGGTTCAAAGTTTAACATATATAGGAACATGTTTAAAAATCTTCTTCTCAAGAACTACAATGCAACAGTTTGAGATATTACTATGCATACATCCTTGGCTATTGTAGAATCTAAATTGTTAAAGTTGTGACCCCCGGACTAATACTGGGGCAACAAGAGGGGTTCAAAGTCTAACATAGAAATATATAGGAAACATGTTTAAAAATCTTCTCGAGAACTACAATGTTACAGTTTGTGAGATTATTATGCAAGGATCCTCAAATAGTGAAAATTCTAAATTGTAAAAGCTGTGACCCCCGGACCAACACTGGGGCCCCAGAAGGGTTTCAAATTTTAACATAGAAGTATATAGGGAAAGTGTTTAAAATTTTCTTTTGAACAGTTTGTGGGATTACTATGCAAGCATCCTCAAATTGTCAAGATTCTTATTTGTGTAAGCCGTGACCCCCAGACTAATACTGGGGACCCAGAAGGGGTTTAAAGTTAACATAAAAATATATAGGGAACATGTTTGAAAATCTTCTTCTCAAGAACTACAGTGCAACAGTTTGTGGGATTACTATGCAAGCATCCGTGGCTATTGTAGATTCTAAATTGGTAAAATCTAATACTGGGGCCCCAAGAGGGGTTCAAAGTTTAACATAGAAGTAAATATGGAAAATGTTTAAAAATCTTCTTCTCGAGAACTGCAATGCTACAATTTGTGAGATTAATATGCATGCAACCTTGGATAATGTAGATTCAATATTTTTAAAATAGTAACCCCTGGACTAATACTGGTGACCCAAGACGGATTCAAATTTTAACGTAGAAGTATATATGGAAAATGTTTATAAATCTTTTTTTCGAGAACTACACTGCTTTATTTTGTCATATTACTACGTAAGCATCCTTAAATAGTATAGATTCTAAATTATAAAAGCCGTGACCCTCGATCTAATACTGGAGCCCCAGAAGGGGTTCAAAGTTTAACATAGAAATATATATGGAAAATGTTTAAAAATTTTCTTCTCGAGAATTACAATCCTACAGTTTGAGAGATTACTATGCAAGCATCCTCAAATAGTGTAGATTCTAAATTGTTAAAGCCAACCATAAACCCTGGACCAATACTGGGGCCCCAGAAAGGGTTTCAAAGTTTAAAATAGAAGTAGCATATGATACCAAATTGAAAGTTACAAGGAACTGTTGTTCAGGTGAGCGATGTGGCCCATGGGCCTCTTGTTAATATCTAGAATGGTTGATATGGGTATTTTCAATGCTTCGTCAATATTTGAAAGTCAAGTTACAGATCGAGGTTAGAGTTCTTTGTTTTGTTAAAAAAAGCTCGAGTCTTGTTATTAAGTGTTACATATGTGTTGAATTGGAATAAGTTTTAGTCAAATGTTGGTTCCTTTTGTTGATAATGTTATTTATGAACACATTTAATCAGTTTATTTTGTTTGCCACAAGTCATTTTGTCAAAGAAATTGTCATTTCTTTACTTTAAATTAATTGTAAACAAATATAGGACTCGAGCTTTGTTTACATAAAAATGATTTCTAACCTCTGTATCTCGCTTGTAACTTGACTTCTAACATTCACATTTTAGTCAATCATTTAAAATGCACAATTAAACCATTTTAAAAATACAAAATAAAAAATAAAATTTTTATCTCAAATTTTGTCTAGGGCCCTTTAATATATTGGTGGCAACAACATATAGAAATTGTTAATCACTTGACTATGAAAGATGCTATTTTGGGTTGTTATGATATTGACAATACTCCACTAAAGGATTTTTTTATTTTACTTGGAAAATGTTTTATCCATTTAACTCCACAAAATCACCTGGCAGGCAAGTTTAGTTTACTGTATTTTAAGAATTGTCTGAAAAATAAGATTCATGCCAAAGAAAGTTACTTATGTTCAACAAACTAAATGCATATTTTTTTTTAAATTTGGCAGCCAATATTAGCCAGATTGTAACATCCATAAAAAATAGTACATGTGAATTATAGTTATTTTAATATTATAGTTTTTTAATATTCTGAAAAAATGTAGTTTAAATTTTTAGGTTTACTAGGTCAGACTATTTTCTGTATTGTTGATCAGTCTGTCTAACCGTCTCTTTATTCATTATTATTCATTATTCTATATCAAGTAGCAATAATCTTTCCTCTGTGGATTTTTTTCTTATTTATATTTTTTGTATTAGAAAGAGTCATCTGCAATGGTTTTGATTATATAATACAAGTGTGATGTGTGACCTACTAATTCATCAATTGTACAATGTTCAATATTTAATGTTATGTACTATATTGTGAGCCAATAAAATATTTTTTTTTTAATTTAAAAAAAAATTGTTTTCTAGTGAATATTACGGGCTAAGAAATTTTTGAAGAAATCTTTCCGTTATATAAATGGAAACTCTGTTGTATCTATTAAAACCATTGATGGATGGATAAACCATTTCAAATAAGGTAGAGATTTACTAGTAATTGAGTTTTGAATATGAAACCATCTGGTAGTCCTTAATAAGTTTTCAATGAGAAGTTAACCACAGCAGTAAAACTCACCATTGACAGAGACGGAAGAGTGCAAAAATGATGAAAATTTCATCGGGCATTGTTTCTAAGACTTTAAAAGAATATTTAGGGATCAGGAAGGTTCTTCAAGGTTGTTTCCAACAATTTGAATGATAAGCAAAACCGAAAGCAATTTAAAATATCTCAAAAACTGCTAAAAATTTACGGAAATATTGATAAAAGACTTTTTACATGAACTTTTTTTGTTTTATATCGAAAGAAAAAACATTGAAATAAAATAAAATAAGGTTAACTAAACAGAGCAACATCCTACAATCGCTAAACACGATAAGACTGTACACCTTTGAAATCACAACAACTAAATGTAATTTAATTTGCCTTGTAAATCTCATTGACCCTATAATGTTGTGTAATCAATAATTATCTGTATTGGGAGAGGGTGATATAAGTTTCAGAACTTATGCCCAATCCCAGTTGTAAATTAGTACAATAAAAATATGTTCAAATCAAATCAACACGATAAGACAACAAGGAAGGATCTCCAAGCAATATTCTTTATTTTCATGGTGTAGTTTACTCAATTTCCAACAAAAAGGCAGATACAAAATATTACAAAATAATGAAAATATTACTTCCGCACTTGTTTCAGCGGTGTATCAGTAGTGTCTGTGGAGTAAACCTATTCGGATTACAGAGGCACGTTCTAAAGCTGGATTGAAAGACTTTATGCACTTGGTGAAGTATAGGGTTATTATATTGAGAGAATATGAATAAAATATTAGAGAAAAGTACTTATTTTTTCGGTGTATAGCAAAAGCCTCATTGTTTAATGAATAGCCCTAATATACGTCCAAAACATTAAATGGTAAATGCAATATATATAATAGTATTTTTTAACATCAACGAAAGAAGTGAACCAAATGTTAAGGGGTGCTTAAGTCACTGATTGGTATGTTCACAACACTGATTGATGTAGTGTATAATTAAGATATAAACAGAAATTATACAGTCATGTACAGGTTATAAAATCAACGAGGGTAGTAAAATCAAAACATTGAATTACCACACACTATACACTATGCATATGCAAACGTTAAAGATATTTCCTCTGAGTAAATAAGGGTATATTCAAATTGAACGTTTTAGATACGATATAGAATTCTATCACATCTGGATCAAATGTATAAAAACAATACAAAAATATATACAAATATATAAGTTTACTTAGAAATCTCATATTTACATAAGAAATGTTTGATTAAAACTCCCATTTTTCATGGCAGACCCCCGCCACGGCTGCCGGAAGTGTGTTTGCACTGTGTCAGAGTGCGGGTGTACTTGGATTGGCCGCGAGCACGAAGGCGGGAATTTGTGCCACAGCTGGAGCCGTGGGAGCTGGTATCTCGGCCATCCTGAAGTAATAAACAACTGCTCTCAAAGGACAAATATACCGATATATGTGTGCGAAAAACTATTTTGATGATATTATTGTGTACGTGTTAAATTTATTGAGCTTCAATTAAAAATCAGTGCTTTGTTATCAATATAAAAATTCATTTATAAAATAGTTAGACTATCAAATAAATTCACTGTTTTCAGAGATTATTTTGATTTTTGTTGATTGTTTTTTTTATGTCTAAATTTTACTAAAATTCATTATTGGTAACCCAACGTCTTTTTAGCTCACCTGAGCTGAAAGCTGAAGTGAGCTATTCTTATCACATTTTGTTCGTCGTCCGTCTGTCCGTCCGTCTGTCTGTCCGTCCGTCCGTCTGTAAACTTTTCACATTTTGAACTTCTTCTCTAAAACCACTTGGCCAATTTCAACCAAATTTAGCACAAAGCATTTCTATGGAAAGGTGAATATAAATTGCAGAAATGAAAGGCCAGTTTTCATTCAAAGCAGAGAAAACGCCGAAACTGTAAAAAAAAAAAAGGGGGGGGGGTGCGTTTTAAAAAATCTTCTTCTCAAGAACTACTGAGTCAACTTCAACGTAATTTAGTATAAATCATCCTTATAGAAAGGAAAATATAAAATGCAAAAATTAAGACCGAGTCTTTTTCCGAATTTGAGTTATTAAGAAAATAATAATGGGAAGGGGGGTGGGCTTCAATCAGTTTATACCTTCGGGTTCGGTATTCCATATCTCAAAAACCTCTTCGAAGCGGCCATGTTGAACGTTTGATAAACGGGTCAATCTGACAAAGATGAATTTGGTTGTTGTGCAACAGTTCGCGTGCGAAGGGAATCTTTGAAACATGCAAGATACATTAATGCCGAATTTGTGAAGTAAATTGAGATTAAATATTCCAATGCGTTGACATTTTCACCTTTGACGGTGGTTTTAGCTTGTTCACTTTGTAACTTGGGGAACTATCGCCTGTATTTTGCAGAGTTTTTAGCTCACCTGAGCTGAAAGCTCAAGTGAGCTTTTCTGATCACCCGTTGTCCGTCGTCCGTCTGTCCGTCCGTCCGTCTGTCCGTCTGTAAACTTTTTACATTTTGAACTTCTTCTCTAAAACCACTTGGCCAAATTCAACCAAATTTGGCACAAAGCATCCTTATAAGAAGGTGAATATAAATTGCAGAAATGAAAGACAGATCTTTATTAAAAGCAGAGAAAACGCCGAAACTGTAAAAAAAAAAAAGGGGGGGGTGCGTTTTAAAAAATCTTCTTCTCAAGAACTACTGAGTCAATTTCAACCAAATTTGGCACAAAGTATCCTTATGGTATGGTGAATATAAATTGCAGAAATGAAAGACCGATCTTCATTCAAAGCAGAGAAAACCTCGAAACTGTACAAAAAGGGGGGGTGCATTTTAAAAAATCTTCTTCCCAAGAACTACTGAGTAAAATTCAACGTAATTTAGCTAAAATAATCCTTATGGAAAGGAAAATATAAATTGCAAAAATTATGGGCTAATTCTGTTTTAAATTTGAGTAATTTACGTAACTAATAATAAAGAGATAATAGCGGTAAATCAGTTTATAACTTCGGGTTCGGTATTCCATATCTCGAAAACGAAAGTTCTGTGTGAAGCAGCCATGTTGAACGCATGATAAACGAGTTAAACTGACAAAGATGAATTTGCTTGTTGTGCAACACTTTACGTGCGATGGGAATATTTGAAACATGCAAAATATATTTGTGCCGATTTTGTGAAGTAAATTGAGGTTAAATATTTCAATGCTTTGACATTTTAACGTGTGACGGTTGTTTTAGCTTGTTTTGATTCTCGTTTCATTTTCGTTACTTGAGGGGAACTATCGCCTGTATTTTGGAATTTTTACGTATCAAATCAAATGTAGACTTCGGTAAGTCAGAGAGCTGAGTATTTACCTGCGCAAAATGAGCAAAATCTGATGCACTTACAGCATATTATAAAATACTACACACACATTTTATTGGTAACTCGGTACGATACCTACGTAATGGTTAATTAATGGAACGTGTTTTGTTAAGATGCTCAGCATTTTCAGTCTAAGCGGAGATTGTTTTCGCTGCTATATATATGTTGAAAAATAAATATGGATCTTTGTTTTCGTGCACGTTTCTTCTGTTTTAATTGTTTACAATTTTCTATTTACTTACCGTATTTGAGTGTCAAGCTTCAAATTATAAGCAAGATACAGAGCTTTGCTCACAATTTTCTGTTTGTACACAGAGCTGAGGCTATGCTTTTGTGCTTTTACATTTTAAATGCTGAATAGGAAATACCAAGTTTAAAAATCTTAAGTTGAATGTAATAAACTCGTGTACAAAAAAAATTGACTCAAACCTAGCAGAATTGTGAGCTCTGTATCATGCTTATAACTCTACGATTGAAGCTGAAGTTTTAATTGATCACTAGAAATTTCTCGCTAAATGTTAAATACTTGTACAGAAAAATTAAAGGCAGATATGCTGTAACTACTTTTTGGGGCCCCCGCCTTATACGATGAATTACTAGTATATGAAATTTACACCAACTTTGATGGTTTATCAGACAAAACTAAATATAAACGATCTCTTTAAAACAGTTTCCATAGTGTTACGGGGATAAATGTTTTATCGTTCTTAAGAAAATATTACAGCGGAAAATCATATTGGTTTGTAGTCATTTGTTGTTTTTTAATAAATATGAAAATAATGGGTGAACCTTAGTAAAATAGAGTGATATTCCTGTCAATATATTGCAGTTGTGTCGGAAGCAAATTGAAAATGGGTGGGGGAGGCTAGACCTTATATATCGGAAATCTTGACAAGCAAAAAAAAGAAAAAAAGAAAAAGGATTTTGAGTACGGCTATGTCTAACTTTGCCAAAAAAAAGGGGGGGGGGGTCTTGCATAGGATCTTGTTTTCAGTAAAAATAGTATTTCATAAAGGTACAATGTCAAAGATTAAGTGTATGCAAAAATAAGTGAAAAAGTTGGATACTTCACAGTATTCCTTTTGTTATTCTACCGATGGACCATATGGCACAATATCCTTTGAACACCAATATAAACCCATTGTTGCTCAGGTGAGCGATGTGGCCCCATGGGCCTCTTGTTTTAAATAAGCCGGTCCCACCGGCAAAACCGGTAAATATTTCAAATGTCCAGTAATTTTTCTTATTTAATCGGTCAGAATGTCCGGTAATATAAAATACTACTTCAAGACTTTTGCGTCTTTACAAGCAGAATTAAATGTTTGCAAACACCTTCAATTGACAAGATCAAAGTTTATATGCATTGTAAAGGTAAGGCTAATTAACGAAATAATGTTATATGAGATACTTAATGTAGCGCCGCCGAGCGGTAAACGGCTCTATTCTACTAAATCCACAGGTAGATAACTCACATTTTAATAATTTTATAATTCCCAGTTAAATCCTTGAGATTATAATGCTCCAACCTCGAAAGCATACGCTTTAGTTTAATATAAACACAAAGTAGAATTATTTACAGTTTATTCACATCACGAAAAAAAAATCCAAAGTTTCACAAATAAAATATCAACACATCACTGGCTGAATGTACATGTATCTCCCGCACTAGAAAAATACAGTCGCACCTGCTGTTACGGCCACCTTTAATCAGCGGCCACTCGCCATGAGCGGCCAGTTTTAATCCCGCCCGTTTAGTTTTTCACTATATTTTAACTGATTTAAGCGGCCACCTGTCTAACGCGGCCAGCGGCCAGTGTTTTTAGGTCCCGTGGTTTCAACATGCCTGTTTTCAACGGCCATATTGTCTGTTTTGTCACATGACTTCTGACTCTGACATGTGACCCCGTATCGAAAGAAGCCAAACTTCGACAGCTGATAACGAATTAATGATAAATAATTGAGCGTGTAATTTGAAGTCTGCTGAGATTTAATGAGATAATTGATTATAACACCTGTTTTGTGTTGTTTATATCTACGTGTACTTAAATAATTCATTACAAAGTTATTAAATGGCCAGTCTTGCGCTTAACAGCTAAACATGTACAGCAATTTGCCGATAATACGCACATTTTTTTCTAGAAAATTTCTTTGAGAGAATTAAACGGTTGCCTATTATACACCCCAATGATATTTTGACACTTTTTAAGAGGTTCAACATTGGCTATCGTAGTTCAGTACATAGCCTTTGTACGGAAACGCTACTTCTGATTGTTTACCGCATTTAATCAATTGAAAATTATTGTTTGGGCGTATTTAGCAGAAAATGTTTTGCTTTTAATTCCTTGATATATAAATTAAATTAAAATGGCCATTTAAAATTAATATAAACTGTTTATTCAGCAATCCGAGCTTTGCATTCACCATCTCCGTGTACGCCGCCATTACAGATGCTATTAATAAATCTGTGCAATAGAGTCAAAGTGAATATATTCGGTGTTTTTCCTTCATTAATTTGAAACCTGGAATAAGAGGCCACCTGTCTTAAGCGGCCATTTTGTCATTGTCCCAGAAGTGGCCGCTTAAAACAGGTGCGACTGTAATAAGTCCCCCCGTAATTTTTACCCGTACTATATATACATAATATGCATTGCTCGCGAGGAGCAATCTTTCTAAACGGGGTCAATTATATAATGACATTGCTCACGGAGAGCAATGATAAATAAACATTACGTAATAATTAAAACAGAAGAATAATATAATTTAAAAATACCGTTACAACTCCCCCCTACTTAAGTTTTTGACTCCGTTCAAAATAAATTTACAGCATATAAAAAAAAAAAATAATAATAATAATAATAATTACATCTGCAATTAAACAATACCTACTTTAGGATAATTATACACTTTTCACGTATAAAACAGGGTATTTATAACTGATAAATATGTAAAATGCAGTGAGATAATTCAACATACAACAAAATAAATAAATAAAACGTTACACAAAATTTGTACATCGGCAGTTTCATGATATTTACAAATGTTTATCCAATGTTTTATTTACACCGACAGGTCCCCTCGGACAATTCTTATGTTGCCGTCTTCAAAATGTTTTGGAACCTCCCGTAATATCTCGCTGGCCACATCTCTGAAATTGATGTCTTCTGGATTCAAGTCCTTTGAATAAACAATTTGGGAGTCTCTAATTTCCTCCTCTGTGCCATCTGGTCTACGTATCACCGTTTTGTTCAACACTAGACAAATTGTTGATCTTTCCCGGACTGTAACATTGTTGTTTTCGTCAGTCTTTTTACTTTCACTACTTAAATTACTGTCATCGTCGCTAGGACTGTCGCTAATCACACCACAGTCATCATCGTTAGGACTGTCGCTTATCACATCAGGTTCGCCATACACTCGTTGTTCACCGTCTTCTTCATACTCCCGCCGTTCACCATCTTCTTCACCATACACTTGCTGCTCATCGATTTCCCCTTCACACAAAATTTCTTCGACGAACGCCTCGTCCACGCTACCCAGCTCCGCAAAATCACAAGAACTAATCGAGAGATGTTCGAGTCCATCCTCAGCAGTGTGCGTTCTGGTCCAGGTTTCTTCTTCATCTGATGAGATGTTCTCATAAAAGTCACTCAGTACATACACTGGCTTCTTTGCTTGGATGAACATCTCCCGGTCAACAAGCTTCCTCTTAGAACTCATAGCTTCACTTAACGGCTCACCATGAATTCCATGTACTAAATTTAAATGTCTCTTTAAATTGAATTTCCTCACAAAAGGTCTTTGGCAAAAACTACAGTTTAAGCTGTTCACACTGTCACTGTGTTGCTCTCTACGATGCTGATGAAAATTACTAGATGATGTAAAAGTTTTTCCACAATCCTCGCACAACATTTGTTAACGACTATTCTCTGTACCGAATGGGTTTCCTTACAGGTCGTCCCCTACGGGTCATTTTCAAGCTTGGTTCTGATTGGTCAACATCTGAATCTTCTGCTTTTAAGCTTAGTTCTGATTGGTCAACATCTGAATCGTCTGTTTTCGGGGTTGGAGCTAGCGGCAACTTCAAACGCCGCCGGCCAGAGTCCGGCGCGTGCCGTCGTTGACCACCTGGTGTCTCGCCAGTTGTATATTCGGATTCAGTAGCTGGTCTTGTTAGTCCCGCTGTCTCGCCAGTTGTATATTGGGGCTGCTGTTTCTCTCCTCGGTACGGTTTGATGTTGTCGGCGTGAACTATAACCGGTTTCGATTGTTTTGAATGCTGAATTTGAAAAAGCACATCACTTAGTCTTTTAATTATTGTCGGTCCAGTCCATTTCCTTGATAGTTTTAATTTTTCTCCTTTACTGATTTTTGGCTGACTTCTTCGTACTAATTCCCCAACTTCATAATTAGTCTCCCGTACGTTTCGATCAAAATAATTTTTCTGTCTTTGAGATGCTTCTTTTGTAATTTCCCTTGCATGTTCGTGAATTGTGGAAAGTTTTTCCTCTAAATCGCGCACATAAACTGCTTTGTTTGCCTCTTTTTCAGAAATTGTGATATCCTGATTTTCAGTCAGAACATTTATTGGTAGTTTAGCCTCTTTCCCAAAAACTAGTCTATATGGCGAAATCCGTGTAGTTTCATGCGGAGTGGTGTTATACGCAAGAACAATTCCATCCACAAAACGGTCCCAGTCGGTTTGGTTTGCATTAATGTATTTAGATAGCATGTCCTTTATCGTTCGATTCATCCTCTCTACCATTCCATCTGACTGGGGATGATATGGTGTAGTTCGAGTTTTGTCAATTTGAAATAGTCGACACATTTCCTGGAAAAGCTTACTTTCGAATTGTTTTCCTTGGTCCGAGTGAATAGATCCAGGACATCCGTATCGCTTTATCCATCCTTTAAACAGAACGTTAGCTACCGTTTCAGCTTCAATGTTCATAAGCGGAAATATCTCGGCAAATTTTGTAAAATAATCCATCAGAATATCCATTTTCTGACTTTGGGAATGGTCCAGCTAAATCCAGTGCTATTCTTTGAAATGTTTCACCACTTAGGAAAGTTTTCATACGTGATCTCTTTTTCCGTGGCGGATTTTTCCTTTCTTCACACACATCACAAGCTAATACATAGTCTTGAACAAATTGACGCATCCTAGGCCAATAATAATCGGAATTTCTAACTTTTTCCAAAGTCTTTTTGATGCCCATATGACCTCCAACTCTAGAGTCGTGAAGGTGCCATAACACAACTTGACGCAGTTTCCGTGGTAGGCATATCTTAAGTTCTTCACTATTATTTGAAATCCAGCGAATACACAAAACACCTTGATCAATACACAATAAATCCCATCTCGAATACCAAAATTTGCACTCAAAGTTTTCACCAGACACAATAGATAATGGTGGTTTTTCATTCTTTTCCATCCAGTGTAAAATAACACGCATTCCAAAGTCATCTTGTTGTTTCTCACGAATATTTCCTCTGTTTAGGGGCTCATCTGGCTGTTTTCGAATCTTCGCTCTCATTGGTCTGTTTGTCCGATTCTTTTTAAGAGGGGAAATAATTGCACAATCCAATAAATTTTCTGAATCTATACCGTCGTTAAACAATACACTTAAATTAAATACGTGATTGTCAACTTCTGTTGAATTATATGTACTGGTATTTCTTAGTTCAGAAACATGTGAATATATCTGACTTTCACTTCTTTCAATTTTATCACGTTTACACTGTCTGCAGTTCACTTCACAAGAGACACGTGACAATGCATCTGCATTTCCATGTCGTTTTCCGGCTCTGTGTTCAATCTTAAATATGTACGGTCCAAGTCTCTGAAGCCACCGCGCAATTTGTCCATCCGGTTCTCGGAATTTATGGAGCCAAACTAAGGATCCATGGTCCGTTCTTAGCAAAAACTCTCGACCAAGTAGGTAGTGTTTAAAATGTTGAACGAAATACACAACAGCCAGCATTTCCTTCCGAGTCACACAATAATTTCTTTCAGAATTATTCAACACGCGGCTTCCGTAAGAAATCACAATTTCTCTTCCATTTTGAATTTGCGATAACACAGCGCCTATAGCGTCATTACTAGCATCAGTATCTAGTATGAAGTCACCAGCAGTCACATCGGGATATCCAAGAATAGGTGCAGATATTAATTTCTGTTTCAAAGTTTCAAACGCTGCATCACATTCATGCGTCCAATTCCATTCTTGATTTTTCCCAGTAAGGATATGTAAACATTTTGCTATTTTAGCAAAGTCTTTTATGAATCTCCGGTAGTAAGCTGCTAGTCCCAAGAAACTTCTAAGCTCTGTCACATTAGTCGGCGTTCTCCAATTCTTTACAGCTTCAATTTTTGAAGGATCCGTTTTAATACCCTCCTTTGAAACGATGTGTCCAAGAAAACTTACTTCTCGCCGGAAAAGTTACATTTCTTTGCTTTAAGTTTCAGGTTTACACTCTGTAATCTATCTAATACTAAACTAAGATTCTCTAAATGTTCATCAAAAGTACGGCTATACACAATAATGTCATCCAAATATAACACTGTGATATTCCATTGTAATCCGTTCAACGCATGTTCTATCACTCTTTGAAATGTCGCTGGTGCGTTACATAATCCGAACGGCATTACTGTATAATGGTAAAGTCCACCACGAGGTGTAGCAAACGCTGTTTTCTCTTTATCCTTCTCACTCATAGGAATTTGATGGTATGCCATATTGAGATCTAATGACGAAAACCAAGTTGATCCAGAGAGAGCATCGAGATCATCTGCCACCCGAGGTATCGGATATGCGTCTTTGATGGTATTTGCATTTAATTTTCGATAATCGACACAAAGCCTCCAGCTTTTGACCTTTTTCTGCACTAGCACGATAGGAGCTGACCAGGGACTGTTGGATTTCTCAATTAATCCTTGTTCCTCTAACTTCTTGATCTCCTTGTCCATTATCTCCCTCTTAAAAATAGGTACTCGTCGGACTGGTTCCTTAAAAGGTATTTCCTCCTTTAGCTTAATACGATGTTCACCAATCGTTGCACGTTCCACTTGTTTGTTTGGATCCGCAAATGCATCCACACGAGCTAAGAGAAAGTCTTTAAACTTTGCCGCTTGCTCTTCAATTAAATTTTCACATGCTTCCTTATGAACCTGCTCGAGATGCTCTGGTATATCGGCGCCTCCTGACATTACGTTACACACTTCCAGAATCTCCAAAGTTGATACAGTTTCCACAGGATCAAACACAGCTATCTCAGTACGTTTCTGTACATACACGTCACGATCACTTGGATTAAATACACGCACATATATATGATTTTCACCACATGTAGATTTCACTACTTCTCGTGCAACCGCTAATCCATGGTTAAGTACAAATGTTTTTAGAGGTAACAAAATCCCATCACTATTACCTACATTGCTGTTAAATGTAGCTTTAATAACACTCTCATGATGCGCTGGAACGACACTATCCTCCACGCTAACAATAGAATATCCCCGCAATACTCCATCAGCATCTGCTTTAAGGTTGCACACATTAGAACAATAATCCCATTGACAGTGAAATTTGCTGATGAAATCCTGGCCAAGTGAATTTGATTTTACATCTGCCACAAATACACGAAATATTACTTGAAATTCTTGAAAGGATAACAACATTTTTGCAGTTCCAATGACTTTAAGTTTTCTTCCGTCGGCTGTAGTAAATTGCTTTTTAGCGCGCTCCAGCACAGGTCTATGTTCTGGAAGAATGCTCCTATAAACATCTTCTGTTATGAACGTGTTCATTGCACCCGTGTCAAATCTCCACTCTAGCGATGTGCCTTCCACTAAGCCATCTAACCTCATTCCTGGCTTTCCTCTAATTTCAATAATTTGAAATTTCCCATCGTTAGGTTCATAATTCAAGTGCAAATTTTCAACATCTGTTTGCGTTGACACTGCAGATATTTCTTCACTGCTATCATCACGATGTTGTAATTCTCCTGTACTAGGCCGCTTCACTAAATGATGTGCCGACACATGGCCTACTGCCTCGACACTCTTACATTTAAAGATTTCTCATTAGTGATTTTCCGCTTTGGACAGTCTTTGTACAAATGCATAACAGAATTACATCCGTAGCACTTCCTTACAATCCTTCTCTTTTCTTCTGACTCAGTGCGATATGGTTTCTTAGTAACTGGAACTTCCGCATTCCTGGAAAACTCACTAACTCTGTAAACTGGTCTAACAGGGTTGTTTTCCTTGCTTCTTAAATTCCTGTTCTCTGTTATTCGAATGCACTCCTCCTGCATTGCAGCAGTCACCGCTTCCTGTAAGCTCTTTAGTCTAGTGCGCTTTACAGCCAACCGGAAATCGTTGTCAGTATTACAGTTGTCCATAAAAGTTTTAAGGCTAGCTTCTTCCACATAATCGCGATTTCCGGGATGAGCTCTTCTATATAAGTCAGCAATAGCTTGGGCAAAGTCCCTGAACGATTCTGTCGGCAGCTTCCTTCGCATTTTTGCCTCAACAATGTAGCTCTCCTTCATCGCAGTATGCCCGAATCTAGTGTCCATCTGCAGTTTCAGCTGGTTATAATCCTGTAAGATACTGTCTGGTAATCCATACGCGAACGCTTCCGCTTGTCCACGAAAGGTAGTGATGAGAACTCTGCGCCTCATATCAATAGACCAGTTATTTAATGTAGCAACGTTCTCAAAATATCGCACAAATTCACTCCACACCTCTGTTCCTTCTCCTTTAAACGTGCGTTTGACTTGCAGGTGTAATCCCGATCCTGGCAATCCGACTTCCTCATTATAAATCGCGGCATCCTGATCTGAAACTCTTCCAGCTAGAGTATTTCGCATCGTACTATCTATCCGGGCAGTTCTTCTCTGTGTAGACTGATACAATTTCCACAAAACTACACACACAATTATGCCTAATAATACTATCGTTATGTTTCCTAGCGCTTCATGAGTCAAGCGTAACAATAGTTTTTGCGGAGAATAACGGAACACGCCTAAAACAGTCAACACTAATGCAGATATTCCACATGTCCAGTACATTAGTCCTGAATACCACGAGCTCTCAGGCTCCACTTCAGTGCAGTTCTCTCTATTCGCAAATCTCTCCTGAACAGGGGGCGTATTGGCGACAATAGGGGTCGGTAATTCGTTTTCAAAATCTTGTAACAAATTTCGTCTTACAGAAGTTCTTGGTCTTGGTGTATTTTGTGGGAAATTAGTAGGCGTACTATTCGTGAAATCCATTTTAACTGACGAATGTATAGTGCGGTCACCGCCTTGAAATATCTTTAGAAAAAGAGCACAATGCACTAAAAACACAAATGTCACAAAAGGATCCAGTTTGATAATGAATAATTTACGATCTCCTCCGGAAACGCTTTCACTCTGCATTTTCAGCACGGGCACCGGTAGAAGAAAATATCTTTCTTTCCTCGCTTGACGCAGTTGAAATTTTCCTTGCGGTTGAACATCAAGTAGCAACTTGGGCACTCTTTGTGAGCAAATAGGTCCATCCGTCCCACAATCACTCGATGTCCATTTTCATCAAAATCAATCACATTCACAAATCTTTGCCTTTGCACAGAATCTCTTGGATTTAATTCCATTGTCACAAAGTTTTTAATATCCAGCATAGAATAGTTCACAAAAGTTCATAATTAATATCCGTTACCCGTAGAAAGTATAATATCCCACCGCTGCCACCAGTTGTAGCGCCGCCGAGCGGTAAACGGCTCTATTCTACTAAATCCACAGGTAGATAACTCACATTTTAATAATTTTATAATTCCCAGTTAAATCCTTGAGATTATAATGCTCCAACCTCTAAAGCATACGCTTTAGTTTAATATAAACACAAAGTAGAATTATTTACAGTTTATTCACATCACGAAAAAAAATCCAAAGTTTCACAAATAAAATATCAAAACATCACTGGCTGAATGTATCTCCCGCACTAGAAAAATAATAATTCCCCCGGTAATTTTTACCCGTACTATATATACATAATATGCATTGCTCGCGAGGAGCAATCTTTCTAAACGGGGTCAATTATATAATGACATTGCTCACGGAGAGCAATGATAAATAAACATTACGTAATAATTAAAACAGAAGAATAATATAATTTAAAAATACCGTTACATTAAGATAAGGTATCTGACTGCTATTAACTGAAACCTATGATTTCCAATTTATTTAATAGTCACGATTGACGAACTATGTTTAAATTTTAATAATAAAAATGATAACAAATTTAAACCCTAATATGTTTTTTTTTGTAAAATAATGTCATTTGTTATGTTTCGCCATTTAGTGCGACCGCACTCCGTAAACAACATGGCTCTTGCCAGCCACGAGAAGCAGTCGCCAGTTTAGTTTGACTTTCATTTTACGAGAAACTTAGACGGAATTTGAAATATTTGTTAAACATTTACAAGAAAAACAGAAACACAAGTACCTTGATGAAACATCCTGCGCATCAAGCATTGACCAGTTTCAATATCTATTACCGGTAATAATTAAGGCTATTATGAAACATATGCTTACGTTTTCAATGCAAAGAAATTAAAAGTAAAGAGTAGAGATTCAGGAAAATGTTCTCTACTTTTAAATATAAATTTTCCAAATTTTTTTTTTTTGTTTTATAATATGTGTGTTTTATATTTTATTTGAAAGTCAAATATGGACCTGTGAATATTTGTTCATACCGGTAAATTTCATGAAATCACTGGTCCACTTGACCAGTGAATTTTTTTTAATTTCAAAAACTCTGATTTTGTAATTTTTACGTATCAATCAAACATAGACATCGGTAAATAAGACAGCTGACTGTTTACTTGCGCTAAATAAGATGCATTAATGGGTACCGTACATTAACAACTGAAATACAAATTCTATTGGTAATACGGTATGATCTTTGCGTAATGATTGATTACTGCAATGAGTTTTGTTAGTTGTTAGTATTTTCTCGAGTCTATTCAGTCTAAACAGAGATTAATTTCGCTGATGGAAATACAAAATGTATGTACATGTAGCAGAGACATAACTAATTATTGTTACGTATGTCTCTGCATGTAGGTACATATGTGATTTATTTTTTAAAAAATGTGTTCTTTGTTTTAGTGCATTTCTACTCTGTTTTAATTGTTAAAAATTTTCTATTTACTAACCATATTTGAGTGTCAAGTTTCGAATTATAAGCAAGATACAGAACTTTGCTCACAATTCTATGTTTGCACACAGCCGAGGCGTTTACATTTTAAATGCTGAAAAGGAAATACCAAGTTTAAAAATCTTAATTTGAATGTAATAAACTCATATGAACAAAAACATGACTCAAACCTAGCAGAATTGTGAGCTCAGTATCTTGCGTATAATTCTACGATTGACGCTAAAATTTTGGTTGATCATTAGAAATGGCTTGTTAAATATTAAATCCTCGTACAGATTAATTAATAGGATGATATGCTATAACCCCTTTTCAGCTCACCTGAGCTGAAAGCTCAAGTGAGCTTTTCTGATCACATTTTGTCCGTCGTCCGTCTGTCCGTCCGTCTGTAAACTTTTCACATTTTGAACTTCTTCTCTATAACCACTTGGCCAATTTTAACCAAATTTGGCACAAAGCATCCTTATGGGAAGGTGAATATAAATTGCAGAAATAAAAGGCAAGTTAGTATTCAAAGCGGAGAAAACCTCGAAATTGTAAAAAAGGGGGGTACATTTTTAAAAATCTTCTTCTAAAGAACCACTGCACCAGAAATGCCAATATTTACATAAAAGCTTGTATATATAATGAAGATTCTAAATTGTAAAAATTGTGACCCCCGGACCAAAACTGGGGCCCCAGAAGGGGTTGAAAGTTTAACATATATAGGAAAATATTTCAAATTTTCTTTGATTTGAACATATTTTATTGCATATATATTACAATGGGATTAGGCACAAGTTATAAAAACTTAATTCGCCCTCTCCCTACATGTTTAGCAACATATACAATATTACAGCAAATACGTCACAGTTTGTACTTACACAATAACAAATTTCCAGTACTTAGAAATTTTCTTCTCAAGAACTACAATGCAACAGTTTGGGATATTACTATGCATACATCCTTGGCTATTGTAGATTCTAAATTGTTAAAATCGTGTTTAAAATCAAAGGCTAGTTTCTATTCAAAGCGGAGAAAACCTCGAAACTGCAAAAAAGGGGTATGCATTTTCAAAAATCTTCTCAAGAACTACTGAGTCAAATTCAACGTTATTTAGCATAAATCATCCTAATGGAAAGGAAAATGTAAATTGCAAAAATTAAGGGCTAATTTTGTTCTTAATTTGAGTTATTACGAAAATGATAATAATGGAAAGGGGGGGGGGCTTCAATCAGTTTATATCGTCGGGTTCGGTATTTCATATCTCGATAACATAGCGGCCATGTTGAACGTGTGGAAAACGGGTCGATCCCAAAGATGAATTTGTTTGTTGTGCAACAGTTCGCGTGCGAAGGGAATCTTTGAAACATGCAAGGTACATTGGTGCCGATTTTGTGAAGTAAATTGAGGTTAAATATTTCAATGCGTTGACAGCTTTCACTTTTGACGGTAGTGTTAGATTTTTTTTATTTTCATTAATTATGCTTTGTAACCTGGGGAACTATCGCCTGTATTTTATAATTTTTACGTATCAAATCAAACATAGACTTCGGTATGTCAGACAGTTGACTGTTTACCTGCGCAAAATAAGCAAAATCGGATGCATTAACAACATACATAAATTAACAATTCATTCAATCGGCAATTCGGTATGATCTTTGCGTAATGGTTGATTAATGCAATGTGTTTTGTTAAGATGCTCAGCATTTTCTCTAGTCTATTCATTTTAAACAGAGTTTTATATCGCTGACGGAAATATGTAGGTATATATGTGATTCATTTTGAAAAATAAATTGTGCTCCTTCTTTGTTTTAGTGCATGTTTCTTCTGTTTTAATTGTTTACAATCTTCTATTTACTAACCATATTTGAGCGTCAAACTTCGAATAATAAGCAAGATACAGACCTTGCTCACAATTCTATGTTTGCACACAGAGCTGAGGCCATGCTTTTGTTCATTTACATTTTAAATGCTGAATAGGAAATACCAAGTTAAAAATCTTAGTTGAATGTAATAAACTCTTGTGAACAAAAAAATGAATGAAACCTAGAAGAATTGTGAGCTCTGTACCTTGCTTATAATTCTACGATTGACGCTGAAATTTTGGTTGATCATTAGAAATGTCTCGCTAAACGTTAAATACTTGTGAAAAAAAACTAAAAGGATGATATGCTATAACTACTTTCTGGGGCCCCCTCCTTATACGATGAATTATAGGAAACAACAATCGTTTATTATGGGGAAGACCAATTAAATTTTTGAATGTTTTTAATTTGAGCGCATTGAGGTTCAATTTTCTTCGCTTACATATAGGAATTTTTTAAAATGAAATACAATAACTAGTAAGTAGTTGAAGAAGAAAATATACCTATATTATGCTCATATATTTTGATCGCTTTATAAAGGGGGGGGGGGGGGAGAACTAAAAGGAAATTAGAAGTTAACAGAGTATCACTACCAAAATTTTAGTTTTATATCTTGCATAGAATCTTACTTTCGGTAAAAATGGTATTTCATAAAGGTACAATGTCAAAGATTGAGTGTATGCAAAAATAAGTGTAAAATTAGGATAGTTTACAGTATTTATTTTTTGTTATTCTACCGAGGGGTCATATGGCACAATATCCTTTGAACGCCAATATAAAGCCATTGTTGCTCAGGTGAGCGATGTGGCCCCATGGGCCTCTTGTTATACAATGAATTGTATGAGATCAACACCAATTTTGATAGTTTTTCAGACATGAGTAAATAAAAACGACGTCTTTAAATCATTTCCATAGTTCTGACACAATATTGTTATGGGGATAATTAAATGCATTATCGCTGTTCTTAGGTAAATATTACAGCGGAAAATCATATTTGGTTTGTAGCCATTTGTTGTTTTAAATAAAGATAAAATTAATGGATGGGCCTTAGTACAATAAAGTAATATGCCTGTCAATACATTGATAACAATAGCTCTTTGACATATCACATGACAACATTTTATGAGTGTATTCATCGATCAAGTGAGTAAAGTTTTAAAAC
>WFKH01010931.1:64635014-64645110 GCA_016163765.1 Magallana hongkongensis
AGACTGAGCAACACGACCAGTTCTGCTTCTTCCTGGAAGGAACTGCTAGCGAGTACTACACTCTGTTACTGGAGACCAGCCCTGACTTGCGCTTCGCCGATATCATGAGGAAGTTCGACAAACGCTTAGGCTCAGCAGCGCCTGATATGGCCCACCACCTCAACTTCCAGTCCGCAGTCCAAAACAGCGGTGAGTCCCTGAGGCAGTGGTCAGACCGAGTACTGAACTTGGCTACTCGCGCCTTCCCCCAGCTACCGGATGATCACATTCAGGCTATACCTCGTCTGTGTTACGGGGCAGAGGACCGAGAGGCAGGCCTGTATGCCCTGGATGGCCAGCCCAAGACCGTCGATGAGGCCGTAGACAGGATGCAGTTCTACCAGCATTCCCGACGGAGCAGACCCCGACGACTTGCCTCCCCAAATGGCAACCTGTCCCAAGGACAAGTCGGTGTTTTAGATGCAGAAAGACTGGGCATTTCCGGCGAAAGTGTCCTGCTACCCCCATACAGAGGACGGGAGAAAGTGCTGAAGAGGTTGTAGATCACTCCCTGCCTAGCTGTGGTGCCTGTCAAGGAGTTGCAGATGAAGAGACCAAGACTTGCAGTCTAGCGCCCAGCGGGCAGCTTCGCACTGTGTGCTTACTGACCAAGGATGAGGGGACCAGTTTGAGGAAGCACCCTGCAGGTGACGATGTCTCGTGTGTAGAGGGCAAGGACACCCCTTGTCCCAGCAAAAGGCACAAGAGGAAGCGTGGAAGGCGTAGGGTGCGATGTAGGAGGCCTACCTTGCTGAAGTTGTTCTCCAGAGATCCTGATGTCCCCAGAGAAGTTGCTCCAGTGGATTGTAGGCTGCAAGTGCTGCGCAGCGAGGAGACTCCTTCAGAATCCAGGTGCCCTGAGGCCAAGGGCAAGGATGACGTGGTGGAAGACTCTGGGCCACCGAGCCAGGGGGCAGTGGAGGATGTCCATGTTCCTGCAACTAGGAACTCCCTTGCTTGGGAGTCGGTTGGAGGAGGACAGCCATTAGGAGCCGCACCAAACTTGGAGTATCTCCGTTCTGGTGTCCAGACTAGAGTGACGGATGCACTGGAGATGCCGTCTTCGCCATCTGGATTGTGCAGGGCATGTCTCGTGGACCAGACGTAGTAGAGCTGCCCTCCCCGGACTGGACCAGCAACCCGGAGCAACGACTTGGAGTGTCCCTGGATTATCCTTTTTGCGTGTGGAGGCCCTTGTCATTTGGACGGGCCCTGCTCTAGTGGCTGTTGCCAGGATGGGCGCTACCGCCCCCCCCCCCCCCCCCCCCCCTGCCAACTGCTGGTCCCACCTGCAGGTGGGACTGGGTTCCTTGGAAGTTATCCCGACTTTCGCTGGGATGGCGTTCCCACGCCCCTTGTTATTCGGCGTGGACCTACTCCCCTCAAGGAAAACGGACGGGAGTGTAGTGTTTGTGGACTCGTTCCTTGTACGGGCTATCTAAAAGCCCGTGACGTCACCATGCGGGAATCTGCACGAGGAGCATTCTACCGCCTGCAGCCAGCGAGTGAAGACGTAGGACATGTGCTAGACGAGGCGACCGGCAAGTCCAGCGGTATACCCGCGGATTATCAGTGATAGTGACTGAGAAACACTATAACACTCTTTTTTAGGCAAAATCGGGTTTGACGAATTCTGGGCGTTCCTCAAACTAAATGTCGCGATGAATCGTTCAAATATACTTTACTTACAATATATGTATAGATTCGTTCCGCTACAATGCTGTTTCACCGAAGAAAAATGAGTTTATGTACATTCAAGTGCCTAAGAATTTCGCTAGACTGGTTTACATCCGGTTTAATCGCAGTGAATCGAAAGGAAAGTTCTGATAATCCCGCAGCATTTTTGCACTTTTTTGATTTCCTTAAGTGGTGTTTTTTGGGGGGGACAACATTTGTCCTTTTTTCTAAAATTTCGGAAGTTGTATGAGAAGCAAATCTTTTTGCCGTTTTCTGTGCAAGAGTTGTGCCGCTTTGTACTCGAATGAATTCTCAAGGGAAATAAGTTCGATACAAAAAAACCCAAAAATTAATTAATATTAATTGAAATTGTGCTGAAAATCATTTATTCATACCAATAGAATATAAAGAAATAGGAATTTTGACAAATTATTTATTCATTTACTTCATTTAACGTTATATTGATCTATAGTTGCACTTGTAAGCTAGAATTGCATTCATTGTGACGTCACATTTTATTTTATGAAGATAAGTTATTAATTGTTCAGATTTGGTGGTGGTTTTTACTTTCTGACTTTATCATATTTATGTATACATGCAAGAACATGTTTTCTTAGCTAAGTAATAGCTTTTATCTTTTCATGTACCGCAAACCTATACATGTTGCTAACAGTCTGATATGGGGACCCGTGGGTTCAAATCCCTCCACTGCTTACTAGTTCAACAGTAGTGTATTTCATATGGGAGGTCTCCATTGCCATGCTAACCATTACCTTTCAAGTCTTAATTTTGTCTCAAATAAACCTTGCTTCCTCTTAAGGTGGTATGGGACACCTGACGATATTAATGTGGATAAAAGTACATTATTTTCAAAATACTCTCACCGTTTTAGAATTTTCAAATATTACAGATTTGTAGTTAACGCTCTATACCATTGTGCTAAGCTTTTAGTTAACAATATCGGGAAAGAAAACTTTTATAAAATTATATTTGATCTTATTGTTTATTTTGATTGGAAGTACGTCACAATATGGAGGTGTCCCATACCACCTTAAACTTTGTTTGATTTTGAAAACCTAAATGACATAAAATCTAATCATTATTTGATGAAGTTCTTATATGTCAAATGTTTGATTAAACTTTACACATTATATATATATATAATATATATCAGGAACTTTTAGTACTCATATATAGGGCCTTATATGCAAAACATCAGGAACATTTCCATAGAAAGACGCACTTTGGCCTGGTATGTAGGAAATTAAAAACTTTCAGAAGTGTTGCAGACCGATTTGGCGTAAGTAAAGGGACTCTCCACTATTATGTTGCAAAAATAAATGCAGTGTTTAGAGACCATCATATTTTCCAGCAAATCATTTCTTGGCCAAGAAACGAGCAAATATACAACAGCATAGCAGAGGGTTTTCTTGGTAGAGCAGGATTTCCATGCGTTGTGGGAGCTCTAGATGGAACATATATTCCGATAAGTGGACCATCAAGCTACCGAGATTCGTACATATGCAGGAAAGGATATCCAGCCATGCATCTTCAAGCAGTTTGTGACAGTAATCTGACGTTCTTGGACGTCTTTTCTGCCTATCCTGGATCTGTCCATGATGCTCGGGTGTTCAAAAACAGCCCCCTGTATGAAGCTCTTCAGGAACTCCCTCCAAAGTTTCATCTACTTGGAGACTCGGCATACGCATTGTCAGCATCTGTCTTGACACCATTTAGAGACAATGGCCATCTCTCTTTAGAGGAAAAACGTTTCAACAACGCCCACAGCTCTACCCGTGTAGATATAGAAAGATGTTTTGGGTTATTGAAAGGTAAATTTAGAAAACTGAAATTTTTAGATATGCATAAGGTTGAGGGAATTCCAAGCTTAATTGTTGCATGTTGTGCACTACATAATTTCATCACTATGCACGAGAACATTGACGATACAGATATAGAAGTTGAAATAGATCAGGTAGGTGACACCTTTGAGTACGATCTTGCTGAAATTGAAAGTGTGTCTAGTCAATGCAAACGACAGGAGATCATGCACTTGCTAGCTTGAAAGACCAGTTTGTGTTTATTTATGTGTTATAATTGTTTTTAATAGAAATTACTGCACAACCAGTGTTTGCACAATAACAAGAGCTAGATGCTCATACTATGAACATTTCATTGGCATTCAAGCTTCCATTTGTTCAACTGTAGTTACACACAGTTCTTTTATATTATACATGTACTGGCTGGTAAAAGTTTAATGAATGCATACACAGTATTAAGTAAACAATCTTTATTTATTGTATTTGACCCCCAACCATATTTGATCCCCTTATAATACCGTACTCAAAAAATGATTCCTTAAAAATAATACGTATAACATCTTGTCACTTGCAGAGAAAAGCATCTCTTTTTTTGTCTGTCTGTCTCTCAGTTATACCTCATATCTTTAAAAAAAGCTGTAATGGCTTTTATAACTAACCATAAATCTACCGGGTATCTCAGACATCAACATGTGGAATTGCATGGTTATGTTGAAGAGGTTTTAAGGTCCTTTTAAAGTCTTTATATTGAGAGAGAGAGAGAGAGAGAGAGAGAATGAAAGGAGAGGGAGAGAGAGAATGAGAGGAGAGGGAGAGACTATTTAAGTACTTTATATCTATATGGAGAGAGAGAGAGAGAGAGAAATTAATACAAATTTTTGGTATGTATAATATGCTTTGTTTTATGTTAAACAGTGTTCCTGTAATTATATTAATATCTGTTTTACAATTTCAAAACCAAGATATTAATTAATTGTATATATTTTGAATGACTGTGGCAATTGTATATGTGTTACTGACGGTTACCATAAAAACAAGAACTACATCAAGAATTACTGGTATGTACATGTAGTATCTATGTCTGGCAGTATTATTAATCATATGTGAAATATAAACAAGTTTTATGATTATTATTAATGAATTATTTTATCTAAAAATGAATTGACTATAAATATTATCATAGTTTAACTTCAGTACATACAGGCATCCTGAATATTAATATGTCACTTGTTTAATATATTTATTAACTGTATGCATTACAGTATATTAACATTAAAATACATGTATATAAAACATTGATAATAAAGCAAAGTCATCAGATTTATATACGGCGTTCAAATTTTCAGTCTCTTTGTATCATCTTTCACTTACACTTTGCATCTTTTACAATGAAACAAATAAGAAATATAGTTTTCTGTACAATGTAATGAAGTAAAACAGGCTCTTAATGTACAAGCTGAATATTTCAGCTACTTATAATAAAAGAATATGAATGATGAAACAAACTGTCAAATCACAATTAACGATTGAGAAACTTAATTTTAAAATAGACTATGGATGCAGTTTAATTATAGTTCATATCTTGGTAGCACAATTTAGACTGGGAATAAGTTTCAACTGTATTCTAAAATAGAAAGGTATGACAGTTTAATACCATAATGAATTTCCTCGATTCATTTTGTACCTATTGTTATTTCAGTGATATAAATTATAACTTAACAAAGAGAGAGAGAGAGAGAGAGAGAGAGAGATTAATAAACTACTGAAAGCAAATAGACAATGGTATTTCTTAATCATTCTGACTATGGAAAGACACAATATCTTTTGTAAATTAAAGTACAATTGAGTCCCTATTATTTTACCTATTTATTAAATGCATCAGCAAGACGTTCTAGAGCTTGCAACCTTCTCTCCTCAAGATTTAATTTTTCTTTGTCCAACTCCATCCTCTCCTGGTGCATTTTCTTCAATTCAGTCCTGTAATTTTCAATCCAGGCTGGCTCTTTGTCATTTTTTCGTTTCTTAGGAGTTGGTTTCTGGGCCATTGGTGTTGTGCTGGGGGTAGATGCTGCCATAGTCAAGCTAGATGCTACCGTTACCGGCTGGACAGCAGGATCGCCGTGTAGCATCTTGTCCATCTCATCAAAATACTGCCTGGATTGGCGACTGTTGCCAGTTTAATTATTTCTCTCTTTCATAATTTTATACCTAAAAATAATATATATTTATACCTAAACAATTATATACTGTGTAAGGTAGTCGGGAAGATATAATCATTACATGGTTTGTAGTTGACTTAATATGATATATACGTGGTCAGTAAATTCCATATGGAGCGAGAACGAAGCTTGAGCTCCATATGGAATTTACCTACCACGTATAAACCATATTAGGTCACTACAATTCATGTAACTTATTATATGTGTGTGTGTGTGTGTGTGTGTGTGTGTGTGTGTGTGTGTGAATTGTAAATGTTGGACATTCAGCATGTCATAACACAGGTAGGGTAAAACCACATATAGCTCATGGGAACAATATCAGACTAACATTTGAGCCATATATACATAATGATCATGACTTTCACTTTTGACATAAAGTCATGATAGGCCTTGAGTCTTTGTATTGGCTAAATATGTTTGCAATTTGAAAAAAAAATTCTAATTAACACTTAAAGAAACAAGACCCTAAATGATTAGATAGCATAAGGACAGGATATGGCCTGGACAAAGCAATGATCATATGCTCCCCTGCCTTAAAACTTTTTTCAAGGTGCATTGCAATATTCAACTGTAAACCTCATTTTCAACGATCTGAATTACCGGTCGCATTCATCTCCATTGAAATGATAGCCTTTGTTGCAAATTTCCTCCGAAATCCTCTTCCATGCCTGTTTTTGTGTAATAATGTTTGAAGAAAACATACTCGAAAACTCTGTCTTCAAACTTATTAACAAAAGCACTGCCTCATGGCTCCATTTTGGATCTATAAAAGGAATTGTCTGCAATTAATTCAAAATTAAGCTTGTTAATCTTTCGGAAGTATATTGCTATTCAAACTCTATTAAAATAAATCTTAATACTAAAATCTATATGTATTTACTTATGAAATAAAACAATCATACAGAAATTTTATTTTAAAAAAGGTACGAATAATACACAAAATCAAATGACTTTTGATGACAAAGCTTTGCATAAAATATCATTAAAAAGGAAATTAACTTGCAAATTTTAAGTGGTTAGCAAAATTATGGAGATCTTCTAAAATGCACACTACTTAATTCTAACTTTAAAATTATAAGCAGTTGTAGGACCTGAACCCACAGATCTACATTCAAGACAATTACCAAAATATTAAGGTATATTGGAGAGGGCTTTCCAATAACATAAAGATTGACTACGATGGACTAGGATAACAGACATGGCTAAACAGAACATTTCATATACAAGAAAGCATCTTAATAATTTTATTTACCAGGTGTTTAATGTCACGTTAATTCTGATTGATTTTGAAATCATCTTTCAATATTTCTTTTCCTAAAAATAATAACTTGTGAAAATTAGACAACCAATTTATTTATTGACTAATATCCAAAAGAAAAGTTATGTAAATATTAATATTTTTCAATCAGTTCAACTCAAACAAAGAGAAAATTTAATACAAATCACAGTCACAAAAGATTATTAAAAAGAAAACATTATAGACCACAAAGTGAACAACCTCCAGGTTTCTCAGATCCTTCTGGTGGCTGTGCTGCTGAAAAGAGTGAACAGAAAATGAAAAAAGTGAGCTACTTCACACTCCCCAATTACTTGACAATACATATAATGAATTGCAGGTAATGAAGGTATGCCTTTAATACATGTACGAGGGTCAATCAAAAAATACGAAGACAATGTGGCTGTCTATCATATATTTTCCACAATAGTCATAACTAACAGATTAATTTATGCACCAACACTTATTTTATTGATATACGAAGTTTCATTCCATTTGATGAAAAGGTATTTTTGTTACCCGATTTTAAAAACAACATGTTTCGTCACCACGGCGCACGGTAACGTTGAAAACATGACGTCAAGATGACGCACGCACAGTTAATAGAAATATCCAATCTTTATATCACCCTGAGTCTTTTGTGCTTTTCACCATACAATTGAAATCGGCACTATGTCACTTGACATCTAATCTGTTCACATTTGTTCGAGAATCATAAGTTAGTTCCTCGAAGTTTTCATTTTTTTTTTACCGCATGCCACTTCGTTTACTGTAAGAAAAACCCTGAACGTCAGATGACGTTGTTTATTCTTTTGACCAAATATTTAAAGATATTCTACTCTCTTTCGTACTTTTGGTGTTCAAAATACAAATACCACCACCCCAAAAAAATGTAATACAGTTAAACACAAACGTGCAAATAATGTATTACTTATTTTTTCCACCAGTGAGCATTTTCACAGTTTGTATCGGCTTTTTCCCGAGTTAAATCCATACTGTTTATACTTTTCGTTGTGCCGTGACGTCCGGCGACGTCAATGTTTTTAGTCAATTTTAAAGAGGACTATCTGTCTTTAGTTACTGATATCTGTTCAACAAAACTATATATCCCATCGTTATTTGGTACATAGAATATCATGACAATTCTTAATTCGAGGTTTCAATATTATTTGGTTTTAAGCCCAATTTATAGAGATATTAGTTTCAACATAATATGGTTTATTGTTGACATAATACACATTTTGACCGTGCGCCGTGACCTCATTTTTCCAGGATTAGATTCTAAATAATTCTTAGAAATAAAGGAATATATCAACTTTTTGGATTTCAAATTGTTTGAAACTATTGCTAAATTAAGACCGCGGAACATTAACTGGCAAGATTGGAAACATACAGCTTACGTCAATTTCACCTGTTACAGTCAAAACATTTGAAATGGGCGGTGACAAGTTGACGCGGACGTCTGAGAAAACATTGGATTGAAACTGTTGTTATAGGAAGTGTATTTTCAATCCACCTCAGCGGTTCCAACTTGCTATATAAGTTAAAGCGATCGAAAAACGTGTGCAATGTTGGTGAATTTTCTGAAAACTTTATTTAAGAATAATTATATTTCACTTATAATTATACTTATATATATTTATATGAGTGAAGTTAACGTTAAAAACTACATTCATCATTGTATAATGTTTCGCGGTCTTTATATCAGTAACGGAATTTTCATAAATATTTACGTACCTCAGAAATCTTCAACAATGTCGATATTTTGTTAGTGTATAGCTAGATAAACAATGAAGTTGCATATCTTTTCGTATACATTAACTTAGCGAAAAAAGAAAATTTTTAATCTAAGTATAATTAATTTATTAAATCGGAATTTGAATTATTCTCTTCTGTGAATAAACCCTGTTTTAACTTTGGCCTCACTTGATTTCAGACTTGTGAAGACTGATTCTGTGAAGTCATCGTCTTTGTCTTGCGTATAATCTTAGGATCTTCTTATATTTGCTCATTATATACTTATTGATGAAATCAAATGATTTTCAATCGCTTTGCTGGTACGAAATAAAATGTTTTACCATCGCTCTAACTTTTATAGCATTAATTGAGAAACGCTGAGGTGGATTGAAAATACACTTTAAATTCTATATTTCAATCCTATGTTTCCTCAGACGTCCGCGTCAATTTGTCGCCGCCCATTTCAAATGTTTTGACTGTAACAGGTGAAATTGACGTAAGCTGTATATTTCCAATCTTGCCAGTTAATGTTCCGCGGTCTTATGTCTTCTAAATTTAATAATAATATGACGTTAAGTAACATAGCTATGGCAAAAGTCTTCGTATTTTTTGATTGACCCTCGTACCTTATACACAAGATATAATTCAACTTTAAAAAAAGGATCAACCCCAAATAATCATCATACTTATCAAAACTTTCTAAAAATACATGTATGTACATCTTTAATAACAACAAATTTTAAGTTTACTTTATATCAATCATTTTCCACTTCCTGATTTATCGCAGTCCCGTGCAATCCAATTAATTAATATTCATAAATTTGTTAGCAGATAACTTTTTCTTTTAAAAATATCTCCTTGCTTTTCTGCTGACACTTCATCTTGGTTGTGGTCATTTACAGAGGATTTTGAAAAATGATCTGATAATTTTAATAAGACCGAGAAAATAAGCACCGCCTTCAAATTTACCTGGTCAGTGTACCCCTGTCAATCAACTGAATTGAGGCCTCAGATTGGATGTTAGAAAATGATAAACTTTCGTTTACTTGTCCTGTGTATACCATGTCTAGCGCTCGCGACGATGGTGCAATTAACTTTTGTCTTTTGATGCATACCGTGACGATAAATCGCCATCTGTTAGCAATATAATCAACAGAAATATGAAGATATGAATTAAAATTTAATCGTACTTGGTTTATGTACAACACCATTTGCCTATTATAATTGTAGACATGTCAATCATTGTTTATAATTAAGAATCATCTTTAAAAAAATAAATAACCTGGACTCTTCTATAATGTTTACAGCATGTTTATGTTGAGAACTAG
>WFKH01010931.1:64655637-64665925 GCA_016163765.1 Magallana hongkongensis
CACAGGAGGGACACAAGCGGGGTTAGTATGATAAAAAAAATATTAATAGTTTTAATTTTGCGTACAATTATTGAAAAATGACGTGAAACTTATGTCATAGATTTTATAGATCTTAACTCGTTGCAAATATACTTTTTTTTTTTTTTTAAATTGAATCGATTAAATTCTTGTCTGCTAAACAAACTGCTTAAAATGAGGGTAAGAATTTATTGGAGCACCAAATTAAATCTCCCGTTGCAAGACTATCAATTTATTGTCTGCCATTTATACTTTTTATATGTATAGTATTCCAATTTTATTTCATCATTATTATCGATCATTTTAAAATTGTCAGATTGCATTTTGCATGTAGTATGTCAGATACTTGCATAAGAATTATTATTTTTTCCAATATTAAAAATCATATTCTCTTTAAAGATAAGTAATTTGCATGTCATCAAAATACTTTTCCATGTAAAACATAAACTAACTTGGATGTTGACAAAGCTTTCTTGTGCGTCATACTTATCGTGCATGCAGGGGACAGAACTCTGCCACCTTATTACTCTGTACATGGTCCCACTTTTCGTCACTTTGTCAGTGATATTTTGATTATCATACATGGGTGTCTAATGCAAACTTCGCTCAGCCGAACATCAATTATTTATTAAAAACAGTTCCTATCATGAAAAATACAACCAAATACAGATTATCTGATACAATTATTTGTCGTGACATATTGTACAAATCTATAGATCCTCGCATATTAAGCATATTGTGGGGATTTTCAAATAATTTAATACATTGACCTAGTGCATTTTTAAAGATGATCGTCGCATATATAAAGATTTTCAAGTAATATGGTGAAAATTCAATTGCAAAAGACTATTACTCAGAACTTTTCAAAGGAAAGTAGCTTTAAAAAGTGCATGGCAAATTACTTCAAATTACTAACTATACCCCACGCAACAAGTTGCGAGGGTATAATGTTTTTGACCCGTCAGTCAGTCAGTCAGTGTGTCAGTCAGCTGTTAGTCCGTCAGTCCTGTTTTTTGTAAGCATAACTCCTCTTAAACCACTGCACGGAAATTCGTAAAATTTTGTAGGCATTTAAGACACAATATTTAGATGTTGTAGATGTGCATATTAAGAGGAAATTCCGATTCTATTATTTTTCTGGGAATTTCGGCCCTTTTGAACTTAGAATTTTGGCCAAATATTGAAAATAGTAATTAACAGTTTGTAAGCACAACTCCTCTCAAACCCTTGCACGAAGTTTCAAGAAACTCTCTAGGTATTTAGGACACAATGTGTAGATGTGCATTTTACTGGGAAATTCCGATTTAATTTTTTTCTCGGGAATTTAGGCCCTTTTGAACTTAGAAGTTTTGCCAAATATTGAATATAGTAATTAACAGTTTGTAAGCACAACTCTTCTTAAGCCGCTGCACATAATATCGTGAAACTATGTAGGTATTTAGGACATAATTTGTAGATGTGCATTATGCATGTGATTACCAGGAAATTCTGATTACTTTATTTTTCTGCAAATCTTGGCACTTTTGAATTTAGAATTTTGTTATACCCCCGCAAACGAAGTTTAGGGGGTATATTGGAATCACCTTGTCCGTCTGTTCGTCGGTCCGTCCGTCCGTTTGTCCGTCTGTCTGTAGACACAATTTTGTCCCCCCTCCCTATAGAATTTTTTACCACTGCATGGAATAGTCTGAAAATGTGTACATATGTTGAACACCATCTGATGATGTGCACCTGTAATTTTTAGTAAGATCAGACAAGATTTAATGATTTTATTACAGTTTTCATTTTCCTTATTCTATATTTTGTACACCGATGTTGAAAAGTAAGGGAGGTAATCCGTACAGATTTTAATTAATTAATAGTAAACACTCTAAAATATATTTATATAAATACATCCAGATGGAGGTATTTTGTCTTTATTTCATAGCTAAATATATGTTTTATAAGTATTCTATCAACTCACAATGCAAAATATTTGTTTGTCAATTATAAACTCTTAGGAGCTAATAAGAACATCAAAGATGAATTCATTTGTCCCAAGGGGGCCATTATCTGAACCATGGTTTAGATGGTCATGGAGCATGTGTGTAGGGGAAAAAAAGAGCAAATCTGTAAAGGGCAGTGGTCTGTTGGTTATTTTAATACTGTTTCATATAAACCAAAAGTTTCTATTATTATTAGTGAATAAATTATATCATTATAAATTAAAAAAATGAATTATTTTGAATAATGATACCTTAGAAGTTGTTTAGATTTAGTAGTCGAATGAATTGATGAAGTAAACCTATAGGGCATTAATGAAAATGAAATTCAAAATCATTGTTATGATTGTAGTGTTTTGGCAATTTTTAAAAATTGTAGTAATAAATTCTCCTTTTTACATTTAAATTATGGAAGTATACACATTATGATAATGTTTTGCGAGTTTATCCAAGTTAACAAAATGCAAGCTCATCAAAGAAAATCATAGCCCTATGGGATAAGTTTTCTAAAATACGGAGTTGCATTGTACCATAGGAAAAAGTGAGGAAATTTTGAAACTAAGTGCATCTGTCAAGACTCAGATTAGAAAATATTCAAGGTTTTATCCACAGAAGAGCTTTGCATGGTTTTTTCATTTACTGCAAAGGGAGGGTTATTGTCAGTATGTGGGTTTTTTCTCTATAACATTTAAACAATTAAAAATATCATCGGATACAGAAATTTATAAATGTATGACATATGTGTTTACAATGAATTTCTGACAATTTTGGGGGGTTTTTTTCTTTGTTAACGAAAATTTTTTTTTTACAATTCTAGAATATTTTTTTTATTTATGTGTCACAAACCTTTATGATTCAATCATATATTTAAGTTTCTTTATTTCCCATTTGAAATTAGCCTTGCGGGGGTATTAGTCCCATTAGGACAGTTCCATCTTCGCTAGCCAAGGGTTTACGAACCACTCTGCTCCTCTACAAGTAGCAGGATGGTTCGTAAATCCTTGGCTAGCGAAGATGGGACAGTTCTAGTTGTTAAAAACAAAGGTTTAGAAGTGCACACTTGCAGGAAGTTTTAAGGATGATTTTTTGGAGTTGTGCTCTTTTTAAAATCAAATTATTTTGTGTATTTAATGCATACCCTGCCATTCATTATGTGAAGAATTGTCAAGTAATATGGGGGGGGGGGGGTAGAAGTATGTAATAATAATAATAGTTTTATTTCCAATTTTGGGCCCATAGGGCATACAAGATTATAGTTATTAGAGAGAAATGTCTAAAAGAGAGATTCTACCTACAAATAGTCCATACACATACATGAACATGTAACAGCCGGACAAATGTACATCAGTATGTCATAACTTATTAACAATATACATATAATATGTAGTCATAAAAGTAGCTAATACAAATACAAAGATGATATCATGATCTGTGTAAGTGTTATACAAGTAATAATAGTTCATTTAGATCTCAAAGTATTCTGTCTTTTTTTGAAAGCATTAATTAAAAATTCACTAAACTTTATAAGTATTGTTTTGTCTTCATTGGACATTAACCAGATAAATTTGTCTTTCTTCGTTAAAAGTATAAAATTTTTGTTAAGTATTGAGACATAATGGAAAAATGAATTTCTTTCTTCTTTATATAATGGACAGCCAGTAAGAAAGTGACATTCATCTTCAACAAAATTTTGGTTACATAATAAACATGTCCTTTTGTTTCTTTCTAAAGGTATTCTTTGACCAGTATTATTTTTGACAAATTCATATCTACCTCTTTCAACTCATAAGTCGTGTGCACTTATTCTGAATCTACATAGTGTTTTTCTTAATTTATGAGATTAACAATATGAGGTATGTGAACTCAATGTGTAGGAGTAACTCTGGTGTGTACTGTTTGCTTCTGATGCAAGCCTGGTCAAAATTAGAAAGTACTATTGTCTTGATTAATGCGAATAAAATTTTTTCTAATAAAAAAGAACATATAACAATTAAGAAAATTTACTAGATAAAATGACAAATTTTAATTGGTTGTTTTCCTTGTGTTGTATGTTTCAGTATTACCAGTGGTTATTGCGGGAGTACTGACTACAATCGGCGCCTACATAGGAACTCCTGCAATTCTTAGTGCTGTGGGCTTCACTAAGGCAGGTGTGGCAGTTGGATCCATAGCGGCTGCCGTGCAGGTGATGAATTGAGGAATATTGATGAAAGTTGCCTACAACGTGAACATACTACCCATAGTCCTCTGCGTCTCCGCACACAGTTTGGTACAAACGAACTCTGGCGGAAGTTTGACAACGTGAATAAGATATGTTCCATATCAATAGACATTCTTAAGAAAATCAACTGAAGATGACCTATATTAAGATGTTTTTTTTATCACAGCTAAAGGAGATATACACAACTGACCAGAACATATGTTGGCACCGTATCTCTACTTTTATATAAAAAAATTCTTTCTCTTTCATTGATAGCGGGGTCACGTTTGTTTAAACCATTACGTAACCCCTGGTTGTCAGAAAGGAGCTACAAAAAGTTTTACATTTAATTATTTATACAGGCCATAAAACCTGCACACAAACAATTTGTTGTTCTTCTAAAGCGTATATTAGCAAACTTTTAGAAAATATGGCAAAAATACTAAACTTCCTTATAACCGAGATTTCTTTATGTTCCTTACAAGATTTTCATAAGCGAGTTTATGTGTACATTTTTATAGAAAATGGTATAGAAAAATTGATTCAAGACCTTAATTTGTAAATAAATATAGAAGCAACCTATTATAACATAAAGACTTTTTTTAAGTTATACAAAAACAAGTTATAATACCATAACTTTTAATAGTTTAGAGAATGGCCATCTTTGGGGAATCCCATATAACAAGAAGAGAGAGAGAGAGAGAGAGAGATCCTCTATCCGTGCTCAACATTAGGGCGCCTGTAAAGTGCGAAACGAAATCGAAACGAAACCGAACGAAACGAAACGAAACCAATCGAAACGAAACGAAATCAAACGAAACGAAACCAAAAATCGAAACGAAACGAAACCAACGAAACGGAATTTAAACAAAACTATTATCAATTTTGACAACATAAAAGTGAAAATAAATTCATTGAAATAAATTTTTGAACCATAAAATATAACCACCTCTATGTTTCAGATTGCCGCTGTAAATTTTTAAGCCGATTATCCGAAATTATCCGATATTTGCAAAAATTATATAATTATGTAAATAACTAATGTACATTCTTATACCTAATGTTTCTATGTTCCGATATTTGGCGGAATATGATTTTTCAACAAGTTAGCATGGATTTGTTTTAGCGCATTTCTGAATGTACCTTTTTATCTACTTATATATTTTACATTTGGAAATGTACTTGATTTTGTGGACGCCGTTTTCCGCCAAAAACGCTAAATAGAATACACAGCCAAAGGACTAAAGACAGTTTTTAATACGTTTACAGCATAATCATCCGCTCTCTCTCTCTCTCTCCAAAATTGAGTGCGTACAAAAAGTATCTATCTTCTGTGACATGTCGCTGAAAAGTTCTTAAGGCATATCATACAGGTACATGTAGCCACATGAACATAAATACATTAAAGTACATTTCTCTCTCTCTCTTTTCTCTCTCTCTCTCTCTCTCTCTCTCTCTCTCTCTCTCTCTCTCATGAAACCAATAAGAAACATAAAAGATATGGATATTATAATGTAAATCAGTTTTTTATTTTGTTAAGTGTTTTTCTCTTTTTTTTTTTAACAAATTCCGGGTAATCGTCTTAAGAATTTACAGCGGCCAATTTGACACATACAGGTTGTTATCCATTGTACATGTATTTATGGTTAAAATTTTTATTTCAAATAAATTATTTTCACCTTTATGTTGTCATAATTGTTTTTAGTTTTGTTTAATTTCGTTTCGTTTCGATTTTTGGTTTCGTTTCGTTTGGTTTCGTTCCGTTTCGATTGGTTTCGTTTCGTTTCGATTGGTTTCGTTTAGTTTCGTTCGTTTTCGTTTCGTTTCGTTTCGTTTCGATTTCGTTTCGCACTTTACAGGCGCCCCTCAACATTAATGTCATTAGTTCATGTCAGTACTTTATTTTATTTGGATGAAAGTTTTGGGCACAATGGTGTCCTTAGGCTCATATAAACATTGATTGAATAAAATTTCTTTATATTATTTTTTACAGACCCCCGCCACTGCAGCCGGAGGCTTCTTTGCCCTGTGTCAGAGTGCGGGAGTACTGGGATTGGCCGCGAGCACGAAGGCGGCGATTTCTGCTGTTGCTGGAGCCGTGGTATCAGTCGCCGCCTACGTATGGCCATGGAGCTTACTCCTTTAAGAAACAAACTAATATATATATGGATAATCTTGAAAATTAATTTGTATGCTAAATGTTGAGACTTTCAATCAGTAATAAATCAAATAGACTTGGAAAGAAAATTGGTTTGATTTTAGTATCCTTTACATATTTGATTGCACCCACAAAATTTTTTTTTCTTGTTCTCGACTTCATATAAACCGGCATTACAAAGTCTTGAAATATTGAATTTGATGATTGAGTAAAAAACTACAACAAAGCTTCATTTATTTTCCTTTACCTATTTGCACTTAAAATTAGTAAATTTTGAAATATATTCTTTTTGAAAATTAGGATTTGTAGAAATTAATTTTTTTTTTGAAATGATTAAGAGAATCTACAGATTATGTTACAAAAATCACAAATTAAAAGTTTGCATGCATAAAAAAGTTAAATGTTCAGCTCATAGATTTTCCAAATATTCCAACATTCTTATAATTTTTCTCTAAAAAACATCCATACGAAAATATAGTTCCCGGCTAAATTATCTGTTTATTAATTTTAAATGTTTTTTTTTAATGAATGTTGTGTGAAAATGAGAAAAATTAGTCTTTTAGTGGTAAACACATTAAGATTAAATTGAACACGTGCGCCAAAGAACGACGAGTGAGATCTACCTTAATCGTCAGTGAGTTGGCCCGCTTCTTGGAGACTCGGGCAGTTTTTGGTTGCGTACATCAGGCCTATTTATACATGTATATAGTGGACTTCGCTGCAACTCAAAAGCTATATGCACTGCAAAACAATGAAAGATTTTGAATAAACAGTGAACAAGGAACCATATTTTTAATTAACTGTTCTAAAACTTCTTCTTGCTGGATTATTATGCTAGTTGGTGATTGGGTAAGTCGCCCATGAATACTGAACTTGAATTGTCTTTGATCTAAGACCTTGTTCTACTCATGGCTACTAATTATTCATCAGTTTTCCTAATGTACGTGTATCAACGTATCTATATGGATTTAGTACATTTTCCTTTTGTTCTTACGAAAATCGATAATAAGTTAAGCTAAATAAATCTAGTTTGATCAATGAATATTTTCAGCGCAATTTGCCGGTATATTTACAATAGACAAAAATTTCGTTAAGATACATAATTTTAGAATCTGTTTTAAATCTACACTGTTCATTCAAAATAATATGATAATTATTTTTTTTCATTAGGGGTGGGAGTGAAGTAAGACTAATAGAATCATTCATTATTGTGTGAGATAGTGAAATTCCACCGATGGGACAAGATCACGGTCTAGGACGAGGCTCTGCCGAGTCCTAGACCGTGGATCTTGGTCCCTCGGTGGAATTTCACTATCCCTATCGAGTATACACGTAATGAATGATTATTTTTATCGCATTATTTTACATTTAAAAAACGATGTCTGGCAACTTTCTCTTTTGACGTTCAAAAGTTTACTTTCGGTTTATCTCTCCGCGTGCTACAAATAGTGCAAGTTAAGAAAAGAGCATACGACAATTTTTTTCATGAAAATAAGATAAATTGTAGTCAACTAAGCAAACGAATGACTTATAGATTAGCTCTTTTCATCATTTGTTATTTTCTTACAGCATACAATGTTTGTTTACATTTTACAGCGGCGTAGTAATACACAGTGTAAGACAAATAAAATCTCACACTGCTGTCTCACGCTGGACAAACCGATCTCACACCGGTGATAATGCGAGAAAAAGGAGTAAACGTCCGATTCTCTTTCCCCATAAATGCGATAATGTACGTCTCATGTATTTTATCGCATATGTTTCTATAGGAGCATTTCAAGGAGAAAAGGAGTTATTTTTGAGTATTATAAGGTGATCAAATACGGTTGGGTGATCAAATCCAATAAAGCCCGAATGAATTTATGATGGATTTGATCACGCCCAACCGTACAGTATTCGACCACCTCATAATAATCAAAGAATAATTCTTTACTACTTATAAATAATGTTAATATATCTTAATCAAATATTAAATTATTGACATTTTTGCGTTATTTTCAATTCGTAAATAAATATGCAAACTCCATCTTGCCCCCCAACCGCTTCATTGACCAACTGTATTGGACTATACGTTACAAAATTGATTCATAGTGTTATCACAGACGAACACACGAGAATGTAAATATATGAATATAATTGATTTTAGCTTCCACATACATAAATGAGCATCAGGATTTCCCAGTACTTCTATCTTCCAACGTAGATTTTATAACTTGACATAATTCAAATCTTTTAACACTTGCGCCAAAATATATTTGTTACATGTATTCATTTCAATTTGTATACTTAGGAGATGTCGGGGCGGAACATAAAACTCTCTCTGGTGAGAGAGTTTTTCCATCAATATGAAAGCTAAAATACGACAGTTTCAACACGAAAGTTTAAGGAAACTAGATCTCGTTACGAGTAACGAGTAGGTCTTCCGCCCGATTTGTTTTATATGATACAATGAAATATCGATACTCTCTGCCAAATCTGAGATCACGTTGAAACTAGGTTTTTGTCTCGGGACCGGAAACGGACGAACGGAAGTGATTAATGAAAATAAAAGCTGGTATTTCTTGTATATTTGCCTAGTGAACATCACTGTTTATCACGCTAGATGAAACACCTAAGAAAGTCTGTTAAACTTGTTAAAAAAACATGAATTGTTTGAACCCTTCCGGTAAGAACCGGAAGTGACGGTTGACAAAATAAAACTCGTTAAACACATTTTCAATCAAATGTCTATCATTCATTAAAGTTTCGTGTCTCAAACACTTACAGTGACTAAATCTCGCGAGTATCAAATCTGTAAAAAGGAAAGCTACCTAAGATATTTGATATATCTTACCGGAAGGAAAATATGTTTGCTTATTTAACATTGTATAGACAACATATATAAGAATTTATACTGATTTAATCATTCCATGTAATATAAATAAAATAAGATAAATAAAAATTTGAGGTGCTTCCGGTGACGACCGGAAGTTACGACGAATCACACAAAATAATGTCAACACAGATACATACATAGGACTATCATCCCACAAAGTTTGGTTGTTCAAGTCGTCACCGTTTTTGAGATCTCGTGGAGTCAATGTTTTTTTGTCTCTGGACAGGAAACAAACAAACGGAAGTGCTCAGTGAAAATAAAAGTTTGTGTTTTTTTAATACTGGATAACTGTACTTTATTGTTTATCAATTTTACTAAAATTGTCACACAAAAACAGTTAAACTTTCAAACAACCTAATCTATTTGAACCCTTCCGGTGAGGACCGGAAGTGACGGTTGACAAAATAAAAGTGGTTAAAGGCATTTTCTATTAAATTTCTATCATCCATGTAAGTTTCGTGTATTGATCACTTGCACTTTCTGAGATCTCGCGGGTAAAACATTGGTTTAAAAAAGGCTATCTGAGATGTTTGAGAAATCTCACCGGAAGTAGAATTTTTTTGTTTCTTTAACATCGAATAGATGACATATGTAAGGCTTTATACTTATATATCAAATCTATGTGAAAATAAATTAAATGCGTAAAAAAATAGTTTTTGAAGTGCTTCCGGTGACGACCGGAAGTTATGACGAACAAAACAAAATAGTTTGAAGACATCTACAACTATAGGTCTTTCATCCTACAAAGTCTGAATGCTCAAGTCTTTATCATTTTTTAGATCTCAATGTCACAAGCTTTTTGGTCGCGGGACAGGAAACGGACAAGAGGAAATGAATTTTTAAAAAAATGAAATAAGGAAATGCAGATATTATTATTTTCTATCATTCCTGAAAATTTCAAAAAAAACTTGTTAAGCCGTCTCTGAGAAATCTTCTGAACAAAATAAAAAGTGGGTGAATGTCAAAATTGGTACCCAATTTTCGAGCCATGGCGAGCTCTAAAAAATGGCGCCACTGGCGAAAAACAAAAACATTCGGAACAACTTTAAACTATG
>WFKH01010931.1:64730514-64740621 GCA_016163765.1 Magallana hongkongensis
TTACTGTACAGGACAATCCATGAATTATTCAATCATATTGTGTCTTTAGCCAGGTCGATGGGGTATTCTGAAACTGTGCAATGTGAAATAACTGGAGTGCACTGCTCAGTAAAACACTTTCAATGTAGGGAATTATCTGTTTCAATGCAAGAAAACACGGAGTCTGTAACTACTGTGGAAAATGAAAATACTGTAGAAGTACAGAATGTTGGAGAATGTTGCAATGTTACACCAAATACTCATTTATCCAGACATGAAGACATTGAATTTGTATGCAGTGAAAATAATGGTTTTAAATTTTTGCCTCTCTCAAATGTGGAAAAACGGCGGCTGTGTCAATCAATTGGAATTTTTTGCTCATTTGTTGACAATACAAACAGCAAGGGGGCTGAGATATTAAACATGGAAAAGCCATCTGAGGTGAAAGACATAGATAAGGATGGAAACTGTTTGTTTAAGGCAATTTATTTTAGTTTGACGCAAGGACAAGACTATCATGGAATAATTCGTTCAGCGGTTTGCAATCATTTACTCCGGAACCATTTGCGTTTTAAACCTTTTTTAAGACATGAAGAAGACTCTGTTAAGAACCATATTTCAAACACTCGTATGATTGAAAATGGAACATGGGCAACTGAAATAGAAATTTTGGGGCTCTCTCATTTGCTGAAGACAGATATTTATACATACTCAGACAATCGATGGGTTCTTTTTTCTGGCCGAATGGTAGATCCAGATTTAGATATTGATCAATCAGGGTCGATTTATTTGCACCATAAAGATCAGAATCATTATGATGTTGTGACAAGGGTGACGAATAGGTCAACTAATTTACAACACCAACCTGTTGCACCAAGTGCTAAGGGTATGACTGAATATAACAAAAGATTAGGCAATCGAGAAAGAATGAGAGCGAAACGCAACAAATTCTTTAAAATGCAAAATGAAGATTTTCTTGCTAAGAAAAGAATGCGGTACATGAACGATGAGGCATTTAGGTCAAAGACAAAAGAAACCAGTAAAGAAAGGTATATGGTTGACGAAAATTACAGGGCAAATTTAAGACGGGAAAGTGTGCGGAAATATGCACTGGATGTAGAACATAGAATGACCGTAAAACAAAACAGCATCGCAAAGTACAAGACAGATGAGTCACACAGACAGGACATGAAAAGCAGAAGCAAAATGAAGTACAGATCAGATATCGTACATAAAGAGAATGTAAAACTTATGAGTACACAGAAGTACAAATTGGATGGCATGCACAAAGAAAAAGTTAAAAGAAGAAGTACAGAAAAGTACAAATCAGATGAGGCGCACAAGCAAAATATCAAAAAAAGAAGTACAGAAAAGTACAAATTAGATAATGACCACAGGAAAAAAGTTAAATTTGCTAGCAAAGTGAGTTACCATTTGAGTTCAGAGGCTAAAAGACTAAAAATAGAAAACGTTTCAAAGACAAGACAAGAACGGATTGAAAAGCTTAAAGGTGAAGGCGAAGTTGTGAATATGTTTAGACACATTATCAAACAAGGACCAGAGTACACATGTTGTTGTTGTCATCGTTTGATGTTTGAAAACCAAGTTCGTGGATGCACAAACGGAATGTATACAATAAACCAACAGGCACAAAATGTAGCAGATCAGTGTATAGATGACAAATATGTTCATCAGTGTGGCGTGTCGTGTACCGATTATTGCCCCAGATCTTGTTTGTGGGTGTGTTTTACATGTCACAGAAAAATCATGAGTGGAAAAATCCCACAAGAGGCTGCAATTAATAACATGTCACTTGAGGAAATTCCACCAGAGCTCAGTAATTTGAATTCCTTAGAACAACACCTGATTGCTTTACACATTCCTTTCATGAAAGCCATGGCTCTTCCACAAGGTGGTCAAAGAAATGTGCATGGACCTGTAGTGTGCGTTCCGTCAAATATAAAGAAAACAACCAGTTTACCACTGAACGTTGATAACAATCTGTTACTGAGGGTTAAACTAAAACGCAAGTTATCTTACAAAGGTTACTACGAATACCAATTTGTAAGTCCACGACACGTTAAGACTGCTCTTGAATTTTTGAAAGAGAATAACAAATGGTATCAAGATGTATGCATAAACAATAATTGGACTGACAATGACGATCACTGTTTGTTGAACGATACTACCGAGACTAGTGAAAGCAATCAGGAAATGCCAGATATGGAAAAAAGTGACAACCAGGAAATTGCAACTGACACATGTTTACAACCTGTGGACATCGCACAAGAAGTACTTGATCATTACTTTGATGATGTCTATAATATTGCACCAGGTGAAGGACAAAACCCTGTTAGAATGTTACAAGAAGAAGGAAATGAAGCAAAATCATTTCCACATTTATTCCCATCTGGCAGATTTTCATGGAATGAAGAAAGGGATGAAAGGATAACACTTTCTAGATATTTCAACAACAGACTTATGAACACAGACAATAGATTCGCAAAGGACACGAATTATATATTTTTTGCGCAATTTATGTCAGAATTGAAACAAGTGATAGAAAAAACACAGATATCAATACGGAAGTCTTTGAGCAAAAGTAACGATGGAAAGATGGTGACATCGGACATGCTACAAGACCCAAATGTGTTATCTAAACTTCTCAGAAATGATGAGGCTTTGAGATTCATGCAACCAATAAGAGGAACACCCGCATATTGGTCAACAACACAAAAAGATCTTTTTGCAATGCTGCGACAATTGGGAATCCCCACATGGTTTTGTTCCTTCTCAGCTGCTGAATTCAGATGGAATGAAATAGTGGCTTGCATTCTGCATCATGAGGATGACAATAGAAATCCATCCGATTTAGACTGGTCTCAAAAAAGTGAAATCCTTAGAAGAAATCCAGTCACTGTTGCAAGAATGTTTGAACACAGATTTCACGTATTCCAAAAGGAAGTCATACTGTCACCAGCCAAACCCATAGGTAATGTTGTGGACTACTTTATAAGAGTTGAATTCCAACAAAGGGGCTCCCCACATATGCATTGCTTATATTGGGTTGAAGAGGCACCAAAATTAGGGGAAGATAGTGAAGAACGTGTATGCGAGTTCATTGACAAGTATGTGACATGTTCCTTACCATCCGAAGATGATGAGCAAGAACTAAGACAGGCTGTCTTAAGTGTTCAACAACATAGCAAAAATCACTCTAAATCGTGTAGAAAAAAGGGAACAGAATGCAGGTTCAACTTCCCGAGACCACCATCAGAAAGAACATTTATAGCTGAACGACAGGAGGAAGATGCAGAGAGTCTTCACACCAATATTAAAATAAATACAGAACAATCTAAGGATACTTTAATGAAGGTGTGGAATAAAGTTCTTGATGATAATAGCGACTCTAAAACAACTGAAGAGATATTCACTGATTTATCTCTGTCGCAAGAAGATTATGAGCTCGCACATAAAGCACTAACATCAAGAACAACAACAATTTTAAAGAGAGATCCAGAGGAAATGTGGACAAATCAATACAACGAATGTCTCCTCAAATGCTGGGATGCAAACATCGACATTCAGTATGTTCTTGACCCGTTTAGTTGCATTGTGTACATTATTTCGTACATTTCAAAATCAGAACGAGAAATGGGCATGCTATTAAAACAAACGAAAATTGAGGCAACTGAAGGAAATCTTAGTGCAAAGCAAACAATTAAGAAAATAGGATCAGCATATTTAAACCACAGAGAAGTCAGTGCACAAGAAGCTGTGTACAGAGTATGTAATTTAAAAATGAAGGAGTGCTCAAGGAAAGAAGTCTTTATTCCTGTTGGGGAAAATCCAACACGCTTAAGCAAACCTCTTTCACAGCTGAAAAGAAAACAAAGAACACAACAGTCTGGTGACGATGAAGGCGATGAAGATGAGGAGGACATTTGGATGACAAATATTGTAGAAAGAAATAAGAAATCGCCCACAGACTGACCGTTTTAATCAGATGTGCCTAGCAGAGTTCTGCTCCGAGTTCAGAGTACTTGCAAAATCTCAAATTCCACAGGTTGAAAAGGAAGGAGTATACGAACTGCAAAACGGAAAAGGTTATATCCAGAAAAGAACAAGGGGTAAACCAGCTGTCATAAGATATCCAAGATTCAATGCTGAGAGTGCACCAGAAAAGTATTTTCAATCAATACTTCAGCTGTTTCTGCCTTATGTTAGTCAAAATCAATTGAAGCCACCAGGTTTCGATCTCTATGAATCATTTTATAGCAATGGGTTTGTCAGATTAGGTAGCGATTTACAAGCAGTGAAGGATGTGGTCAATGAGCACCGAAATCAATTTTCGAAGGATGAGGAAGCAATTCAAAATGCTGAAGAAATGTTTGAAATGATTGGCGAGCCTGAAGATGCATGGGCTAGTCTTTGTGCCGATACTGAAATGAAGCGGGAAGAGTGTTTAATTCAGAAATCAAAATTGGAAACGGAAGACAATAGAGAAAAAGAAGTAACTAAAGAAGTTGAAAGTGAAGATCATGCAGATTTTATATATCACATCAGGGAAGCCTCAAACTCAAGACAAGACATGCTTCCTGTACTGCAAAGCTTAAATGATAAACAGAAAGAGGTCTTTTATTCAGTGCGCGAATGGTGTCTGCAGAAAATATGTCAAGAAAAACCAGAACCATTTCATATTTTTATAACAGGCGGAGCAGGAACAGGAAAAAGTCACTTAATCAAAGCGATTCATTTTGAAACCTCAAGACTTCTTGGAAAGACAATGCCCATACCTAATGCCTTATCGGTTCTTTTGACTGCTTTCACAGGAACGGCCGCATTTAACATAGGAGGAAGCACAATTCACCATGTGTTTTCATTGACAAAAGCACTACCTATTCCATATGATCCCTTGAAAGAACAAACTTTAAATGCAATAAGGTCCAAATTAGAGAATGTGCAAATTTTGATCATAGATGAAGTATCCATGGTCTTTAAACGTCTGATGTATTACATACATGAACGACTCGTCCAAATAAAAAAATGCAAGCAACCATTTGGTGGTATTTCGGTTATTGCTGTAGGTGATTTCTACCAGCTTCCCCCCGTAAAGCAACGAAAAGATGAAAGATTGTATAGGGTAAATGACACATACCCTGTTGACTATTGGTTAGACTTTTTTAAAATCATCGAGCTAGACGAAATAATGCGCCAGAGAGAGGATGTTGAATTTGCTGCCGTATTAAATTCGTTGCGTGTTAGAACAATTGATGAGCAAATATCCAATGAAGCTCTGTCACTACTGAGAGATTGCATCAGAGAAGGTCCAGATGACGTGTTGCACGTTTATTCTACAAACGAAGAGGTAAACGATTTCAATCTAGAAAAGTTGCAAACATGTTGTGCAGATTTGATACAAGTAGATGCCGAAGATTATCAGAAAGACAAGACAACAGGAAGGTTAAAATTACGTGACAAACCGTTAATCACAACCAAAACAGATGGACTGTCATCTTCACTGCTTTTAGCTGTGAATGCAAGGGTTATGCTAACAAGAAATGTGAATGTCGAGGATGGACTTGTAAATGGTGCAATGGGTTATATATCGCACTTTGAGTTTGGAAGAGATCATCTGAAAAAAACCATTCAAGGAATTGGAGTAATATTTGACAGTAAAGAAATCGGCAAAGTCCATGGCACAGTTACTTCACATGGAAATCAGATCGTGCTTCAAAGAATTCAGGAAGATGTCAAGGAAAAAAGTACCAAAAATGTAGTTCGACACCAATTTCCCTTAAAACTGTCTTGGGCATGCACAGCACACAAAGTGCAAGGAATGACAACAGACAAGGTAGTGGTCAATTTGGATCGTACTTTTGCTGCTGGTCAAGCATATGTAGCAATTAGTAGAGTGACTTCAAAGGATGGGTTATTCATAGAGACTGCAGACGAAAATAAACTAAAGAAGAAAATTTACGCTGATCCAGATGTGAAAGCATCATTGAGCATCATGCAAAGATTCGTTCCAAGTAAAGTAGGTGAAAATAGGCAAATAGAGACTGAAGAATGCAAAACGATCCTTTTACTTAATGTGCAAAGTCTAAGGGCACACATACATGACATCAAATCAGACAACAGACTCATGAAAGCAGATTTAATATGTTTAACGGAGACGTGGCTCAGAGAACAGGAAGACTTATCAGAATTTGAAATTCCGGATTTTAATTTTTACAGCATTTCAAGAGGAATGTGTTATGATGACTCATCAAATACTTTTCGTAATTTAGGTCAAGCCAGAGGCGGGGGAATAGGTGTGTTCCAAAGGAAAGAGGAAAATATAAGAGTTCATGAACTTCCCTTAAAGAATATTGAGGGTATGGCGTTAGAGCTTTGCAAAGAGAACATCGTTATAATAGTATTCTACAGACCAGGCAACATTAACGTTGGCTTTTTTCTAAATACCCTTCAGAATGTTGTAAATGTTTTCCAGAAACGTGGATTTCAGTGTGTTGTCGTTGGAGATTTCAACGAAGATGCTAGATCAAAAGGACCAATTACAAGTACTCTTCAGTTAAAAGGATTTGAACAAAGAGTTGACTTTCCCACAACTGAAGGAGGAACTATCCTAGATCACATTTATGTCACTGAAGGAATGACCGTTAAAGTTGTGAAAGTTCCTGTCTACTTCAGTTATCATGATGCTATCAAGGTGTACTTTCAATGTACCCCACCTGTAATAGACCAATCAAAACGATCTTAGTCAATTGTACTTACATATATACTTCAGAGTTATATATTTGCCTAGTCTGATTTTATTTTCATTTTTCTTTACTCAGTTTTAAAAAGGTTAATTGTACCACTGAGATGGATATTTTTTGTTAGATAATGATAATTTTTCAAAGAGTGTACTTCTTTCAAGGCACATGCAGGAGCTGTGCAGTCTGTTGACATATAAAAACACGATAGACTTGTTTGGAGCTAGAAAATGTATTTTATGCACTTTTTGTGTTAGCCGATGGGATAGGTTACAAATCATTTCCTCCGAATCTCTTGTCAAGATAAAAAAAATTTTTTTAGAATTTGTTTTCCTCTATAATTTAATATAATGAAAATAACTATCTGTACCACACCTTCAAGGGTTTTATGTTGAATTGTGAAATGCTGTATGTTTTAAAATGCATGCAGATATCAATTTCCAGTATACTACGTCAAAATTTGATAATGGACTCTTTTTAAATAATTAAAGTCTAAATAAAACACGTCTAAAATCATTTAATGAAATATTCATGAATAATAATATCATTTGGTTTAGAAAATATATTTTTAATGTGTAATAGTAAAGCTTTTTGATAATTTATTCTTTGATGTATCTTAAGCTTAAGAAACTGATGTTTTAGTTCTAAATGTTGTAAAAGTGTGCAAATCAATTGAACACAGTCATAAATAAGCTCTTAAACTTTGTCGTAAAAGTATGAAGCGAATTACTTTTTCCTCAAAGACCGATACTGAGTTTATGTGTAAATTCTCAGACTTAAGCGACCAATGCAAAATATCCGAAACATTTCTTTGAAAGTTGTTTTTGAGAGAAACTTTATTTATTTGCTTTCGATTGATTCATGGTATTTTTTCATTGCTTTAAAGACCATAATTAAAGAAATGAGAGAATTGTTCAAACTATACAATGTTTATGGTTTTTCACATTGAATTTGCCAGTGATATACATCCCTGCGAATGTTATTGTCATTTAAATTTAGACCACGTGGTTTTACTTGACCCTTCCAGTTTCGCTGTAAAAATCATGCCTTGTTATGATAGTCTATTTCCTAGAATCTAGGTATCTAGGTACTTGTAATCATATATAAAATCTAGACGTTTATTGATTTTAAACTTTATTAATTGGTTGATAGAATGAGTTCAAGAAAAAAATGTGTCAATAGTAAATGTAGGTTTTTTAAAGCTGTTGCAACAATTAACGTGCTTAGTAGCGATCCCCTTTAAGGATTAATTTTCGATCCGCGCCTGACCTAGTAATAGCATCAATAGTGAAACAGACTATACTATTTTATGCAGAATGTTACTTGAAAATTGCTCGATATACTAAGTTTTTATATAAAACAGACACCAATTCATTTTTTAAAAAGCATGGTATTGCACACCAAAATCATAAAACATGGCTATGATTTTATCAAGCAACCCAATGTTTACATTTTCAACCACGTGTATAATGGTTGAACACGAACGATAACTCTTTTCTGAATATCATCGTTTAGTTTAAAAAACCACTAGATGATGAAATAACACATAAATTTTAATAGATTTTCATGTTTTAACATAAATCAACGTAGGATATGATATGAAAAACGGTCAGCACTTACGTATTTTGAGAATATTATCCGAACACTTGTATGCTTCTGCTCGATTTTTGACGGGAACTGAACAAATCTCGGCGAAGTCTCGTGAAATTTTATTCGAGCACCTCTTGATTTATTACATATTTAGCAACGATAAAGAAAACATTCCGAACACATTCGCAGGGGTGTATATTTAAGGCAAAAACAGAGTTAAACATCATTTACAAGAGATCACAGATGCATGTTTTGTGTAGGAAACAGGTTTCATTCATTCAGTTAAGAAAGTCATTAAGAACCATGTGCACATGAAATCATCATGAATGAATCTAAAATCTTTAAATGGGTTTCATTGTAAAGAAATTATGATTTTTGAGTTTATGGGGAAAATGCAAAATTATCATTTTCGATCCACATTTCAAAGGTATATGTGGCGTATTTGGAGTAAAATTTTTGACATGAGTTTCAGTAAAAAAAAACCCATCTTATTTCTTATAATTAGAGGTTTCACAAACTCTAGGCCCATAAAAATGTTCTGTCTTTAGTTATTTGTCTCTAAACTTTACTACACGTCTGATGAATATTAATGTGATCCGCCATTTATAACGCCACTGCGCATGCATGAGTGCGGAAAAATCTACCATTGAAAAGACGATGGAAGAACAGTCTGTTTACATATTAGAATAACGTTTAAATTAGATAATTCTTATATCAGATAATACTCGAAGCATTATTATTCCGATATTCATTAATGTATAACGATATTTAATTATGTGTAATAAAGATACGATTTTAGCATCATTGACACGGTAAACGAAGTAAATATCCCTTTCCATGAAGGATACATGTACTGAGTGTTTATTTATTCTTTATTCACAAATTCCTCTTAACAGAAATCCACTTGTGGTTTATAACTTATATAAAGTAATGACAAGGAACACATGGAGCACGAACCTGACGAGCAAAACCCCTACAACTCACGATAGAAACTAAGTTTAATTCAGCTTTAATTCCTATTCCATCAATCTACATGGTCTCCGATGACAATCTTTCCTTTGTTCCTATCCTTGTCAGTGTGTCTCTTTTTTCATTCATTGCCAAATCTGTCAAACTTATCGGTATACCTTTCTTAATCTTCGTCGCCATTGTTGTTGATAGACCGAGATGGATGTCACGTGACCCATTTAAGGCGGGGGTTATCCAAATTTTGTATTTTTAACCGTGCTGGTAAAAATTAAAAAAAACTATTTTTTTTATTTCTTGTATCTTTGTTATGTGATTGACTCATAAAGCGTAATTTGTGTAAAAGTCCTATCTTAAAGTAAAGAAATAAAACAAATAATCAGATCTTATTGTTATTCACTAAAAATACGCCACATATACTGTAAACGTATTACATTTAGCTGTGTATTCTATTTAGCGTTTTTTGGCGGAAAACGGCGTCCGCTAAATCAAGTACATCGGTAAATGCTATGCATACATGTATAAGAATAGTCACATTCAGAAATACGCTTATTCAAATTCACGCCAAATTGTTCAAAAACTAAAATCCGCCAAATAACAGTAACTTTGGAAGATTGACCCTAATATAAACAAAATGCAAATACTGATATTTTTCCTTGAATAGGGTTAAGATATTGAAACACTTGTCAATTTAAAAAAGTATATTTACTTTCACTTTCTTTCCCCCTATCAAATTGCATTGATTGATTTGAATGATATTTACGCACAACACAGAAGACCCAATCACCAAATCTGGTGCGTATGAATACAATCT
>WFKH01010931.1:64805284-64816089 GCA_016163765.1 Magallana hongkongensis
ATATATATATATACACACACACACACACACACACTTGGAAACAAGAAAATAAGTCATGGTAATGTTTTCCTTTATATTGTTTACGTGTCTCTCTCGTTAGGTAAGACCTTCACGCTGCTGTGTGTAGACCCGGATGTTCCCCGAGCGACAGCGGGGACACAGGAGCGCCCCCTACTTCACTGGATGGTTGTGAACATCCCCGAGGGTCGGGTAGCGGAGGGGGACACGGTGATGACGTATAGAGGTCCCCAGCCGCCGGATACTGCCCATTATTACTATTTTTTGTTGTACGAACAAAACAACTTGACAAACACTACTGAGGCTGTAAATTACACAAGTCCGCCAAACTCCCGGTAAAATTGAACAAATAATCATATTCCAGACTCAATGTAAAATTACACAATCGTTTTCCAAATGCGCAAAATTTTATATAAGAATCAAAGTCGGAAACTATTCTATTTTTCCTTTCTTAAGGTAAAATTACATTAGTGTAAAAGAAATTGCACAATGTAAGGAAATAAATCACAAATAGAAATTTTAAAAAAATACATAAATTGGTTCAAGATAAAGTAAGAAATTGCCCACGTTGGCCAGACTCATTGCAAGAAATTAAAGTATGAAATTATACAATTCACCCGGCTGACTCGTACAAGTACATACTAGTAATGTGTTTTTTATGTGTTCATTACACTTTATATATATATATATTTTTGGATTCCATGTGATCAGTGTTACTTTAGAACTAAAAATGATTAGGAACCAGAATATCTGTAACTTATACAAAGGGGATAGGCATAAATATACAGTGTAGTACATATGTAGTAGTTCCATGTGTAAAGTTTCTTGATACATGTATTGTGGCAATACACACTGACAGTTTTTATGATTATATAAACATATTCGAGTCTGATTGTGTTTACTCCTTCCATGTATTTTCAGATACTTATTTGATATTTCGAGCTTTACATCTGATAATTCCTTGAGTTTGGTGGGGGCCAGTTGGTTTGTTGCTAAACCCGATGAATACACGCGCCAACTGTACACAACATCAGGCGGGAATGTGACGTCACTCTGTGCCGGGCAACCGAACTTTGCCACGCCCTGCCCTGTATCGGGCTCCGCCCACTGGGGGCCAACATTGTTCCAGATGTTGCTAATTCTCTGTTGTTTCTTGTCTATCAAAATGATTGTAACTTCAGGCTGAAACATTCAGATTCTAACTACTTATTATATGTATTTCTTTTCATGTTTATACGCAATGGATCAAAAGATCATAACCACAAATCCAAAGAGTTTCCTATAATCAAAAGTTATAAACTTTTTTTTTACAAATTATTTACTTTGTCTACAGTGCTTTTTTCGTGTTTTTCTACTTTTTTAATTTCATGAAAATGTTTTACTGTTATGTTGATAATATACATGTATCTGGAATTAAATTCTATTATTTGTGTTAAATATTTTGTCATTTTGGGCGTATTGATCATAATTCTCTTTCATTAATTATAACTTAGAATTTCAATAACTTGGTCAACGAAATTAAATCCGTTTTCGATATATTTGTAAAAGATGACCAGTCAAAGTTTATCATGTATTAATAAACTGAATTAAGGCGTCTGGAGAGAATTTGTTGAAACACAAGTTAATAGTTATCGGGACTGAAAGCAAGATATCTTGAAAAGTACGTTATGTGTGATGCCTAATAAAGAAGCAGAAATTACAGTGTAACTGGAGAAGTGGTGCGATATCGAGGTGTTGGATTAGTGATTGTAAAGAAACTCTTATCAAAGAATATCTGGAGATGTAAGATATCTTGTGAAGCATGATATTTGTTATAAGATATCAGGAGAAGGGGTGAGATATTTGAGAAGAAATGTGAAAGTTGTCTTGTGAAAGATACCTTGAGATTTGAGATAAGTGGAAAGGTGGTAAAAATGTTAAGAAGTAATAGTAATAGGTTACTAGAAATCTGGGATAGGGTAATGGTAATTTGTAATGGCAACTGAGTGTAATTAATTACAAATTTTGATGTAATTGAAAGTAATGTGTAATTGACCAAATTTTCAATTACATATAATTGTAATTTAATTAATTACTTTCCTTAAAAGGCATGTAATTCCAATTACTTTCAATTACACACGGATGTGCATATGAATAAGAAGCTGTCCACTACTCATTGTCCCCCCCCCCCCCCCCACACACACACTATATATATGTGTGTGTGTGTGTGTAGTGTGTGGGTAGTGGACAGCTTCTTATTCATATGGGTAATTGAAAGTAATTGAAAATATATATAAATATAAAATATTAGTACAAGTATAAAAATACAAGGTCACGTTAGGATGAGTAATTAAAAAGCATTGAATTATCATATAGTTTTAAAAATAAACTTTTTCAGTGATTCACTATCTACTCATAAGTTTCCCAAATTTGATTAAGTGAATGTATTTGATGATTTGCTTGATCTCTTTTTTCTAATTTTTTTTTTATATATTTCCCCTCTTATTGAAATAATTTTAAAATGTGTCAATTATCATTGAATTTGATTTAAAAAATCACTTTATTTTACAAATAAAATCAGTGTTGATTTGAACATATTTTATTGTATATATATAAGATACATATACAAATGGTTCGGACACAAGTTCTGACAACTTACTAGGCCTTTACCATAACTAGAAAAATTATACAAAACTTACAACTGTTATAACATGATATTAAATTGTTATTACAATAAATGAAAATAAGTGATATATACTAGAATAAGAAACATGCACATAAACTATATTAAACATATCTACCAGTTTCGTTGATATACAACTGAACTAATGAGAATAATTGCTTGTTAATTTCAAGGGATAGTGACTCATCGCCCCATAATAAAAGATGAGTATTAATTATATGAAAATGGTCTAGATGTAGCAGATTAAGAAAAAAATTATTTCTAGCGATAGTATAATTTTTGCATTTGAAGAAAAAATGGTAAGCATCTTCAGGTGATCCACACCGACAATTACCGCTTTGTATAATATTTATTCTGTGTAAATCATAATTGAGTATGCAATGGTGTTTTAGCTTGGTATGTATTATGTTTAGCTTGCGCTTACCATGCGTAAAAAAGGAGGGAGCTTTAGCTATGTTTTTAGTTTTATAAAATGAATTCTTATAAATCTTTGTATGGAAGTTTCATTTCCTACTCCTATACTTAATGTATTCCACAATTGAATAGTGTCAGGTATAAATGATTTCTTAAATAATTCTGTTCTACACCTAGGTAAACTGTAATTTTCAATGTTCCTAGTTCTATATGCAGAATCGTTGCTCCTAGTATTAGGAATAATCTGAGACAAATATTCAGGGACACACTTATTGTGGATCTTGTACATAGTGGTAAGTTTAGACGTCATTCTTCTAGCAGAAAGAGTTTCCCAGCCCGTTTCAAAATATAAGGATATTTTTGAAGCAATAATTGGTAACCCTGTAACAATGCGGGCAGCGTATAACTAAACTTTCTCTGATTTGTCAATGTCATATTGGCTACAGCCATCCCAAACTACTGAGGCATATTCGAGAATTGGCCTTACAAATGTAATGTACATTTTGGAAAGGCTGTTTTTTCCAAGACTAAATTTAAGTTTTTTCAAGAGACCTAATTTTTTTTATTGCTTTGTTTACTATAATACTAATGTGCTCCGACCATTTTAGATCGCATGCTAGATGTAAACCTAAGTGTTTGTGTGTTGAGATATATTCCAACTTACAATGCTGAAAAAATATTTCGGGTAATTCGTAGCTTGATTTTGTGGTAAAAAAGACAGCCTTAGTTTTGTTTGGGTTGAATTTAAGTAACCATCGACTAGACCACTGTTCCAAAATGCACAAATCATGATTGATATTGTGTTCAATGCTAGAAAAATCATGCGATGCATATTGGATACAATTGTCATCTGCGAAAAGTAAATCAGTGTTATCTAAATTATATAGACTATATAGTCATGCTTTGTAATTGATAGTCTGAAATAGAGCTATGGTTTCAAATGGGTTTTAAGTTTTTGTTGTCAAATCTGTCCACAGGGTGTATTCCTGAATTGCACACATTTGATTATTATAGGTACAGAACAACAGGTGTGAATTTTGTTTTGATAACAATTACCGGTATAGTCTAGATCTGCCCCCTACTTGAGGTTAACCTGTATTTTGGCTTTTGTGTTTATAAAGAAAAAATTAGTGGATAAAATTGCAAAAGAGAAAATTTTAAGATTTAGTGTCAAATATGCAGGATATACTTAGATATGATAGTTGTAGGTTAGGGGATATGACTTTCAAATGTTTATTGAATATCAAGGTGGTATGGGACACCTCCATATTGTGACGTCCTTTGTTTTAAAATGAACAACAAAACCAAATTTATATTTTTTTGCTTTCCCAAAATTGTTACCTATCAGAATAGTTAGCAAATTCTAAAACAGTGAAAGTATTTTGCTTATGACGTACTTTTATCCACATATATATCAACATACCACCTTAAATGCTTATGTGTTGTAGGTAATTTAAAATCTTGGTTTTTGTAAATGTTGATGACGAATGTATTTTGTAATTTAATTAATTACATTTGCAAAGTAATTGTAATTTAATAAATTACATTTGAAAATCCTTGTAATGGTAATTTAATTGAAGGTTTTAAGCAAGTAATTGTAATTTAATTAATTACTTTTCCAATGTAATTGACCCCATCTCTGCTAGAAATGGTACATGCAAGATACTTGTAAGGTACTTGAAAAGATGCTGAGGGAAATCGACACAATTACCAATACCTGTAACCGGAGATTCATATTTTATAGATGAAGTGTTTTAAAATATTTAAACAAGAGCGCGGTAGGACGTGAACCACAATTTTTAACCAATTGATATAATACCGCCATATAATTTTAAAATCGGAGTGTAAATTTTTTTTCTGTATGTGGATCCAATGTTTACTCTTTGCTTTGACACAATTTTTATATCAAGAACACATTTTCTATTATAGTGCAAATGCACATGTTCTCATTTCATCAACAGCGGAGAAGTTTACGTATTATTTTGATAATTTAAAAAACTCCAGAGATCAATTAATTCAGTCACTACATGAGGTCAATTTTACTATAGAAGATATATTTCACAGACGCCACAAAAGCCCTATGTGAACTTTAGAGTGCTTTTAAACAACTAAAATGTCGATTGCACAATGGCAAAAATGGTCTCCATTCTAGATTGTTAGATCTACAAATGTACCTTTCAAAAGGAGTTTTAATGGCATTTTTAGATGGAAGGCATTCCATTAAAACCAGGCGGGCAATTGTCATCGATAATGTATTAAAATGATGATCATTGCGTACATGTTACAAGTAAATGTTTTTAATCACACAAAGAAAGTGCGTAAATTGACGGTTATAGAATTATGTACATGTATTTGAATATATATAATATGTAAAAGTACATCTACACCTTCTATGAAGAATGAATCAAATGAATCTTGACAATGCAAGATTAGCCAAGCTCCTTTTGAATAAACATATTTCATTTCATCAACACAATGACATCACAGATGACATCACATGGTTTTGTTGAATATTCACAAAGTTTACATAAGATTGTAGATGTCGATATACATGTAAAATTTTCTTGAAATAGAAAACCTTGCGTGCAGTATTAAAATTGTTTGTGAAAAACGATGTCACGACGACGACGACGTTGACCAAGTCTTACACATATCTTCTTCTTCCCTTAATGGAGTGAACTCAACTTGAGTGTTAATACTCCAGTAAACGAATTTATACAGACGTTAGAAATTACGTTTGACCTCAATCAGTGACCTTGAACATTGACCTGGGTAGCATCAACCAAACTTTCCTGGCGTTTTGGACGATCGATGTCGGAAAAACCGAGGAGATTCGATAAGTCTTTATGTCACAGGGTCGTTAAAGAAATAACGAAATCCGGATTCGTACTTATGCTTTTATATGATATAAGAAAAGAAACCTAGAAAACACATTCACAACACAACACACACACGTTGACGAAAGACAATTACATGTACTACATATTTGACTAAATTACAAACACAAAGGCTTTCATAATTATAATACCGGTGATTTACCGACAGTATCACTGAATATGATGTTACAATAATATGTTTAACAGTGATCTTACCAGGTGTCCATGACTTTAAATAATAAATAAATAAATAAATAAATAAATAAATTAATTAATTAATTAATTAATTAATAAATAACTGAATCTTTGAAGATCAGGAATATATCAGTTAATGAAACTAGCGCCGTAAAGGGTAGAATCTGTGGGTACTTGATTTGGCGGGATTTACTCTTATATAGTGAACGAAGTTAGTAATGCATGCATATTAATGACTTAAAAGTCGTCTGTCATTGGTCAATGAGACATATCTACCTCCTAAATGCTAAAAATAGAAAAACCACGTGACTTATTACAATATTCACACATGCACTCATTCATACATACAGCATTACGTTCTATCAGCAAATAAAGAAATAAATATGAACTGTGACATTTATAATACGGTTTAAGATACGGTCAAGTCTAAAGTTAGCTGCAAATTTGCAGAGGAAACGTCATATAAGAAAGGGCTACAATATTGCAGCTAGTCTATCGAACTGTTAGTCTATTAAAGTCACAGACGGACAGACAGACAAATTAAAATTCGCACTGTAACAGTTATAGAGCCAATTCTAACATTTTGTAAATATCTTTTGTTCGAATTCTGGTCCACAAACTGACATTGGATTTGTGTTTGAATATAATGTATTCTGAAGATGATGGTATTTCATCGGGATCGAGATCCGTGAGATGAAAAATGGCTGACGACGTCGATGTTTGGGAAAACAAGCATGTGTAGTCTGATAAATTCAGTTATATAGTCTTCTCTGTCTCTAAATCAACAGTATTTCTCGTGTTGTTAAACTTTGCATATGTGTATGGTGATGATTGATTGATTAAAATCGAATTTAAAACAGGAAAGGCTAAAAACAGTACCGTTGTACTGCAGTTGTAGTAGTTTAAAATATAGAACAGGAAAACTGTCAAGAAAAACATGAATATACGCCATTTTATACGTAATATTTATTTTTTTTTTTTTTAAAAACCCTTGAAGTCTTAGAACTCACATGTTACATAGATAGATAGTCTACCTATTTTATGTATGTTAATGTTGGATTGAGATTGTAGTTTTGAATTGTTAAATAATTTTCTTTTTCCAGTGGTATTGATGAAGAGTTAGAGGTGCTGAAATCAATTTACATTGAAGAACTGAGTTTATCATTATCCGAGAAGTAACTATCTTGCATTTCATTAGGGTTGAGGAAATTTTGGATTTGTTCAATTCAACAGCTGTTCAATATCTGAAATATGTATACTCCCATAAATTTAGAAGCTATACATTGTACTGTTTGACAGGGGCTGGCCAGAGGTGATAAGTCTGAGGTTACACCCATCTACTGGAGACGAAGTGGAGAAAAAGTATGTGTGTATTACACTGGAGCTACAGCCATCACAACAGGTACCTATAGAAAGCAGTATCCCTCTGTCTAAAACAATCGATTGATAGATGTAGCCAATTGCTGAGATTAAACAGATAATAATAATAAATTTCTGCACAATATGTTCAGTTTGTTGTGTGGTTTTCTCGGATGTTGATCATGCTATTGAATTTGTTGTTTTTCAGTATCCTCATGAAATTCCTGCTATTAACATCAAGAATCCTCGAGGCATTGGGGAGGAAGAGGTTGATAGGTCAGTAGATAAAATGGTCATTACACAACCAGTCATTTAATAAAAGGAAATAAATGATGAGAATATTACAAATATACTTCTTAATAAAGGGAATTCATATCAAATGTTTAATTAGGAAACTTTTTTTCTGATCAGCCAGTATATTTTTAGTTTAAATTAAAAAAGTGCAAAATTGATCATTCAGTAAGTGAAATTTGTATTTATTCTTAAATTATTTATAGGTTACATAAATCGTTGGTTACCTTGGCAACAGAACTCCAGGGAGGACCCATGCTGTATGACCTGATTGAGGTTAGAGATTGAATTGTATTAAATTCTTTTTAAAAGGCAAGAGAAATTAAACATACATAATGATCTTTTTATCATTGAAAAGTATGAGGGTAAGTCTGCTCAGCTATTAATCTTTTAACATTTATGAAACACTGAAGACATTTTTTAACAATAGACAATGATTGACCCTTGCACATTTAATGACTACTTAAACAGTTGGCCAAAGAGAAGTTGACTGAGGGAAACATCCCACACTGCCCCTGTACCATCTGTTATGAACACTTCCACGAGGGTGAGGAGTTTACCAAGACTACCTGCTACCACTACTTCCACTGTCAGTGTCTGGCCCGCTACGTCAGACATGTACTGGACTCCATCCACCAGGAGAACCAGTCTAGACCCACCCACCAGCAAGACAAGGGAGGCCAGACAAAGGTGAACAATTCAATCTATTGATGTTTTTGTATTGACAAAGTCAATTAATGCACATACTCTCCCACTTATACAATTATCTTATGTTTGAGATGTTCATACACAACTGTATTTCTGTTTAAAGTAGAACAAAACACCATTGATATTCATTATTTGAAGTATTTTCTCAAATGTGCAAAATAAGGGCTTGATATTTTGTAAAAGTTAATTTCAATCCATTATCTTAAGAAAAAAAGTAATTTACTCGAAGCAGAAAAATATCGAGATACAGCGTATTTTGATAATTTCGAAACTCACATTTGAATGGTTTTCATTTGATCTTTGTGCAATTTATCCTCATACCATTTAAGAATGTGTAACTTTTGTTTATAGACCTGAAATTTGGACACAATTATTACAAGTGTTTAGGCTTTATGCACTTCAAATTTCAAGGTCAGATGAAAAGGTCAAAGGTCAAAAATGATGACGTTATCTTGGATTTTTATCAATTTTTACATATGTCATATATTTTTAAATCGTAATTACTCTAAAACCCACAGTCATATTTTCGCTATTTTGATATATATTAATAATGGAGTCATGGCAATTATACAGTTAAATTTTATTGAAATTTGAATCTTACAATATCTGTATAGAGACCTTTAAGTATTGCAAATTTTCATCTTCAAAGATCATTCACAAGGCTATTCTTACATTATATTACATCAGAATTTACTTTTAGTTACCAGTTAGAATACATTTCAGTCTCTTTAAGTAACAGAAAGATCTCTTGTGTAAATAGCAGCACAAACATTTGTAATAACCTCAAAAGTAACATATTGGCATAGCAAATTCTAACAATTGTAACACTCTGCTAAAAGGAGGTTGAAATGGTAGGTTTAAGGCGATGTGGGCAAAAATTGTGAGGTCAAATTTCTTTCAAATTTTAAATTTTTACAAGTTTCATCCCAAAGAACAAAATATTTAACTTTTCAGAAAAATTGAATAATAGGAAAATTTTGGCTTATCAGTTTTGTACTACCTTAGTATGTTTCGTGGTATGTGCTTTCAAGGTTCCTTGTCCTGTGTGTCGGGAGGAGATGGAGTGTAATGTTGACCTTTTCACGTGGGAAACAACCCCCGAGGACCAGTCCTTGAACTTTAACCCTTCAGCTGAATTGAGGAGCTGGCAGGAGGAGATGTCCAGGCTCCTGAGGAGACAGAGAGAGAAGGGAGGAGTGATTGATGTACAGGAGGAGAGGAACAGGTTCCTCATTACACAGGTCAGGACCATAAACTTGTACATATGTACTACAGGATATACTCTGTACACATACATGTGATAAGTTGAAGACCTCAAAACTGTACACAAAACTGGAATTTGGGTGAAAAAACTGTACAATGCCTATCAAAAAACGGTACAAAAAACGGTACAAAATATCGCTTAAATTCTTTTGATAAAGCACCTTATTTCTAAACCAACAAATGTATATTGTCGAAAATGCCTAATTTTAAATGTTTTAATAAAGTTTTCTATGCTTTAAAATTTCATATTGTGTTTTATAATCAAAATTTTTTCACGAATCATATAAATTGGGCAAGTATAGATGATAGTTTTTTCACCAACTTTAAATAGTACAACGTGAGAGTCGATGTCTCCAATTTACATCTTGTTCATGAATGTATTACTGATATATACTCCAGCAATGTAAATAACAGCAGCAAATGCAACCTTACATAAATTTCTGCACATAAAAAATCCTTTATTTCAGCGTAAGCATGATAATAAACACGTTTATTCATCGTATACATTACGTACGGAGAGCTGGTTCAGATTTATGTATATTTCTAAAGTTGGCTAAAAGTTTTTCGATCAAGTTACGAAATATTTTAAAATAGTTATAATTAAATACCCTTTAAAAACAAAGCTACCTAAAAGAGCATTTTGATACGGATGATTATCCCAATTGGCAGTTCACACCTTCACACGCGACGGTTTGTGTACACTACACAAGTATCAGTAGGTCACGTGTCAAACACAGGTGATGTTTTCCAGTGTCTCGCGAGCGAGAATAAGAGGAAAATGGCTGCATTTAGCGAGAAATTCAAAAAACTGTACAAATTTTCATATTCCGTGAATTTTGGTGTCCCGCCGGTACACCGTGAATGGGGTCGATAAAACGGTACATTTGGCGTACCGCCGGTACATATCACATGTATGTGTACACATTACACAGGTCAGTGTCCACCATAAACTTGTACTGTAGGAGGTACTCTGTACACACAACACAGGTCAAGGCCCACCATAAACTTGTACTGTAGGA
>WFKH01010931.1:64816099-64829747 GCA_016163765.1 Magallana hongkongensis
GTACTCTGTACACACAACACAGGTCAGGGCCCACCATAAACTTGTAAAATAGAGATACTCTGTACACATAACGCAGCTCATGACCTACCATAAACTTGTTCTTCAGGGGGGGTACTCTGTACAAATTACATAGGTGATGACCCATCATAAACTTGTACTACGGGACATACTCTATACACATTACACAGGTCAGGGCCCACCATAAACTTGTACTATAAGAAACTCTCTGTACACATTACACAGGTCAGGGCCATGACCTTGTACTATAGGAAATACTAATACTCTGTACACATAACACATGTCAGGGCCCACCATAAACTTGTACTGTAGGAGGTACTCTGACAAATAACACAGATCAGGGCCCACCATAAATTGTACTGTAGGAGGTACTCTGTACACATTACACAGGTCAGGGCCATGACCTTGTACTATATAACATACTAATACTCTGTACACATAACACAGGTTAGGACCATCATAAACTTGTACTGCAGGAGGTACTCTGTATACATTACACAGGTCAGGACACAGGTCAGGACCATGACCTTGTTCTATAGGAATATTAATACTCTGACATAATACAGGTCGGGACCATCATAAACTTGTACTTCAAGGGGTACTCTGTTAACATTACAATAACTGTCAGGTTCTCTGTTCTCTATCTGTTCCCACATTGCAGATGAAATTGGAGTTCCAGTATTCCTAAAATTATTATATTTATCATCATAAACAGTTTAGATTAATACCATTTTGTTTGTATATTTACCTATTTATGTAAATTTTTGTGTTGATAGAATGAATTTGCTTATTAAAGTAAAATATTCATTAAGCTGGGATATATAGACCAAGGCTGGCTCTGGGCTAGTTGTAGAAATGGGATATCCTTAGTTTCCTCCCTTTTAATTTTAATTTCTAAAACATATAGATTTTGGTTGCCTTTATGAATTAATAATTTTATATTTCTTGTTTACTTTAGGATGATGTCGTGGAGTTAAATTTGACTTCCATCCAAGATACTGATCCTGAATCTTCAACTAAACACAGCACTGAATCTTCAACTAAACACAGTACAGAAGCTTCCACTAAAGATCATGGAACTAATGTCACTGTCAAAGATTCAGCAAAATCCAGAAATGCTGAAATACTTAATAAACCAAAGGTAGTTTGATGAATTCTACTCGTGTTGTTTTACATACAGTATGTACTAGTACCAATATAGTACTAAGTTATGTGTTTCTATTAGATATTTTTGTTCAAAGGAAAGAGTGATGCTTGGATGTTGTAAACGGTGTTGATATATGTATATATTTTCTTACAGACTACCTTTAAAGCTAGCAGGCTTCCACAGCAAATCCAGATGCTTGAGAGAGAATTTGACAGAAGATGGACTGGGTTCTCAGAAGAGTTTGAGGTATCAGTGCACTCTTTTCTTTTGTTTCTTACTTTTATGTGTAGTGCAGGGTTTGAAAGGCAGAGGGCACAGATTCAAACCACAGAAAAAGACAAGATCAAACAGTTGCATGTATTTGCAAAATTAATTTCCCCTTGAAATTTTGACAGCTTTATAACTTTTTGTGTTTCCCTCTCTTTTAGAACTTGAACAGGCGTGGAGCTCCTGGGGGGAGTAAGAAAGAGGGTCAGCGGCCAGAAAACCGACACAAGAACAGGGTCAAGCACCTGGTGCCTTGTGAGTTGCTTGTACAGGTGTAGAACCATTTACACCTGAGGCTTGTTTATCAAAGTGGACACCTATAAGGCTCACCAGAACATTCTACTCCTATTACACAAATGTTTGTAGAGCTTGAAAATGTGGCTAGAATAGTTGATGTTTTCATGCACATGTAATATTTTCTGTTACAGTTAATTGTTAGTACAGTTTACACTCAGATCTTAAGTAGGGACTCACTAATCATCAACATTTAATAACACCTGAAATCATCCAAATCTTTCAGTCAAATGTTGATAAGTTATGATATGAGGAATAAGATAATTGTCATGAATATTTGCTTGGTTGCAGATGATGACACCAGAGTTGTTTTGAAGGATGGAGATTCAGAAGTCAAAGGGTCAGATTACATCTGTGCAACATACATACAGGTATGTAAAATATACATACAGGTAATACACAGTTGTATTTATCAAGTTGATAAGCTAGAGTTCCTTCTATCCCGTTATGTGTCCCTGTAGATTACCAGCGAGACAGCTAGAGCAGACAGATGTCAGCTGATCGCGACCCAGGGCTGTCTGTCTGAGACCATGGGCGACTTCTGGAGGATGGTCTGGCAGGAGAGGTCACAGGTCATCGTCATGGCAACCAAGGCTGTGGAGGACGACAGGGTTAGTGTTTATTCTTTTGTAATAATTGAAGTGTCTCTTACTTATGCGAAAAACTTTTCAGTGTTTACAGGATTACCCGAAAGTTATTAAAAAAATTTCTATGGTCATTATCTTGATAAATTTACTAATTATGAATTACAAGTTGATATCACAAATTAATCAGATAATGTTATTTTAAAGTCATTTATTAACTTATTTTCTGTAGTAATATCATAAAATGTCATATTTTTTATTAGCATACATGTTAACTCTACCGATTTACTTTGAAGTCTACTGCTTTTTAGCTCTGTCTTCTGCCTACCACTTTTATTATCCCCTCGCGCAACTTGTTGCGAAGGGGATATAGCATCGCTACCGTGCGTGTGTGTGTTCGTATGTGTGTATGTGTGTGTGTGCACTCCATTTCAATTTTCTAGTAAATTAAAAAAAAACCTTTCAATAGAATTTCCTCAACCTTTGCACAAATATGCCTCATTGTAAAAGATTAAAACAAATGCAATGTCATATTAATTGGTCAAATTTTTATGCAAAAACTTAAATAAAATTACACCATTGTAAAGGAGGGGGGCATACATTATGACAAAATTCGTTCAAAACTAAACATATTTATCATAGATTGCACACTTCTGTAAAATAACAAATAAAACATGCATGTGCCTTTCCAAACCATTAATACTATTACAAATTATTATTTCATTAAATCAATGTCATAATCAACTTTGTATACGAGTTATCAATCGAAATTTCTGAGTAAGAGTTATCAATCACCCAGAGCGAAGAACAACGTTACGCGGAATTACGGTGAGTTAATAGAATCAATCACCCAGAGCGAAGAACAACGTTACGGTGAGTTAATAGAGTTAATAGTTAAATGTGTAGTGTATGTAAGTGTGTACATGAAGGAGGAGGGAGATTCGATACATTACCCCATTATTATTGAAATATACAGCTAAATTTAAAATTTGTAATAAATCTTGCTAATACAATTATCAGAACATATATTTTAATTTATTTGAAATTGTTACTCAATGCAAAAATTAAATATACAGTATGTAAACTATATTTTAAAATCAGAATGTCAATCCTAATTAGAATATGCTGTGGGTTTCTCATTAAAGCCAAGGACCTTCTTCTCCTCACTTCATAATATGTAAAATACTGTGGAATCATTTAAATTTTTTGAATGACAAAATTTTACTCATTTGTTAACAGTGGATCACTTTTCAAACGGGAAAACAACCATGAAAACACAATTTGAAAAACACATTCTTGGGATTTAAAATCTTATTTTGAAAACATAAAAAAAAATCCACAAACATTGGTTCCACAATAATTACCGATTCCACAATAGTGTTTTAATTCTAATTAATCATTTATGTCGCGAGGGGATGCTCCGCTTAGCGGTGCTCTTGTTAGAAAATCTAACACTTTTCTTCAAAATACTGTAGAAGCAGAAATATTCGATGAGGATTTAATTTCGTTATTTTCATTGGCAGTATTTATCAACGAAATTAAAATCCATGACGAATTTTTAACCCAAGTATTCATAAATACAGAGTTTATACATAATACATTTTAGAGATTACGATATGACGAAATTAAATCCCAATGAAATTGTATTTGGTCTAAAAACAACGAAATTTTAACCCAACGAATATATGTTCTTCTACAGTACGTTCCTTGTTTAGATAGATAGCCATTTTGGAAGCCATTGTGGTCCAAAAATCTCGTCGGGTTTGAAATTAGCGCGTGACTTTGAATCAGAGGCATACAAACGCTTTTTTAAGTCAGGTGAATGATAAGTTTTCAAGCATGTGTTTTACATTGAATGATGAAAGAAACCACTTCCAGTGATTACATTTACATTACATGGTTACAAGACATGCTGATATTATCCTCGCCAAGGAAAAGAAGCTTTGCAATTCCACATGTGGCTTTAACGATGACTGAATATATCAATCAACTTGGCCATAACAGTAAACTTGACTTGCAGTTTTATTGCAACACTGCATGATTTGTGATAAGCATGTAAACATCATTTTTATCATTGAAAAAGAATATGTGATTTCCTACTAGTTCTTACTTCTCTTATATGTTAATTTTTGGCAGCTTAACCTATTTTTACTGAACAAAGGCAATTGTTAAAGTCTCTGCACTCAAAGATTTTTTTCATCCAAAAAAAGAAAAAACTTAATCAATATGATTGTAAATGCATGCAAACTTTTTATTGCATGTGTTGATATTACTTAATTTCAAAAGCCTTTTATATTTTAGTTGATATGGTTTATTACTAATCAGAAACCCTTACTACAAATGTAGTACATGTATATAAAAATATGTGCTTTGAAATATACACGAAAAAGGCCACGCGCAATGCTACCACTTTTTGGTGCTAAATCTACCTCTTTTTCACCACTGGAGGTTAACATGTATGTTATTAGATAAATTATAATTGGTCAAAAGTTTAATGTATTTGGGTCTAGGGGCACCATGATAATGTTATGGAGAGTGATCAGGACAAAACTTTTCCAGTGAAACTGAGATCAGACCCTATAGTTATGTTATTTAACCAGTGATTACAACTTATAGGTCAAGGTGTCGCGTTACTGGTGTGAGGAGGGAGAAGAAAGGCTTCTGGAGGGACAGAATTATAAGTTCCAGGTCAAGGGTCAATCTGTCACTCCACACCGAGACTATGTCCTACGCGAGCTGGAGGTGACCAGACTGTCAGGGGAGGGGCAGGTTAGTGCAGTACAGTTCCTAGGATAGATGGAACTTACAGAATGCCAGTGGTACATTTCGAAATTGTAATGAATTAGTTTTGATTTAACTTTTTTAGCTCACCTGAACTGAATGTTCAAGTGAGCTTTTCTGATCACCCGTTGTCTGTCGTCCGTCTGTAAACTTTTCACATTTTTGACTTATTCTCTAAAACCACTGGACCAAGTTTAACCAAACTTGGTACAAAGCATCCTTATGGAAAGGGGAATTTAAATTGTTAAAATAAAGAGCACAACCCTTTTTAAAGGGGAGATAATTGCGAAACAGTGAAAATAGGGTGCATGTCTTTAAAATCTTCTTCTCAAGAACCACTACACCCGAAATGCCAATATTTACACCAAAGCTTGTATAAATAGTGAAGATTCTAAATTGTTAAAATCGCGACCCCTGGAGTAAAACTGGGGCCCCAAGAGGGCTTCAAAGTTTAACATAGAAATATATAGGGAAAATGTTTAAAAATCTTCTTCTCAAGAACTACAATGCTCCAATTTGTTAGATTACTATGCAATCATCCTCAAATAATGTAGATTCCAAATTATTAAAATCATGACCCCCGGACTAATACTGGGACCCCAATAGGGGTTTAAAGTTTGACATAGAAATATATAGGAAAAATGTTTAAAAACCTTCTTCTTAAGAACTACAATGATACAGTTTGTTAGATTACTATGCAAGCATCCTCATATAAAGTAGATTATATATTGTTAAAACCGTGACCCCCCCCCCCGACTCATACTGGGGCCCAAGATGGGTTCAAAGTTTAATAAAGAAATATATATAGGGAAAATGTTTAAAAAACTTTTATCAAGAACTACATTGCAACAATTTGTGAGATAACTATGCAAGCATCCTCAAATAATGTAGATTCTAAATTGATATAATAGTGACTCCCGGACTAAAACTGCGGCCCCAAGAGGGGTTCAAAGTTTAACTTAGAAATATATAGGGAAAATGTTAAAAAAACTTTTATCAAGAACTACAATGATACAATTTGTGAGATTACTATGCAAGCATCCTCAAATAATGTGGATTATAAACTGTTAAAATTGTTACCCCCCCCCACACACACACACACACTAAAACTGGGCCCCAAGAGGGGTTCAAAGTTTAACAAAGAAATTTATAGGGAAAATGTTTAAAAATCTTCTTAAGAACTACAATGCTACAATTTGTGACATTACTATGCAAGCATCCTCAAATAATGTAGATTCCAAATTGTTAAAATCTTGACCCCTGCACTAATACTGGGACCCCCAAGAGGGGTCAGGGCCGTCACTCTCCTCAAATTTGAACCGAATATCGGACCCATTCCCAATGGCAAAAAGCCACAGATTTTCCCAATTTCAGGATAAAAATTCCCAAATGTATTATTTACTACTTGCGATTTGCGTGAGCTGTTTGCTTTTTGGTCAGTAGATTTGCCGTAATTGATTAAAGCTGGCTTAATTATATCCTGAATGATCAAGTAATGGGGACAACACTGATGATTATTTTAATTAAAAGGTTCTCACAACTGGACTTAACCCCTGTGGTGACCTAACAAGCCCAACTAGCAGTCATCTACGGCACAGCATTATGGGTGATGCATTTTAAAGTGCTCAGAAATTTACTAACGATGGTTATAAATTATTGTGATGAAAATAGCATTGGTTGATATCTTGTAATTAGATAAAAAGCCTTCCTAGTAAATGCTTAGATTATCAGGAAATCATTTAGCCTTTGTAAACAGGTCATCTGCATTATGGTTGTAATTGGGTCACAGGGTTTTACTAATACCTGTAAATACACAAGATGGCAGTAACATATTACACAGAATTTTGCTTATAAGATATTGCAAATATTTAATCTATGAAATGAAATATAATAATTCCACTTCATATAGATTTGGTTCCCTTTTCCAAATTTGATTTTAATCTTTTTTTTTTAGTTACTATTTTTGAAAAGAATGTGTTTTTTTCAATCTATGTCTGTGGGTTACCTTGATTTAAAAAATTGTAAATCAACATATATCAATCATGTGAATAAAATGAAGTCTTCTTATTTTCCTGACCACTGTAAAATTTCAAATCAAAAATTAAAATTTGTAAATCAACATGTATAAATAAAAATTTTTAAAAAATTTGAACTCTTCATAATTCTGAAAATTTCCTTATTTTTCTTTTTACTCTTGGTTAGTTCACTGAGAACATCATGTGAGCTGTAAAACTTTAATTTTAAGAAGTGAACAACAGATTGTGCTATTAAAAACAGAAGTCATTTTGATGATATATTAAGTATCTTAAATTTTCCCAATTTGACAAAAAATGTCGATAATTTTCCCAATGGAGAGGGACCCGGTCCCTGTACCAAAAAGTGCTGTGACAGCCTGGGGGTTCAAAATTTTATATTCTAGGAAAAATATAGGGATAATGTTTAAAAAAACAATGTTACAATTTGTTACATTACTATGCAATCATCCTCAAATAATGTAGATTCTAAATTGTTGAAATTGTAAACCCCAGACTAATACTTGGGGCCCCAAGAGGGGTTCAAAGTTTTACTTAGAAATATAAAGCGAAAATGTTTAAAAATCTTAATCTCAATATAACTACAATGCTACAATTAGTATACAAGCATTCTTAGAAAGGGTAGATTCTAAATTGTTTAAATTGTGATCCTAGACTAATACTGGGGCCCCAAGAGGGGTTCAATGTTTAACTTTTAAATATATTGGAAAAATATTTAAAAACTAAAATAAAATGATACAATGAACTGTTGCTCAGGTGAGCGATGTGGCCCATGAGCCTCTTGTTGCAGGATATGGCCATGAGTTGATAAATTTTAGATTATCTACTCCTGGCCAAAAAATGATAAAAACTTTATGTATTTTAAAACATCTTGTATACCATTGAATTATATGTACATATATAAGTAACTATGATTTTGTTGATTTTGTTAACATTTGTTTATTGTATTTTGTCCCCTGCAACATAAAAGTACCGGTATTGCTGTGTTTCACAGGGGGAAGGTTCCAGACTGGTGTACCAGTATAACTTCATAGCATGGCCAGATTTTGGTGTTCCTAAAAACCCTGCCGAAATCATCGACTTCTTGGCAACTGTCAACAGCAAGCAGGCGGAGCTAACAGAGGCTGGCCCCATGGTCATCCATTGCAGGTCAGGGTAAAACTTATCCAGGGTCAGGGTTAAACTTATCTATGGTTAAGGTCAAATTTATCTATAGTCAGGGTCAAACTTATCTATAGTAAGGATTATCTAGGGTCAGAGCCAAACTAATCTAAGGTCAGGATTAAACTTATATAGGGTTAAACTTACCTAAAGTAAGGGTTACGTTAAGTCAAATTTATCTAGAATAAGGGCCAAACTGATTCTGTGTCAGGGTCAACTTGATTTAGGGTCAGGGTCAAACTTATATGGGGTCAGGATTATCAAGGGTCAGGATCAAATTTAACTAGGGTCAGGGTCATAGTTATCAAGGTCAAACACATCTAATCATAATACTTATATGCACTCATGGTCAGACTTTAGATCTTAGACTGAGTAATCTATTAGTGGTAAAACTAAGTAAGTTCAGTGACAAAGTAATGAAGGTCAGTGGCTGGTAGTAGGTCATGCTAATTGTTTAAAAAATATTTGTAGTGCTGGACTTGGGCGGACAGGAACTTTGGTGGCTATAGAAGCACTTATTCATCAAATAAAGCAAGAAGGTCAGCCCATTATTTATATTGTTCCTGAGGTTTGCACAATATCATTCTGAATTTTGTTAAATTGTTGTGATACTGAAGAATTAATAAATTAATGTTATACTTTTCCTGTAGGATTGGATTGTGACCTTGATATTCAGAAGACAGTACTGAAGGTCAGGTCGCAGCGCCCAGGCATGATACAGACGGAGCCCCAGTATAAGTTTATTTATAGAGCTCTTCTATCTTATCTACAGTCTCAACCTGGATTTACACCTGAGCAGGTAAGCTAAAAGTGTTTTGTACTGACATGACACCATGAAAATGACAAAATGAATCTCTGTGTACATATGGTTTATGACTTTAATTAACATTTATGTACATTCATATATTAATAAAATTTCTCCCAATAAATTCAACATTTGTTTTTTGTAACATGATCATGATTAGTATAAGGTAACAAAATACATGTGCATTTAACTGCTGCTAGAATGAATTTTGTTTTGAAATTTTGTTTCATGTATGATCAAACTAAAATACAGTTACTGTAATTTGTCAATTAAGAAGAAAACTAGTCATCACAGCCAGTACAAGATTTCAGATGACAGATGCACAATCAAATATGCAAGTTCACACTAGGAAACATGAATTAGTTTGTCTGACATTATATACAAGTATTTACATGTATATATTATATACAGGTATTTACATGTATATAGTAAATACAAGTATATACATGTATATATTATTCACATGTATATTTTATATACAGGTATTTACATGTTGTAATTTCTTGATCAGGGGACCTTAGATTTCTACCATGAGGAGGCTCACAGGCAGAGATATGTTCCCAAGGACCGAAGGGGGCGTGGCAGGGGTAGGCTGGTCAACCAGAGGTCAGGGGACAATGACCGCTCGAGTAGGGCCAGAGACGCACAGTCTCATCGAGGGAATCTAGAACACAGTGATGAAGGTCAATCACGAAAATCCCATGTGGACAATAAAACACATGTATCTGACTCCTTAATGGAAAAGAATGCAGATGAAGTAACTTCAAACAAGTCTCAAGAAAGGAGAGGTTTTGGAAAACCCAAGTCATCCCAAAAGGCAGAGAGAAACCAAAGTGAAAGTCATGACGCTGGAAGAGCAGAACAAAATGCTGCACCAGGAATGTCAAAGGATAGCATTAATGAAAAAAGAAACAATGAAGACGCCAGAAAAGGCTTTGGCAGACCAAGGTCGGGTCAGGTCAGAAAAACTGATCAAGGACACCATGAGTCTGGTCAGCAAAGATCACCAAGAAATCAGAAAGACACTGAACACAACATAGATTCATCTACACAAAAAGAAACTAGGAAAGGATTTGGAAAACCCCCTGAAAGACTGCAGCATGATAAAGGAGATAGAATGGGGAGGAAGGAGGACTCGAGAAGAGGGTTTGGACAGCCACTAAGAGGAGATGATGGAAGGATGAGTAGAGACAGGAATGGAACGAGGCCTATGTCAGGCGGAAAACACAGCGAAAAAGACTTGGAACCTAGAAGTCCTAGGGAAAAAAGAGATCAACAAGGAGCAAGCAAACCTTTGACAGGGTATGGTGATAAAATGGGTAGAAAAAATTCAGATCAGAACCAGAGGCCTAACAAAAGACTAGGGGAGGAATCAACATCTTCCAATCAGGAGGAAACTGACAAAATGAATACAAAAAACAATGGAGGTATGAAATCAGAGACAAGGAAAGAAAATTCTGACAGAACTTTGAGCTGTAATGAAAGTACTCTTGGTGCTGATAGTGAACGGAAGAAAGGGACCACGAATCTTAGAGCTCCCCCTGGATTTAACATTAGTGGACCCCCCTCAGGATTTGGGGACCATGTGCCACCCCCTCCTGGCTTCTCCAAACTTAGTTGATAGTAGCCATTACTAGGAATTAATTTTTGTCAAACTGTGATATGTTATTTATTTGGTATAATAAATTGTCATTGCAGTAGTTTATTGAAGAACTGCTATACTGTAAAACATTAATAAATACCAATTTTATTAAAGTTGTTATTGTCCATGTCTTTAATTAACACTGTCTAATGAGGGTCATAACATAAAGCATGACAAGACAGGGAATTATTATGACTTAGACCTGTCATAGGCATTTTTTTCATTTTATTGATGATTGAAGAATTGCAAATGCCCATTCAAAAAGGTACTAAACATTTACATATTCTATTCTTTTTACATTGCATGCACAAATGTGTGACTGGCTATTGAATTCTTTTGTCTGTGTCTGGCTATTTTGACTGTTTGTGTCCGGCTACTTTGTCTTTTGAGTTGCATGTATGTGTCCGGCTATTTTTCCTTTTGAGTTATATTGTCTTTGTCCGGCTATTTTGTCTTTGGAGTTGTGTTGTCTGTGTCCTGCTATTTTTCCTTTTGAGTTGTATTGTCTTTGTTCCGGGTTTTGTCTTTTCAGTTGTTTCGTCTGTGTTTCGCTTATTTGTGTGACTGTGTCTAGCTATTTTGTCTTTTGAGTTGTGTTGTCTGTGTCCGGCTATTTTGAGTTGTTTTGTGTGTGTCCAGCTATTTTTCCTTTTGAGTAATGTATTGTATATGTCTGGTTATTTTGTGTTTTGAGTTGTTTTGTTTGTGTCTGGCTATCTATTTTTTGAGTTTTGTAGTCCGTGTCGTGTCTGGCTCTTTTGTTTTCTGAGTTGTGTTGTCTGTGTTGTGTCTGGCTATTTTGTCTTTTAAGTTGTGTTGTCTGTATCTAACTATTTTGTCTTTTGAGTTGTTTTGTGTGTGTCCAGCTATTTTTCCATTTGAGTAATGTGTTGTTCTTGTCTGGCAATTTTGTCTTTTGGTTTTTTGGTCTGTTTGTGGCTATTTTGTTTTTTTAGTTGTTTTGTCCATTTCTGGCTATTTTGTCTTTTTTGAAAGTTGTGTTGTCTGTGTCTGGTTATTTTGTCTTTTGAATTTTTTTGGTCTGTTTCTGGCTATTTTGTCTTTTTGAGTTGTTTTTTCTTTGTCTGGTTATTTTGTCTTTGTTTTTGAGGCGCATCGCTATCAGCGATGTAGCCTCATTGCTGTCAGCTCACTTCTCTCGGCTTATATACAAGCGGCGTCATAGAACACAAGTATCAATGCGCCAATAAATATATAGTGCCGTTCTGATTGTTACGTATTTTCAACCAGGAACATATATTCAGTATTCGTTTTAAAAATATCAACAAATCATTACAACAGATATCTCCTTTACACATTGAAAAAACATCAACATCAATGAAAGATCAAAACAAAGATTAATACGCAGATGAGATGGACTGGCAATGCCTGCAATGCGATGTACGTACGATAGGGACAGAGGACCAGTCAACCGATGAGATAATTTGCATAACAACAGTTCGTACTTCAATTTAACAGCGGTGACGTTAATTGTTTGAATATCGGAGGTAAAAAAGTAATAATTTCGTATATAAAATATTTATATCAAAATGAGAGTAAGTGGCTGTCTTCCTATAGCTAGGAACATATTTCGTATTTTATCACTTGATAAAACGAATAAGACGTTTAACTGAATGAGGAAAAGCGCGCCACCTTCCCCATGTGTAGAATGGCGATATTTAACAACTTGTAGTGATGTTTTTAGCTACCTTCAATGTGATGCGCCGCTCAGGCCTTCAGGCCTTTGATTTTTTAGTCTGTTTCTGGTTATTTTGTCTTTTGAGTTGTGTTGTCTATGTCGTGTCTGGCTATTTTGTCTTTTGAGTTGTGTTGTCTGTGTCTGGTTATTTTGTCTTTTGAGTTGTTTTGTCTGTGTACAGTTATTTTTCCATTTGATTAATATTTTGTCTGTGTTTGGTTATTTTGTCTTTGCGGTTTTTTTTGTCTGTTACTGGCTATTTTGTCTTTTGAGTTGTGTTGTTTTTGTCCAGTTATTTTTCCATTTAAGTAATGTGTTGTCTGTGTCTGGCTATTTTGTCTTTGGATTTTTTGTCTGTTTCTGGCTATTTTTTCTTTTGAGTTGTTTTCTATGTTTCTGGCTATTTTGTCTTTTCAGTTGTTTTGTCTATTTCTGGCAATTTTGTCTTTAGAGTTGTTTTGTCTGTCTCTGGCTATTTTGTCTTTTCAGTTGTGTTCTGTCCTGCTATTAATATCAATATCGTATTTATTTTGAGGAATGTCCACGTGTATATGACATGATTTTGAAAAAACTCGACCTGTCTTTTCTAAAATTTGTTAAATTAACAATTTAATTTTTTTTCATTTCCAATGTTCTAAAACACTTATATCATGCAGAGGATATGATACTTTCTTAGTCACGTGACTGTACTTTGTTCGGCACTATATTCCTAAGACCAATGACGAATCAAAATTTAGGGCATTCTCTTCGCAAAAAATGGATTTATTAGGTCACCTGAGTCACTTAGGTGACCTGTTGCAATTGGTCTTCATCCGGCGACGTGCGTCCGTTAACAATTTTACAGTTTTTAAAACTTCTTGAAAACTACAAGGCCAAATGATACAGAATTATCAGGCGTCTGTACAACATTTTGGCTTGAGTTTGTCTGTACATTTTGTCCTGAGTTTGTAGGTACAACATTTTGGCTTGAGTTTGTACATTTTGTCCTGAGTTTGTGGGTACAACATTTTGGCTTGAGTTTGTCTGTACATTTTGTCCTGAGTTTGTGGGTACAACATTTTGGCTTGAGTTTGTCTGTACATTTTGTCCTGAGTTTGTGGGTACAATATTTTGGCTTGAGTTTATACAACAGTTTTGGTTGAGTTTTTGGCTTGAGTTTGTACACTTTGGCTTGAGTTTGTCTGTACAAGATTTAGGCTTGAGTTGGTCTGTACAAG
>WFKH01010931.1:64842323-64859396 GCA_016163765.1 Magallana hongkongensis
ATACATGGCAATGTACTAATTTTCAAGATTTGGGCTTAAATTAACCAAGATCAATAGTAATCATGCTAATGTTCGTCATCATATATTTTTAAAAAATCTTGTTGCATGGTTTCCTTGTATTTGCTAATGTTGGAAAATGTTCCTGTATCTGTGAATATTTTCCTGAATGGTTCCCATATTGGTGTAGTGTATAAATACTAGTATATGATACAAATATTTTTTTTCTCTGAAACGTGAGAAATATACAAGTGGGCAAATCTCGATACATCGTTAAGTTAAAGTTTATTTTTAGACTTTGAAATAATACATAACTATGAAATAAACTGATAGCGGATACCGTATAAAACCCAAAACTACATGTTTGTGATTCTAAGTTTTAACGATTTCATTTATTGTAAAAATGCATTAGTCATCTTGTTATATACGATAACAAATGGTCTTACACTGCAGTATGTACAGGTATCGGTACAGCAATATTTCATTCCATTTTGTTTAAACACTGCTGGTTATCATTATCTTGTTCATCTGTATTTTTTGTAATAAAATAGCAAAAGGTTGTAAAAGAATACAAAATGTTTTATGTCACTTTTATGTGGAATTCAGAACTCAAATATTTCAAGTCTCATGAATATAATAGATAAAAGGAGAAATGTCGGAAAGATGACAAGACTGCTGTCCGTGAAACGGACCGTGTCGACCGTGTAGTGTGCCGTCCATCGTGAGATAAAGCAGCTTACAGCCTCTTAGACTAACCTGCAACCGATATAGGTTAGCTTGGGCTGCGATACCGCCACTGGGTTGTGAAGGTGACTTTGTTCTGACGTCCTCTGGTGTATGTGTGTGTATGGTGGGTATATCTGTAAGGTGTGTAAACCTGTAACCAAAAGCCGGGACCTTTTTCCAGAGATGCACTGTCAGCAGAGCTTGGGTCAATGGCGCGTTTCATTTACTTCCGAATTTCTAACATATATGCATGTATACTACATGTAGTCATTACAGTGTTTATAAATGTATGCAAGTCATCTCATTGTTTATACATGTATATCAGTCATTTCATGTTTGTACGAGAGGTTAGAATTGTACGGAAACTAATCATAAAAAAACCGCTTTATGAAAGTGATCATTTACATGTGATTAGAAGTCACGTTGCTCAAGGTAATTCCGAGTGAACTAAAGGGGGTATTGGACACCTCCATACTGAAACGTCATTTATTGGATATACTTAATAACATTCAGCATGACCATAAACACATTCTCTTCTCATAATATTGATGCCAAACAGCATGGCCCAATATTGGTGCTTTCACAACTCTTCCATTTCAAAAAAGAAATTAAAATGTTTTTTATGTTACAATATTGTAGCATTCGAAAAGTTTTCCTCATACCGGTACTTATAACTATACTTAAAACTATGAGTGAAACTTTACTTGTACTTATGGTTACAATTAAACTTTAAACTAACTCTAACTATACGTATATAAAAACAATATTTATATGTTTATTCACCAATCAAGGGCCCTCGGGGGGCATATGCATTAAAACAATAAAACAACATTATAAAAGCAATATGTTTAACTAAGATATACCAATAACTGTTCTTTTACTATAAACATTGTACTCTTTTTACAACTACACTATTCTCTTGGCCCCGCCCGCGTAACAGGACAGATGCGTTTATTTCACTGTGGTCTCTATTTCAGGACCCAGACAGTGGGGGGACACCTACCCAAACTGTGGCCTCACCCGCCAGTCCCCTATCAACCTCCCAAACTCCCAGGATATGGTCTACGGTCCTGATCTAAAACCATTCATGCTGAAAGGCTTTATGAACCCCCAGGATTACAAACTGAAGATTCAGAACAACGGACACACGGGTAAATCATTTTACCTATCAAACTTTTTTTGTGGTGAGGTATTTGTTTCTATTTTGTTTCATGTAAGAAGGTGCAAAATAAAGAAAATCAACAATATATACTTTGATTCATCGACTATTTTATTCATATATTACAACGCCCATAGATATTTTAAACATTTCGATAACTTAGGAATCAAAGTCTTAAACTCCTGCAGGGAGAAGGCGTAGCCTATATAGATGACTGACTACAGAGATCATGTCTTATATGAATTCTTCAGCTTTCTGATATACTAGTATTGTTTTTCCAGTGACTAACCTCAGAGTTATTGTTTCGGACATATTGTTTCTGCAGTGACCTGAGCTGACTAAGAGTTATTGTGTCTGGTCTATTGTTTCTCTACTCTAGTACAAGTGAACGTAGAGGAGGGGGACCTGATGGTGGAGGGCGGAGGACTTCCAGGTCGCTTCAGGACCGCCCAGTTCCACTTCCACTGGGGGAGCGACAGCACGCACGGGTCCGAACACCTGTCGGATGGCAAGAGTTACCCCATGGAGGTATGATGTAAGAGTGTACAAAGGTCACCGAACAACACAAGTGTACAAAGGTCAATGAAAAATACAGAGTGTATAAAGGTTACTGAGCAACACACAGTGTACAAAGGTCACCGAGCAACACACAGAGAGTACAAAGGTCATCGAGCAACACAGTGTACAAAGGTCACTGAGTTACACATGGAGTATACAATACCTCTCATTATTGTCATTATTGCGTTGAATACATCCCGTAAAAACATAGGGACAATTAGCCGGCGATACCTAACAAGTTCCCAGATTAGTAATCTGTAATGTTTCAGATTTTGTACAATACACGTTCATAACAGAAAGGTCATGCATTTCATAGTTATCCATCCGAATAATGAACCATGCATTGCTCTAAGCCGCCACTGTCATGCAAAATCAACTCACAAAACAGACATAGAACAATATCATTGTATATTGACATACAGTGTCAAATACTTATGCAACAATATTGTGCAGTATTAGTTTTTACAAACAAAAATGAACGTGAAAAACATTGTACGATGGTGACTGCTATCGTACCACATTTAGATCTAGACAAATGGTACATAGCAATGCATAGTACAAAGCAGTACTACTCGTCCGGGGGAAATAGTAGATTTATAAAACATATAACAGGCAGTGGCAGAACTGATGAATCACCTAAGAGGGTTTTTTTTAACAGGAAGAATGTAGGAGCGTTTACAATGCATTAAGTGAAGAGGGAGGAAATTTAAACAAATCGGTTTGTGTAAACGGTCTTGGCAATGTGTTTTAAATAGTTTACTCAGAACAATCACTCGAAATCCAAGAGTTAAAACTGAAAAGAAATGTGTTTGCACCGGTGGAAACCTCCAAAAATAGTAACAATCGCTGAATGCCGGTAAAAAGAGAACGAACCATATACTCAATTTACAGGCAACTATATTTTTCTCGGAAGGAAACACTAATCCCCTACCTAATAATGACGTTGTATTTTTTCTTCGCAATGAAAAAATACCCATTACCTATAAATACACGTATTCTTAGGTAGTGGTTCATTTTTCATTACGAGGAAAATATGTAAGGTGCCTGTAGTTTTTACCTATATTGCACACCTGAACGTTTACCTGAAATGTATAATAACCAACATTTTACTCTAGATAATTTCTCTATATCTACTAATGCATAAGAACTTGATCTGTTCTGTGTTCTGAAGGAAACAGTCACTGCTTGCTGTCGAAAGCCGTTCTTGTTATCAAAGTAAGCAGATATAGAAGCCTTTCTCTCAGTAACGATGATACAATTGCTCTAACGAGATTCTAATTTCACAGCTCCATGTGGTGAACTACAACGAGAAGTACGGGAACCTGTCGAACGCCGTCACCATGGATCGCGACGGCCTGGCCGTGCTCGGGTTTTTCTTTGTGGTACGTTCAGTTTTTTGGGGTTTTTTTTGGGTTTTTTTTTGGGGGGGGGGGGGGGGGGGGGTGGGGGTTTTTGGGGGGTTTTTTTTAATTTTTTTTTTTATTTTGGGGTTTTTTTGTGGTGCGTTGAGTTTGTTTTGTTTTGTTTTGGGGTTTTTTGTGGTACGTTGAGGTTTTTTTTGTGTTGTACGTTGAGATTTCCCGGGATTTATGTGTCTTATGGAAGAAAATTGTATCAAGTAACAGTTACTCTGATATAAAAATAGTAAATTGTGATGTTCATAACATGCAACAAGGTATACGGGTTCCTGCAGCATACATGAAATAAGAGACGGATTCAAATCTTCTAGCAAGTCACACTCTTCCTATTTGGATGAAACGTTAACCCTTACATCTTTTTAATGAATTGATATGGTCTGTTTTCTATTCCAGGTATCGAATGAAGAAAATAGTGGACTTAGCGCTATGCTGAACAAATTCAATGATGTCAAAACCAAAGGTAAGATCCAGTGAGCTTAGCGCTATTGCACCATGACGTGGTGTTTTCTGTAAACCGAAGATAGTACTTTTCATATAGAATAGGGACCATGAATACTTGACGCCTAACTTATTTGTATCTTTATTGTGAGTCAGTGTCATAGTCAGATATGTAGCATAGGAAGGCGGAGAGGGAGGGGACACTCCTAAAAGTGAAATTAGAGAACACATACATGAAAAAGGTGCAGCAAAAATAACTACATTTATCGCATGCAAAAAGCGTCCCCTTGTGTGTGTGTGTGAGGGGGGGGGGGTGTTGCGGTCATGCTGTCCCATATGGAAGTGAGTTGGGGCGTACTCCCCCTACCCCACCAGTTAGTGTCTGTTCCAGTGTTTGGGTTGATGTTAAACATTGTTTTACAGGAGCTATGACAGAGCTGACTGGCTTCAGTATCGATTCCATGCTGCCGTTTGCTGGCGGTAACTCGGGCCGGTTCTACCGCTATTCCGGAAGTCTCACCACCCCGCCATGTTTCGAGAGCGTGGTCTGGACCATATTTGAAAATACCATTCCAATTTCAGAGCAACAGGTACTAGTCTTATTTTATTGGTTTTTAAGATAAAACCATCCGGAAAATTATGAGATGGATAACCTTATCTAGAGTTTGCACACAAGACTGACATACCGTCTACTTATCTACGTTTGACTCCCTTTATCAAGATATTACTGGTATATTTTTGCAAGTTTTTCACGAAGGATGGAAATTAAAATGATGCTATTATCGTATAACTTAACTGTCATTATGCGAATTGGCGATGAAAAAACCCAGATAAATAAGAATATGTACAGAAAAGTTCCAAGGGTTTATCTTCATACGTGCATTAATAATCAGTCAAAAACAGAATCAAGCTCAAATTTTTTGAAGAGCCAGAATTAGACATACATTTTGCTTCAGAGAAATGCATATGAGAACATTATATTGCGTTATACAATTTCAGCACGCTAAGAAATCAAATTGGTTTAAGTTATTAATATTAAAATACAGATTATATTATGATCATCGTTTAACTGTATCTACTTAAATTCGTGTTCGATTTAAAAAAAGGAAGTAGTTTGCCTTTATACAGGACATTACTTACATTTTTTAGTTTCACTTTCCATCTTAAACATTTTTTCTACTGAATTCTCACATTTCCAGTTCTTAAACAAAATATCTTTTATGTCTAACAGGCAATTATATCAAGTACTTTTCATTATATGACACTCTTTTAATTATTCAGCACAATGTTATTCCATTAAATATAAAATTATGCTTAAAAATGTGTTTTTATGTATTTCTACTTTTAACAGATGGCCATGTTCAGAAAACTTCAAGAGGATAACTTGACGAATGGTAACCACGTAATAGTAAACAACTTCCGGCCTGTGCAGCCTCTTGGAAGTCGGCAGGTGATGCGCAGCTTTGAGTTAAATTCCGCCTCAAACATCCATCTCTCAAGTCTAGCATTGTTTCTGTTTTTATTGTGTTTTATGTAGAAAAGTTAGTGTAATATATAAATTTTAAAATCCACATGAATATTAGATTGTAGAGGGTTTACATATGTATCAGTAATGACCACATGCATAAGGCATAAATTTTTCTCCAAGTGAAAAATTTACCCCTACCTTAATTATAATACACTTATCTTGTATTATTAGGTATGGGGTATATTTTTCGTTACGAGAAAAAATAAACATCGACTTGTACCCGTGATGGTGACGCATTCTTGTACAAATTGACTATTTTTAAATAGTCCATCGGTACTGTAAACGCGTGCTTTTATACAAATACTAGTAATAGGGGATTATTTAAAGAGTGTAATGAAAATCATAACTGTTTTTATTGGTACATGGATGTAAATTATCACAAATGTATGAGCATCCAAGTTTTTTTTTGTTTTGTTTTTTTTATACCTGCCGTTTACCTGGGAGTGGTTGATGTATGCGTAGAAACTGTGACTCATCCAAACGTTCATTTCACCAGTGGAGTGCATGAAATTATATTTTTTATTTGTACATGTTTATCTGTAATTGATTCTTTAATGAGAGTTTAAATTGTCAATGATGCACGAAATCTAGCTTTCATCCCAGATATTCTTTTTATCTGTATTCATTAGCAATCCTTTTTATTTTCATTGTCCATAAGCTGCTTTTTTATATCAATTTGTAGATGTGACAGATTAAAAAATATTTTTCTTGATAAGATGAATTCTTACAAATATATATATCCTTGCATATGTATGGAGCCCTATAAGTGGTGTGTACTTTAGTTCTGTAAACAACTACAATAAATTATGAGCTGTTTTAACAACATTGTGTGGTTTTGGTGTGAAGTAACTGTAAGCATAGAATCAAACAAATGTTGATTTCTATCGATGAACCAGATTTGTCCCTTTCAAATCGCTGTTAACACTACTTCAAGCTCACAATATTGTTAAACTGACTCACTCATTAAAATGCTGGATCTTTTCTGTTTTGTTCTCTAACAAATTAATGATATGGAAGTCTTCGCATGCCACTGATGGGATTAGAAAGGAAAAAATCCCTGGCATGCAAATGGATAAAAAAACCTTGGTAAAAGAAGCCAAATTTTTATTCATGACACAAGACCAGCGCACAAAGATGATTCAAGTCCAGAAGACTGGGTCAGTTGGATATATATATCCCAGCGTTTGGCACACAAAACATTTAGAACAATGAGTGTAGACACATTCATTACACAGTGAACTACAAAGAGGTCTGCAAGTTGTATTGATAAAATCTGGAAAAAGTCAGTCAAAGATCAGTCCACACACAAGTACATAAAAATCCTCTTCTATCTCCTTATTAAACAATTCCATTTCTGTCTCATTATTCAACATTTCAACATGAAAAACAGGATTTCTTTCAATGATTAGTGGATATGTCTTCATACATAGGAAGCAGAGTGGACTAAACAAAATTCAAGTGTTTTTAACACTCAGAATTCATATCTATTAAAGATAGTGCATATTTAATTAAATTGGTATCAAATACAGTGTGCTGAATTTATAAAATTTTATTATGAAAATAACAAAGATGATTAAAAAAAACCCCAAACCAACTGTTGAAAAGTATGCATGCCCCCAAACCAACAGAAGTTTTAAGATTCCTCCTCAAGAGATTCAATACAAGACTTTGCTTTCGTTGATATTAGAAAAAAAAAAGAAGAATGGATATATCTATAACCCTGTACCTCCTCCCCCTCCTGCCCACTCTTTAACTATGTCCTCATCTCATGCTGCAACCTTTCTTTTAATTAAAATAGCTCTGATCTAAATCTGGTTAGAACATTTACTGTAATATCAAGCACCTGTTTCCTCTTCAAACAAAAATAAAATATCATGTGTACATATATTATGTGAGAGTTGTTATGTAAAAACTACACAAAAATCACACCATGACAGCAGTAATCCAAACAACGAGATTCTAATACCAAAAGGTTAAATAACAACAAATATACACATACTGATAAAATAGGAAAGATTCCATCTACATTCATTTGAAAAATGTCACAAACCTTTTATTCGAGTGAAAATAATTTAATATCAGTAATGCAAATACCCTGGATTTTAAATATGATGCACTGCAATTTATTGTCAATACTTGTACATTTCTTGAAGGAAAACTAGTTTAAAAGATGAGACAATTTGAAAATGAATCTGTAGTAAACAAGATATCTGTGAGCCAATGCTCACTAGTAATACCCCCGCTCTGATGTGAATATGCAAAATAAGCAAAGTCCACATTTAACAGGAAGCTGACATCCGATTGGTACAAAAATAGATCCCAACATATGGCATGCCTAAACAAATAGTGTGTTAAAATTTCAAGCATCTGCAAAAATATTTCCTGAGAAATCTTTGTCGAAAGTTTGTTTGAAAATTAAGGCTAAAAATAAACAAAGTCGTCATTTAACAGGAAGTTGACATAGGATTGGTACAAAAAGAGATCTCAACATATGGCATGCCTAAACAAATAGTGTGTTAAAATTTCAAGCATCTGCGATAAATAGTTGCTGAGAAATCTTTGACGAAAATTTGTTTGAAAATTATGGCTAAAAATAAACAAAGTCATCATTTAACAGGAAGTTGACATCCGATTGGTACAAAAAGAGATCCCATCATATGGCATGCCTAAACAAATAGTGTGTTAAAATTTCAAGCATCTGCAATAAATAGTTGCTGAGAAATCTTTGACGAAAGTTTGTTTGAAAATTATGGCTAAAAATAAACAAAGTCGTCATTTAACAGGAAGTTGATGTCGGATTGGTACAAAAAGAGATCCCTTCATATGGCATGCCTAAACAAATAGTGTGTTAAAGTTTTAAGCATCTGCGATAAATAGTTGCTGAGAATTCTTTGATGAAAAGGACTATGTGCGGTATTATGCATTTTTCGCCCCCAAATTAAAGTTTTATAAAGAGCTTTAAAAATAAGGTGGAAGATAGTTAAAATAATACTGAAAATAAGGGTGTAAAAGGTTATCACCACAGTGGCGTCATAATGTAGAAATGACGTCATGAAGATTGCCTTATTTTGATAAATTGATGTTTTGTAGCAAAATATGGGCTTTTTCTGATGGTTTTTCGACTGGGAAACATCGAGCGCAGGCTTGCTCAAGTACCATGTTTTAGTATAATGTGTATAATTATCTGAAGAAAAACATATGTTAAAATTGTACTTGAGCAGATCTGCGCTCTATATTTCCGAATTCAAAATATAAAGTAAAAATGAGAATATTTCCATTTGTTTGCAAAATTGCTGGAATTAGTCATTTAGGTGACGTCATAGATAGAGAGCGAATGAGCAATGATGACTAAAATCAAGATTAAAGTGATAGGCATCCACTGTACATTGATTTATGAAGATTTGATTTTTATATGATACTATTTAAAAATTGGCTAAAATTGGGGGCAGATATTTGACCATACCGCACATAGTCCTTTGTTTGAAAATTTAGGCTAATAAACAAAGTCGTCATTTAACAGGAAGTTGACGTCCAATTGGTACAAAATTAGATCCCACCATATGGCATGCCTTAACAAATAGCGTGTTAAAATTTCAAGCATCTGCAATAAATAGTTGCTGAGAAATCTTTGATGAATATTTGTTTGAAAATTTAGGCTAAAAATAAACAAAGTCGTCATTTAACAGGAAGTTGACATCCAATAGGTGCAGAAATAAATCCAACAATATGGCATGCCTCAACAAATAGTGTGTTAAAATTTTAAGCACATGCGATAAATAGTTGCTGAGAAATCTTTGACGAAAATTTGTTTGAAAATTTAGGCTAAAAATAAACAAAGTCGTCATTTAACAGGAAGTTAACATCTGATTGGTACAAAAATAAATCCCACTATGTGGCATGCCTAAACAAAGAGTGTGTTAAAATTTCAAGCATCTGCAATGAATAGTTGCTGAGAAAAATGCGACAAATTTTTGCTACGGACAGACATACAGACGGACAGAAAGACAGATGGGCGGAGAGACAGACAGACAGACACACAAGGGTAAAACAGTATAGATACCCCCTTCTCCTTTGGAGCGGGGGTATAATAAAGTTTACTTATTACAAATAATTTGGACACACTTTCATCTGAGAAAAGTTAATTTCATCTGATTTAAAAAAAAATTGCTGAATGCAAAATGTTCAGATGTTTTACACTGAGACTAAATTAACTAATAATTTCTGACTAGACAAAACATTGGCACACAAAATTGAATTGGGTTAATGTGAACTTTGACTTTACCACAAGCATAAAGTTCCTGTTAAAATATCAAAGATCATGTTATATTAATCAGAAAGTAATCACTAATCAGTTGACTTATAAATATAGGTATAGACACAATACTTATGTAAATGAAATACACAAAGCAAATTGCAAGGGGAGGGGCTGAAGTCATGTTGCTGAGACTTAATTTTTTCATGTGCATAATTTGATCAAATGCTGGTACTCAAGTATGATACCTACATATGAGATTGCTAGCCGAATAGCTTGTAGCTCTGTATACGGAAATTACAGGATCTATATTATCTGCATTATGTGTTTATGATTTTCTAGAGGTAAAAAAATTAACAAAGCTAAAAAAATACATGCAGTGATCTAAACTCTAAAGAGATTTCAAGGGGAAAACTTTTGACATGAGGACATTAAACACTATGCAAGCATTCAAAATGATTAAGTTCTGCAATGCCTCAAAAGTACTCTGAACTCAATTCAAGTACATTTACAATTTTAAAAAAAACCAAATGACTGTTCTTTTAGGTGTTACAAACAAATTTTAAAATAAAATATCAAAATATCAAACTGTAAATGTAGTGCTGAGAGAGAGAGAAAGAGAGAGAGAGATTTAAAAACCTCACCGGTTGTGATTCACTTCCTTTAAATTTTGAAAACAACTTTCCAAAAGGAGCAACCTTTAACATTTGCAACAACTAACAATGGATATTTCAACAATACATATAATAACCATCAAATATAGACAGCATCATTTGTTTATAGACTACATGAGCCACAATTCCTTAGTTTTGATCTAAACAAACCCCATCTACCTGTACAATTACTTCATATGTATTGTTTCTGGGAGGTTTTTAGGATGCAAATTATATTATACACTTATCTCCAAAAAAATGAAATCAATATATTGAGAACAATCTACAACAAAAACAGGTTTATAAATATGTGTGATTTTAAAAAAAACCAAACCAATACACAGAAGATTTATTCTGATGGACAACCTGTAACCACGGTAACAGCTAACATCGAGGGCAAAAAGTGAGTACAATATCAACAGTTATATAATATCAAAAAACTCTAAAGCAGTACAACAAAGTTCCCAATCCGACACTGCACAATCTCTACGGCCTCTCCTACTTTGTCTTCCCTTTAGCCCCTGGTGGCTTGTCTTGCAGTGCTAACGTCTGAGAGTATTCCTCAAATGTCTGATAGGAAACATCCTCCTTGATCTGGAACGCCCAATGTCCAAATTTGAGTGCCGTGTCTACGTTATCCGAGTCGTCATCAAACAGCACAATTTCATGAGGTTTAATGATGACTTTTTCCCGGTTGTAAACTTCTGTCAATACCGCCGTAATGTGGGCCTCTTTTCCCAGATATTCATAGTTGTGTCTCTCACGGAACTCTATTGTGTTTGCTTGTACGTAAATCTTTTCTGAATCCCTGCAATGCAGACAATGCATAATGCATACAAATTCTTAAGACTCCTAAGTTCATACTGAAAATAACACAAGTTTGTAACAGATCACAGTATAGAACATCATGAATAAAGTTGAGAGTTAGACAAAGTTTTTCTTATTCTTTAAGTTAGGTATATGTGGTTTTTCAGATTTCTGCCGGCATTATTTGTTGCAAAATTTTGTGGTATCATCTCAAACACAATTAATTTAGATGCTAGAAATTGTGTTTGACATTATTTTGATAGTTGTGAATTCAGAAACCTCATAAATTAAATGTAATTACTTTGGAATAGAAGCACTAAAACTTGCTCTTGCAGAAAAATCCAGTGAATTGTTACTTATTTGGACAAATTACAATTATTTTTGAACTTCTGCAACATGACAGCATTATATAACCAATTTCTGTTGATTGCCAAATTTTCATGGAAGTTCAGGTATTTAGATAAAAATTTAAATTTTCGAGCATGGGACACCCATAAAATCCCAAAAAGCTATTTAAATCATCACAAATTATAATTATTCCAAGGTACTGTAAACATATTTTTATTTGGTGCAAGGATGTTTTTGAGATTCCCAAGAACTTGGTTGTCACAAATATTTTTAAATTTTATTTGTAAAGCAGTCCCTTTGTGACTCTTGATATGTAATTGTTTTGAACTGTAATTGCGTACATAAGCTTGGTCACAAAAATTACAGGTAATAGTTATTTCAAAATTGCAAAGAAACAAACTGGTTGGCCCCCAAAAAGCTGTTTTAACTGCTTTAAATGCTGTAAGTTTCTCACATGCAATATGCCTATATGGATTGTTAACTTTATGACAAGCTACAGTACAAACACTCTGCTTTTACAAATAACCACTTGCAAATGTAAGTAGATTTTCAGTGGGAGGTAAAAGTTTAAGGGTCTCATCCTCCACTTAAAAGAACTTAAAACATTTGTGGAATCAATAATAAATACTCTGGGAAAGGACTTATATATAGGCAGAGTGCCTGTTACCCAATCTTTTTAAGCGTATACATACTAGACTAATAATTTAAAATATTGTTTAAAAAAACCTTTTTGATGGCCCTAAATCATTGTTCATGGTGAATGTGCAATGTATGTAAATTGCAGTATAAGTGGTTTTAAAGTTTGTCTTCAACCTAATATAATGTGCAATGATATATTCTCATACAAAAATTAAATATTATTTTTGAAAAGGAAAAATTGTTAATCAATTTATCATTTTTAGTGAAATACTACCAAAATTAGTAAATTTGGGACCCTCACGGCTGGTTTTAAAGGTTTTAATTGTGTATTATCTTTGTGCATTTGAAAAAAAAAAATCATATTCGAACATATGCAATGTGAAGGTTGAGATTTGATAGGATGAACCAAATTGAATGATAAGGAGCAGTGACCAATGCAGTGTTGCTTTTAACTGTTTAACAGTTGCTGTAAATTGTGTTAACAAATGATGGAAATATACACAGTATATAATGATATTTTACATGTAGATTGGTTATATGAAGACCATTTTTTACATCTAAGAAGTCAAGGATACAAAATAATTACATCAAAGTTGGGTCTTTCTTCAACATGGCCTGCTCCATGTGCTCATTGACACTTCAGATACTAACATTTCATTAGGCCTATCACAAACTAAATAGGATCAAGTATTCAAAGATTTGAGATATACAATAAAAGCCTTTCAACATAACGTGTTATCTGTAGTATGCGAAATGTTGATGCTAGAGATGTCAAAGTCCTACAGTAGATACATAATAAAATCCAAATAAAGATGTCCTGATTTAGGGACAAAAATGAATTATAGAATTTTCTTTAAAAAAAATGACAAAATAAATATCTCGTATAAAACAATATCTGAATGGTACACGATTACTAAAGATTTTCTCACTTTTTCAGCAGCTTTTTCAGCAGTTCTCGAATAATCCAGGGCTGGGAATGGAACGTAACAATACAAACGATCATTTCCCGCTGAAGGGCAACTTCCAGAAGATCCTTCATACAAGGACGGACATGCTTGGCAAGATTATCCGTGGAGTCTTTCCATACTCCCCCTGAGTGGATCTTTATTAAAGTTTGATCAAAATCGACTGCCAACACACGAATGCCCTTCTTATCCAGAGTTGATACGAGGTTACCGACAACAGTCTTTGCCCTTTCTCTCGCTGTGGACATTTTGAAACGTCTCAAGTAACCTGCCTAGAAAATGCTAGTTTTTAAAACATTCCATTTCATTGCTAGTTATCAAAGCACTAATGTTTCTCATCATGCTTTTGACTCATTCATAAATTCATTCCATAGTTTACACAACCGGAAATGGTATAACTTGTATTAAAGTTAGGTCCAAAACGTTGTGATTCCGGAAAATGCCCCTATCAAACATAATTATTTATCGGTAGATTTCAGATGTATAGGTCTTGCTCCCATTGACTGAGATTCAAATGTGTCTATTTAAAATTCACTTCTTTGGGTTGATTTTGAGAGCAAAGCAAAATTGCCTTTGAAAAAAAAGATAAGATCACTGTCTATGTGGATATTCATGCAATATGAAATCAACCATGGACCATTTCAGTCATCTTTAGAAGCAATTGTCCAAGGTTGCTACTGCAGCACTTTTGGACGATTTAAAATTATCAAAAATACACATACTAGTATCGCAAAGAAGTACAATTAATCGAAAATTAATAGAAAGGTAAAAATCCAAGATTTTTTTTCATTGACATTCATCTCATTTTAAACAAAGAAATTAACAAGAGCGAAAACAGATTTCTTGCGGAGGTTTATAATGTGAAAATCCGACATCTTTTCTCCATTTGCAAGTTCTTGGGACACCTCGAACAATTTTTCAATATCCGAGTATCATTCGATGTAGTTTGCAACTTTTAGAACTACGTTTTCTAACCTGACAAGGTAAAGAGTAGGGGATTCAAGGTTATCTTGCCAGTATGGGATCCGATTTTTTATTCTAGTGAATGAACATATCGTTTTAACCCACCTGAAGTATTCGAATGAATTTTATAAAAATGTGATGCATAAACATTAAATTTGGACAGAATAAAGGTATTGTTTCTCAAATAGACCAAGGTTACCAGTAAATGAACATAAATGTTTAACAGACATATACACTGTACTAACTTCATTTCTTAGCGTAAAGCTGGATTCGGATTCGAATTTAACAAACTGCTATAAAGAACTGATCTTTTGCTTTTCGTCATCGGGGAACACAAAATATTGTCATTGTATGATTTAATTGTAAATATTAGTATTAAAGGCCCAAGTGTGTCCTAATCTACTAGTATATAACCTTGACTTGTCCTTGAAGAGATGTAACCTTTTTGGGGTTTTTTTCATATAATATCATCACTTTAAAGGAGAAATATTTTTTTTACAATCAAAATCTTGAAAATAATATAAAACTTTCTCGCAAATTAAACATTTGGAGTAAATTGTGTTGCAGTGATGCAGTAGAGTGTCCCGTGGAAACATAGGTATAGATAACACAGCTCACCAAACGAGCATCACCTTCATGAGACCACTATAATTATATAATTTTAAAATTATAGTTAAATATGACCTATATTACAATATCATATTCTATTTTTAGTCCATTGTAGGGAAAATCAAATGTTATATTGACCTCCTAGGTCACGTGCAGGTGCATCTCAGAAAACCTTGGCTTGGGAAGATGGTGCAGGTGAATATAATATACCTATTTACTGGCAATGAGGACGATAGCATGTTTATTGTCCCCCGAGACAGCATCTATTTCACGAGGCGAAGCCAGGGAAATAGTTTCTGTCGAGGGGGGCAATTAACTTGCTATCGACCGAATAGTCAGTAAATAGGTATTTTATTATACCGAAGAAAACTTTATTTGTCGGCAGATTGATGCAGATATTGTTGAGGTTAAACAAATTAGCGTTTTCGGATTAAACCAGAGGTGTTCCGAGTTTAAAAAATGAGGGAAATTGAATGCCGCAGATGAATAGTTTCGATGACTATTCACCATGGGTAGATAGCACGGAAACTATTTCACGGTAAGATAAAATAACATGTTTATTCATTGTAATTTTACATAGAAAATATTCACAGAGGTATAATAAAATGTTTTATTTTTTCGAGATTGTTGGATATCAGCCAATCAGAGAGCTAGGAATTAATCAATCATATAATAAAATATGATATCAAATGAAACAACAAAATGTTGTATCATATGATAAAATATTGTACCATACAATGCGATACAATATTCTACATATAATACAATACAATACTGTATCATATAATATGAAAAATACTGTGATCAATGATACAATATTGTATCATATCATATGAAATTGAATCGTACCATAGAATACAATATTGTATCATATTAAATAATACACTATTGTATATATATTATGATAATATATTTTATGACATGCTACAATATTGTATCATATCATATAATATTGATTATATGATTTGATTCCATATTGTATCATATCATGCATCACAATATTGTATTAAATAAAATGGTACAATATCATATTGTATCATAAGATACAATATTGTTTCATATGATAATTGTGATACTGTACATATGATGGAAACATATGATGCACATCATAAAAATAGAAATCATTTGTGAATAATCACATCCATCAAGCTGCTAGTTTAAGTGAGAGGGAAACAGGTTTTCTTAGTGTCCTTCATAATGGAGATCAGGGTCTGTATCTTACGCTAGCCTTTTATTTCAATTCAAAATTACATGAACTGCCATGAAAGTTTGACAGGGCAGCATTTTCTTCAAAGATTTCAAACCTGCTTTGAACTACTCAAAAAATTTACCTGCCCTTGTATCCAGATAATCAAGATCAAGTTATGTATTTGAAGCTACCTCTATTTTACACATCAATAGTTATATTAACTGTGCATCTGGTTGGGTATGGGCAGGATTTATTTTATTTTGTAACCAGCTCCAAGACCCTAACACACTTTGAGTTATTCTTAAATCTGGAAGCTGCCTAAGCATCTGAATAATCAAGATCACTCTCTGTTTCTGAAGCTAGCTCTGTTAGTCATTTACATGGTTAATCAATCATACAAGTTTGAATAGGTATTATTTACTTAGATATCTGACATGCTCCAAAAAACTTCATCATGCATCTGAAAACTTTTAGCTCAGATTCAGCATCCAAGCTTGTCAAGTGCATCAGTATCACAAGATGCATCATCCATCCAAGTTTGGTAAAGATAAAACTAATAATAACTTATATATGGCCATCAAAGGGCACCTGCTCCAAAAACTTTCACCTGCTCCAAAAACCTTAACCTGCTCCAGCATCTGAAATTCATGTTCCTGATTCAACATCCAAGTCTTTTTAGTCCATAAGTATGCTTAGATGCACCATCCATGCAAGTTTGGTGAAGATAGGTCAAGTAATAACTTAGATACAGGATCTGCTCCAAAACTTTAACTAGGTTGGGATGCCGACGCTGAGGGTGGAGCATAAGACCCCCCCCCCCCCCC
>WFKH01010931.1:64881487-64896130 GCA_016163765.1 Magallana hongkongensis
TGATTTAACAGTAAATTTCTTAATACATGTAATTAAAAAGATTCAATATAAACACAAATTAAACCTCTTTGACATGGCCTGACTACAGGCTATAGATCGAGGTTACATATTGTGGGCATTACCTTCTCCCTCCTGGGGGACAAACACGCACCCACAGCTGTCCTCACTCAGGCTGTTGGAGACAGATGTCTTCATGTGGGGGTTACAGGGGGTACCTGCCGATGACATGCTCTCCTGGAACACAGAGAATAAACTATACACACAGCTCAGAATAAATGCTCTCACTATAACATTACAAAACAAACACAACAAAGCCTGACTTTTGTCTATTATGATAAAAAATTCTGAAATTTTATATTCAACAAAATTAATGAATTAGGTTCATTCCTATGCATGATTTCGCCAGATTATGGATCCTAATGACATTACAATGTACTGATCCCCCTATTACATTTCAAAATCTCTTTATAAGGTTTTTTTTTCAGCAGTATGTTTGATATAAAACCTATCTATAAGATATCGATATATTACCATGCCGGTATCGGAGTCCTCGTGATTGTGTGGCCCATTACCCGGACTGTTAGAGAAATCTTCCATGCTGTTAAATGAGCTCTCAGAGTTAGAAGGAGATAACTGCTGAAAATTTGCAAGCCTGAAAAACGAAAGATTAAAACATTTCATATAAAGATACAAGCTGAATACAGTCCTAGAATATGAGAAAAACTAATTCTGAATCAGTAGCCCTTTTCACAAAAAATATTAAGATTTTGTGTAAGATTTTAACTTAAGAATCTCTTACGAGAAATCTTAAGTGCTTTTCACGAAGGGATTCATAATAGGTTTCACTTAAGATTTCACTTCAAGTTTTCCTTCCAAAACTGAAATTATACATCACTTATATTGAGTGAAATCAATGTGATGTAGTAGAAATCAAAACATGACGTCACAATCACAATGTGTGTTTGGTGTGACGTAGAAAAATCTTACGAGAAAAATTTCCCATAAAAAATTTTGGAGAATTTATTTGTGTATTTTTCTGACAATAACTGCTATATTATGCGAAATAACAGTATAGTGTGGCTCAAAACATTAAATTTAGCTGTTTATCTGGTATATTGTACATCATTTGATGATTTCTTACAGTTTTGAAATACTTATGAGAGGGTATGTGCTATCGTAAAGTTACGACAAATTTTACAGGTAAGAATCTCATAAGATTTTTCGTGAAAATGAACAAAAACTTAAGTTTTCACTTATGATAAAAATTAATTGTAAGATTATGTGTGAAAAGGGCTACAGGTTATTATTACACTAAACCAGGCATACATGTACATATTGCTGGTTATACATGAATAGGCAAGGATAATGCTGATGTTGTTGTTTTATTGATAAGGAGATTTTACACAATTTAATTGAAAAATATTGGTAAGGTTAACAGAAATATCTATATATCAAAAAGTCTTAGGGTTATCTTGTATCCCTTGGTAACTTAAACTAATGTTTAACATGTCTAATTCAAAAGGCTGTGGTGGATATATAGAGTCATGCAAAAGTAACAGTATGTAAAAAGCAAGCACTTGTTAGATGAAATCAACACACTGGCATAGAAAGGGATGAGTACTGTTTGCTATTTACTTGTCAGAACTGGACAACGCTCAATATCAAAATGAACTTATAGGCTTGTCACATTAAGGGGAGCAAACTAAAAATTATATGTTAAATTCATACGTAATAATAATAATTCTATGTTAAAATGATGCAAGCTTTTTAACTAAAAAAAAGATTCAATACCACAACAGCATCACAAGATTAAGAATCAGAATAGGTAAGCCATCAGGCACTGTGGCGATAGATTTTAGCCCCCACTCTGCCCTGAGGGCGTGAGTTGGAGGCGTGTCTAGGGCCCTACCTTGGGGCCGAGGCGGTGGAGCTAGGGCTGGATTGAGGACTGTTGGGTGTGCTACATGTTCTGTAGGATGACTGAGTACTGTGACTGTCAAAGCGCTGAAATCTAAAACATCAGCCTATATAGCAGGGGAGATCATTCATGCATAAATCAAGGGAGGCTATCAAACACAGCTATACCATGCATGCATACATTATATATTACCCAATTCTTCATATAAATAGCTTTTTATGATATAAAATATGATGATATTATATTGACTATTGTCTTCTGACTGATAAACAGGATCAGGACTTACTGATTTTTCTCCACTGATCTCCTCTCTAAACTGTGTCGCCCAACCTTCTTACCGGCACTTGGGGATTTTCTGGGCTATAAAAATCAATTACAAATTATAAAAGTACCTCCTATAAATGCTATGCCTTGTCATACTTCTGAAAGTGCATCCTTTAATACAACAGTTTACAATCTTTTGACCCTGAACTACATACAATTTACTTGGTTATTTCCGACATTGTTCTACTATTACAACAAGATGGGAGCTTACACTAGACAACTTATCATCCTCTCCCACGGGGGCCAGTGAGGCCGACCCGTTTGACTTCCGACTGCTGGAATCCAGTGGACGCGAATCTTTTTTGCTCAGTGCTCGCTTTATGTTGTCCATGAAGTTCCGCGAGTCCTTGGACGAGATCGGACCGGGTGAGCTGGTCCCAAACAACTCGTTTGTCTTCCGCTCCAGGTCCTTCACCAATACCTCTAGCAGGGCGGTGCGCGTCCTCTCCTGTAAACAACCAGGTTTATACAGATCCTCTTTATATACAATGTAGTCAATATATGGACAAAAACTTTTCTTTATTAAATTGTTTGTGGGAATTCTAAAATTTTGCAATAATATACCTCAAGTTTAGAGAACTGTTCTGCTTTATAACATGCCGTTTCTGCATTAATGAGCTTCGTCAGGATGAAATCTCTGAATTCTGGCCCCTAAAGAGTACAATGTTCAGATGATCATAAGACATTCAATAAAACAGAATGAGGCTTTTGTTACAAGATGGATTCCGCAAGAAATCTCACCTGTTCAAAAACAGCTGGATTGGGTAAAGGTGGGCCAAACTTTGGAACATCATTACGTGCTGCCACTGCAACCTGCAATTTTAACCAGAATCATGCAAGCTGGTATTTGCTAAGGAAAGCTGACAACTGGAGGTGTCTTTTCTATCTGTTTATACACCAAGGATATTTTAGTGTCACTTGAAACCATGTCCAAGTCTAACCATTGGATCAAGGTAAAACAATCCAAACACCTTAAATACCGGTACAAGTGAACAGAATATCATAATGGCAATCCAGTCAAAAGACAGCCCTAATACCTTGTATTTGTTCTTTCCGTCCTCTGTAAATGGCTGAACAACTATGTAGGCATGCAAGAAATGGGAGGCGATCATGTTTGGCACAAAAGGAGTATTTTCTTCTTGGAAAACTATGGCTACAATGTCATTCCCAATGTGTCGCTTTCTCTGTAACTGTAAAAAGACAAAGAATTCAATGTAGACTATGATATGTGTACATTATCACTTCTGCTTAAGTATACACATTGAAAAAATCATAAAATAGATAACAAGAGGCCAAGTGGCCTTAACAGTCACCTGAGTACCATAGCCCATACACAAAATTGTCAAGGAGTCTCATAAATGCATTTAATTGAGTTTCATAATGGATTAGAAGATTATAATAATGTAATGACATCCACCTTCCTGCCTGAAATCTTTTAGAAAGGACTCTTAACCCTATAGTTTAGCACAAGACTTGAAGCTCTTAACAGAGTGTATGACATACTATAGAAGAGGTGCCCAGATTCCATTCAATTTATTTATCCCACGTATGTTAACTTACAAAATAGGTTTTATGTTTATATGTTTTCATAGATAAACTGAAACAAGGTGGCTTGTATACTACTTATTACTTTACTATTAACAAGTCTATTTTTTTATCTTAAAAAATTTAAAAACTGTTTTTGTTTCAAATGATAAAATATTTGCATAACTATTTTGATCATACAACTTTATAATTACATTCTATTTAATGATTTATTACTAAATATGAACAAGCCAAGGAAGATAACTCCATTATGAAGAAGCAAGGGAAGATAACTCCATTAACTGTTATAATCCTCTAATCCTCTTCCCTGAACTCTTTTCAAATGCTTTCACGGTATCTTATCAATAACTTTGATGGACAGCTTCATTACTTTTCTATATTCAATGATTAATTACTAAATATGAACAAGCTAAGGAAGATAACTCCATTAGGAAGAAGCAAGGGAAAATAACTCCATTAACTGTTTACCCCCCCCCCCCCTTTCAACTCTTACCAAATGCTCTCCAAATGCTAGGTCCTGAACCCTGACTAAGGGGTCATGAATTTCACAATTTAGGTAGAGGAGTTCATAACCATGCATTCAATTTTTGCCCACATGTGTGGGAGTAAAGATTTTTAAGATTTAATACATTTTTACTATATGGCTATATTGGCCCCACCCTAGGGCCTAAATCCCTGTCCCAGGGGTCATGAATTTCAAAATTTAGGTAGAAGACTTCATGGACATCATATCCATGCATTTACTTTTTCACAAATATAAACGGGAGTATAGAAGAAGATTTTCTAAGATTTAATACATTTTTACTATATGGCCATTTTGGCCCCACCCTAGGGCCTAAACCCCTGTCCCAGGGGTCATAAATTTCACAATTTAGGTAGAAGACTTCATGGACATCATATCCATGCATTTACTTTTTCACAAATATATATGGGAGTAGAGAAAAGGATTTTCTAAAATTTAATACATTTTTACTATATGGCCATTTTGGCCCCACCCTTGAGTCTGAACCCCTGACCCAGGGACCATAAATTTCACAATTTTGGTAGAGAGCTTCATGGACATCATATCCATGCATTTAGTTTTTAACAAATATCTATGGGAGTAGAGAAGAAGATTTTCTTAAATCTAATACATTTTTACTATATGGCCATTTTGGTCCCACCCTTGAGCCTGAACCCCTGACCCAGGGACCATAAATTTCACAATTTTGGTAGAGGGCTTCATGGACATCATATCCATGCATTTAGTTTTTAACAAATATCTATGGGAGTAGAGAAGAAGATTTTCTAAGATTTAATACATTTTTTCTATATGGCCATATTGGCCCCACCCTAGAGCCTGAACCCCTGACCCAGAGACCATAAATTTCCTAATTTTGGTAAAGGGCTTCATGGACATCATCACCATGTATATAGTTTTTAACAAATATCTATGGGAGTAGAGAAGAAGATTTTCTAAAATTTAATACATTTTTACTATATGGCCATATTGGCCCCACCCTATATAGAGCCTGAACCCCTGACCCAGGGGCCATGAATTTCACAATTTTGGTAGAGGGCTTCATGGACATCATAACCATGCAATCAGTTTTTTCCTCACATGTGTGGGAGTAGAGAAGAAGATTTTTGAAAATTTGACTGTTTTTTGCATATTTGGCCCCACCTGTGGCACCCTGGGGGTAGTAGAGCCACCAATTTCACAATTTACATTCCTCTTACCATAGAGATGCTTCACACCAAAAATGGAAACAATTGGCCTTGTAGTTTAAAGAAGAAGTTAAAAATGTAAATTGTTAACGCACGACGCACAACACACGACGCACAACGACGGACGAAAACAGATAGCAATAGGTCACCTGAGTTTACTCAGGTGACCTAAAAATCCATAATACATGTAATAATGATAAAAATAAAAATTGAAATTAAACTGATTCAATTTTTAGCAGAGCTGTTTGTGTCTAAGATATATATACATCAAAATTTACAAAATGATAACTTAAATATGATAATCATGGGTTAAGTTTTGAGAGGGGGAGACAGAGTGGTTGTTTTGTGTGGTTTTTTTACATTAAAAGTAGAGATTTTGTTAATATAATACCGGTATCTTCTGAACTTTGACTGTATTTCATCTGATTACCTGCTGTGGGTCCCCATCAGTATAAGGCAGTAGTGTAGACACATGGAACATGATTTCTCTCCCCTGGTAGTTGGCATACACCGAGTTGTCTCCAGTCTGCCCATACATGGTATCTAAACCTCCACGATACCTGAAGACAAAACTGACATTCAGTTACAGTATACTTTGATAAGATATTACAAAGATTTCATGTAAATGTAAAATATAACTTAGTTAATCTTATCATGGTTAAATTGACACAGGTCTGTATATTGATAACACTAAAGTCTGAAGCATCAGAGAGTGACCTACCCCTGGAAGTCTTTGAGGGAAACCTTGTCTCCAATCAGACCCAGGAATTCCTCCATTCTGTCACTGTGAGCTCTATTCCCAAAAAGCTGCTCTTCTTTTGTCTGAAATTCAGAAATAAACATTGCTTATATAGGTCCTACTGTGTTTTGGGTCTCCATTCTTCATAATGAGGGCGACATTTATGTCCGAGTTTTACCTGTCTGAATTTCTGACAGATGACTCCAAACTTGTACAGGTTGGTCCTGTTATGTTCATCAAACTGGACGATGGAAGCTGAGCCTTTGGTGGTTAGTACAGGGTCAAACTTCTCACAGGATATCTCCTCATAGAAGCACTGTCATACAAAACAAGGCACTCCATAGAGACTAAAGTTACAAAATAAAGACTCCAAACAGATTGGGAGTTATCTTTCCTTACCTTGGCGATCTTGACAGGGTTGGGAATATTATCTAGCTGACTGTATAGAATGACTTTGTGCTGGGAGAGAGATTTCGTTCTGAAATAGAAAGATGATTTTATCAATTATGCCCTACACATTAAAAACAAATAATCAAAAATCTGTTTATACATGTATATGAATTAAAATTGGTCTATCCATGAAAAGGCCTTAGGCTTTCTACAAAAATCCATAAAACTAAACTTCTATCAATACTTAATTTCATCTTCATATGGTATGAAATGCTTCATTTAAGATGTTAACACCTGTCAAAATGCACTTCAATACCTGTATTCTATATACACCTGTCAATAGTAATTATCTGTTTAACACACGTTTTACACCTGTAGGTGTATTTTCATTTACTTGTGTTACATGCACTAAACTTACCTGAGAACACATCGGATCGCCTCCTCTCCATTCTCTGTGGTCTCTTCCTTCAGTGACAGAAGAAGAGGGCCCAGGGCAACATCTTGTCCACAGTAGTTAAAGTGTTCCTGAAAACAGCCAAGTAACAATCAATATAAAGTAAAAAACAAAACTAAATAGTGCTTCATAATAGTCATTTCAAATTCATTTTCCGAAGGTTGTCATGTAATAAATGACCTTCAACATTGACCTTGACCCTCACCTGACCCAGGAAGTACTTCCTGTAAGCTGTATTGCCCTCATCTTCATAGATATCAGTGGACTCCTGAAGGACCCGGCTGGTAGACTCTGGGTTAGCATTGTTAAGACTCTCCTCCCAGTAGCCCACGTTAGGGGGGATATAGACCATAGGGTAGGGGGCTGGGTCCTTCAGAATCTGAGATATCAAACAAAACCAACCTCAAATATCATTGCTAAGACTTCAGAATGTTCAAAGATAATTCAGCTATAGGTAATATATATGTATTGACTTTGGATACTGTACAAATTTATAAAGTGGTAAAAATATTGACTTAAGATACTATATGAAGTGATAATATGAATCTGTTTGAAGCCTGTTTCTGTGTGGATATCTTTAATTGAGTTGATTAATGATACTGCATTAATTACCTGTTCCATTTGCTCTATGGTTTTCCTCTGCTCAATTTGTGTGGGCGTGAGAGGAGCCTAAAATATAAACTCCAGAATTGATATTTTATCTCTCAAGAGTTTTAATTACTATGGTAGTTTCAATCTTCAATCACTTCTTTATTTATATCAGAAGTGTGAGCAGGTCAAAGTTGGAGGCAAAGATATGGTCTTAAACATTGATCTAAAGAGTGTGAGGATCCCTAAACTTATACATGTTACTGGTACTACTGGGATCTAGGTATTTGTCTTCATGAAATAAAAACTGTTTACAGGAAAATATTCACCCCCATTTTATTTTTAACCTTTTCACCCTCGTTGTAAGTAGGCAAATTTAAGACGGGCCAATTTAAAACAATTAAATTAATGTGTTAATTATAAAGAGTTTACATCATACATTCAATTTTCTGGGTAAACTCAAGAAAGGTGAAACTATTTGGAAGTGTAGAAAGTCGAATAAAACACTGGTCAAAAATAGCCCTGTATATAATAATGAGTGTGGCAGATAAAGATTTTTCGCCATTAAACAGGCAGCTTGAGAAAAAAGTCTACGTTTTAAGTGATAACTTCCCAACATGAACTGCCGATTGTTGAACTGTCATTATCAACATCAAACACAGCTGAATATTGTCATTGATATGATACAACAGTTTGTCATCTCCGTATCACAGTGTTGGTCAGTGACGTATGGACGTATTGGTGTGACACACGTCACTGACTGTCCGCCACAGGTCACTTAATGCCACACTGTCACACTCAGACTGATAGTGCCACCTATTGGGCTTTAATCAAACACCTACTGGGGAGATTCAGGTCTAAAAACCCACAGAGGAGAACAGACCATAATCTTCTCACCTCTGGTACTTAAGTAATTCATACATCTTAAATGACGTTTATTTCATGCAGAATTATACACGTGTATATATTGTGAAACGCAGTAAGCAGCTCTTCAGTACAACACATTTTTAAAAGTACTTAAAAAATGAAAACATGATTGACAACAATAATGACGTCACAAAGTACACAGGAGCCATCATAATCTTTTACGATCACACCACAAAGACTGGCTACATCCGTCACATTCACGCCTAAAACCTCACTGGAAAAGTTGCCCAGCGGACTATGTGACATTGGGCACGTACTTGTACTGACATATAACATGCAGGATTAACTGTACTTGTTTCTCCAGGACTTATTCTACATGCATTATAAGCACACATTAATATGAAAAGAATACACCGAGTATAATAAAGAAAACTGAAACTGAACAATTATAAATATTGCAGGAGTAGGAATGCTGAATAAACTGAAATCATTGTTCAAAAAATTCTGTAGCAATAACAACCAAACCGCCAAAAATGAACTGAAAAAACAACATGATATGGAATTATATATTGCAAGTAGCCCACAATAATATTAGGAGAAGAAAATGTAAATAAAATATGTGTGTGTATAAACAAGCGGCTGAATAAGACTGAGGGTAAGCGTACAACAGAAGGGTTACTACACTGGAGATTTGAGCCTCCAACCTTAGGGCTGTCAGGCATCGCACACCGCTGGTCCTCCAGCCGCCCCCGACTCTGGAAATTCAGGACGTATTCGTAAAACTCAGCGGACGCCCCCTACAACATTGTTATTGTCTATCAGCGGAGAAACTTACACACTCTACACTGTTATAGGTTATAGTGACAATCATAGAGAAGTTATGTCAAATCCCTCAAGCAAGTTAGTTTATTTAAACTAAAAAGGGGGAATTAAATCATGCAGTGAGAGAGAGAGGTAGTACCCATGGCATAAAAACACCAAGGGGGTCAGAAAAGTCTTCGGGGTTATAGGTCTTGTTGTATCAGGACACACACAGCAGAGGTTACCAGAGACAGTCTCATCTGATGTTATGTATTTGACATAGACAGTAGAATAGCTGAGTACCTTAAGATACCATGTACACTGAGGTACTGCTGTACTGACCTGACAGACAGGTGTGGGGTCTTACCTTTGGAATGAATGAGCTGATGTCACACCTCTGGTCATCTATCCGACTTCTCTCCTGGTAATTTATCAGCATCTCAAAGGCATGCATTGACTGAAACAACAAAACGCCTCAATAAGTATAGAGATAATCAGCAATTCTACAAGAAACTGAGCTCTGAATCAATATATTCAAGCTTTCATTGGTTTCAAAGGCAGGATGGCTTCATGACAAAAGCATATTTTCATTTATTCTTTTATCAAATTAAAACAAGTCATCCATGATATAAACTGTTTTAACTTTTCTTCCTCACAAACATTTTGTGATAGCAATTCCTCAACACAAACATGTTACTCACCTCATGGTCTTCAGGGGAGGAGGGGATCCGAGATTTCCCTGTGGTCAGTGGAGGCTTGGTCATGGCTGGGATGTGATTATCACAGTATAAACTGCCCTCCATATTATTCTGCTTTCTGAAAAGAAACAGAATTTTCATCAGTTGAGGATGATGCCTCAGAAAGTCAGATAGCCCAGTCTATGAGGGGCATTGCCGTCCATGTCTGCTGTCAGAGCCCTGTATATCAGTGGTCGACCACTAAAGATAGGGTCTTGTCTACTATGTTATCTATACAATCTTGTGTTAATTCTATGTTAATAAAATTTATACAGGCCAGGGGACATACACACAGATCAATGACTGATCTTTCATATTATAATACACCATATTCTTAGAGTTGTTTTTGTAAACTCGAATAGGAAATGAATTCTTTCTGATTTGTATTTCCTTACGATAAAGCATTTTGTCAGTTGGACACTACAAGACTTTATCTTATACCTCATTAAAATAAAATCTCAAAAAAAAACCAAAAATGAAAAGTTGTCAACTTAACAATAGCCAAACTTTTATGGTGCGTGGAGATAAACCAACATAAATTGAGATGAACTTCCGATGGTTTCCTTGCCTTTCAGTTGTCAGAGCACCGCCTTGTCACATTTTATCAAGTGGGACCATCCAGTACAAACAATCTAATGTAAGGGTCACTTAAAAAACAACACAACAGCTGCAAAAGGAGGAGGAGACATCAGAGAAAGTCGTAATTTGACAAAGATTTACTACACTTTCTCAAACAATGCTGACACAGCTTTAAAACAACTAAATTGGCCCAACATCAAACAGATTTCAATATTGTTTTCCTCAGCTTAAGAATGCTACCGTTTATTTATGAAATATTTTACATACAATGTAGTGGAGGCTACTGAAGAGTTCCAATACGACAAGTCTATATACCAGAACTCTATGCTGTCAGTCCCATCAGTGATAGTAGATGATGGTCATTAACAGAGTATAAATGATACTTATTAACAGAATGTAACAGGTAATAAATTTACCTGCCCCCAGCTTCTCACCTGTGACATACAGTCTATTGTAAGAGAATGATAAATAATGAATCGTTAATAATATCCCTGGCAAGCCGGACCATGAATCCTCCTCAGCTGATCATGGCTGAATTAAGCTGTCAAACCGCAACAATACTGTCATGCTAGGAGTGCACGATCATAAATGTCTTTCCCTGGTTCATCTTGGTGAGACCGATATTACATGTACCAGTGTTTGTTTTGTTGTACAATCAATGCGGTTATCAAAGTTAAGAACCTAGGGAGGAGAGAGTTAGATTCAGTCAAGCAACCATCGAGATCAGAGATAGCTGTGAATATACAGATGGACTGATATAGAGACCCTCTGGTCTGATTGAAATTTCATATCTATGAAACTGTGACTATACTGAATAAGGAAACAAGAGACAATCAAGTCTCTATACACATCCATGACAATAAGTCTTTCTCCTACACAATGAACAACAAAGCTGTATCTCATTAAGGCCCTAATTAGGATCTTCCACAGATTGTTAAAAAGATAAAGGTATAATAGAATATTGTCAGTGTCTTTTTCACACTTCCGCTATAATTGCCTACAGTCATAGAGTCTTGGGACTCACTGGGAAGAGAGTGTTTACCATTAATTTTCTTGCTATAACCACAATGACCAAATTAGAAAAAAAATCATGCAACGTACACTACAATCAAATACGATAATTAAAGGAGTAGCATGGTGATTATAGCAAGGAGCATTATATTATGAGGTGGGCTGAGGTAAAGAACAGACTCTTACATCAGAGTTCAATAGGCACCTGGAAGCAGGCTACTGACATAAAATTATGCGGATCTCTACAGATTTCTCACCATAATTCACTGCCCTTCTCCCTGAATCTTAGAAGTCTGACATTGTGGGAGAATAGAAACCACACTTGCATCATTCCACAATGCATGTGATCAGTGACAATTTTAACATATTACTATGACTGTTTGTCACGGTGAAGTTCCTGCTTCCAAAATAGCATTAGTCATTCCAATGTGCATGTGAACTAACATCATGTCCTGTACACTCCTAAACTAGACATCACTACAAAAATCCTTAAATAAACTTTTAACTCCTCTAAAGAAGGTGAAAAAAATTGCCACACAAATCTACCGGTAATTCTTCTGGACAAAAATTTTGCTACAAAAACCCTTCTCTTCTAAACTAGGCAAATGAAAATTGCTACAAAAATATAAACTCTTCTACAGTTCACTAAAAAGCCCTACCCTCTCAAAACACATGGAACATCTCATCCTATTTCATTCTGTAACAAACCATGATCATCAGTACTCTGCTACCCGGTACACTGTAGTAGTCTCATCATCATGTTTACTACAGACTGTGACCATTCTGACCAATCCTCACTTCTCATTAAAATCTGGCTGTTTTCTCACAGTTCTTTGTGATGTTGGGGAGTTTATAGGTCCACAAAAACGTAGCTTATCAGTCCATGTTAACTCTGTAACCCATCAGTCCTTTTGGAGTGGGTTAGTCCTATGTTAGTTTCCCCATTCCAACAGTCATTGACTGTGACCAGATTGACACAGGGGACCAGTAAACCCACTGATGGCCACATAATGGGTCATAAACTTAATGATCAATAACCCCATTATTAGGCAAGGTAATGGATTTGACCACCCTCCCTCCCATAACATAAGAGGCCAATAAAACCAGTTTGTTTACATACCATGACTGTAGCGCCTCATCTTCAGAATAATAAATTGGCATTGCTCTCATATCATAAAACGTTTAAAATTCAAAATTATGATTTATTTATTATTATTTATTTACAGGTTTTATTTATTATGATTTTCTACAAAATGTTGCCTAAAAAATAAAGGAAAGTAAAATTCCATTAAAGGCAATCACAGTCTCCACTTAGAACTTACTTGACACAAGTAGAGTGTACTACATACTGATTCCGATTCATCAAACTTTTCCAGATCTTCATTATCTTTGACATGCGAACAGTGCCATACCCATCAGTTTTATAAGCAGGACTGCTCATTGTTTTGTATTAATAGTTAATGATGAAACTCCATTATTAATAAAGAATCTTCTGAAATCCGTGATCAATTGGATCATCACAAACACAAGCTGCTAAATGACACAGTTTCACAAGATTTTTCACTTTTTATGACACAGAAACTATAAGCCCACTCATTTTCCAATTATTTCTTTAAAGTTCGGAAAAATTTAAAATTCCGATACAAACAAGCGAAATATGATCCAATATTGTCTCACTTCTTCATTTGACTATTGACTTCGACACGAAAGAAAGATTTAAAATTACATTCACCTGGAATCGTCACGTTAAAATAATGACTCATCCTGCTTAATTATGGCACAAAATTATGAATGAAACATGAAGATTAAGTGGCTCTATATTCTAATCAGAGAGAGAAATGCTTTATTTTGACTTTGGTGTACACAGAGAGATAAGGATACATTTATTATTTCAGTATGATAAAACTCCATGTCTTTTACAAGAGGGGACAAGCATAAAGGAAACAGCTGATAAACAACAAGAAAAGTCAATAGAACCTCCTCCATTGTTCAATACTTGATACTAAGATCAAATGTAATTATATATTAGTCATACAAATTCATCTTGTTTTTAGAGATTCAGCAAAAACATATTAATGATAATCAAAACGATATTGCTATCAAAGTTATGATCATAGTCATCATGATCATAGTCATCATACATAGAAGTACAGTACAAAGTCTTACAATCACTAATACAGTCTCCATCAGTACAGCAGTGCAATTTCGGTTCTTACCTTCTCCGTAATGAGAATGAGAACTTGGTACCAAATTCAGCCTTCATGAGAACAATCTCACTAACCAGTATACAAAAGCAATAAAAACCCTCCGTATCTACCAGTACTTAATATCCACCAACAAAATTGCTCATTTATCAACAAGTTAATGAAATACATTAACAAGTGGGGCCAAGAAACCAATTTTTCTCACTAGTTATTGCATCCGATGGGAGTTTATATACAACCGCTTCCTTCCTCTGACCCAAGCCAGGAAAACGGCACTTCTCCCGACACTGGAAACACTTCCCGTGGGATACCAGTAATTCCTTGGATTTATATCACAGACATTGACACGAAGTTCTATGTAATGTTACCTAATTATTTTATTATTTATTTATTTATTCATTTCAATTTAGTTAAATTTTAACTGCATGACCATATCCAAGGTCACAAACCTTTGCTATCATTGGCTACTGTAAATTCCAAATTAAATGCAAGGAATTAAAATTCAGGTAAATCCTTGCAGATTTTAAAAGCTTGCTTATATTTTCTGACAATTATAACTAATTTACTTTTCTGTTGTGAACTATACAAAATTACAACAATAGATTGGCACTTATTTAAATTCTTGCAATTTGCAAATGGCAGAATCATGGAATAAAGTACTGGCATTAAATATGGAATTCACAGTATTTATCTGTTAAATCATAGAGTAATTTTAAACATTTGCTGTAAACTGTACATCAAAAAACAAAATTGGATATAGAAAGAGCAAATAATAACCA
>WFKH01010931.1:64905912-64936632 GCA_016163765.1 Magallana hongkongensis
ACCTACTACAGTCTAAGTATGTGACTGCTCAGTTTATGTACTGACCTACTACAGTCTTAGTATGTGACTGCTCAGTTTCACGACTCCTACTATTCAATCAACTTATGGCATCACATATATGGCTTTGGGTAAAATACCACAAATTAGACTGCATTTAGTAAGGTCAATTGCAGCTAAGGGTTCATAATGGTGTAGGAATGCCTATAGTGACAGTCATGGCTTCAGGCATTTGCCAATACATGTATATTTTTTGACCTACTTAATGCATTAATTAGGGTGGTATGGGACACCAAGATATTTCAATATAGGGTAGATGAAAAATCATTATATAAAAATATAATAACTATTTCAATACGACAAATTGTGAGAAAAAAATACAATTTTGTGCACCTTGAAATTTCTTATGAAGGTAAAAACAGTAAAAACCCTAGCTGGATTGATACAAATTAAAAGCTGGTACTTCAATCAATTGCTCTGTGCTGTAAGATATCAAGATACAAGGAGGCAGAAAACACAAACAGTTATTGTAAATTTCATTAATTATTTAAAAAGACTGCAGTATGTCACACTGTGAAGGCCCTGGTCAGTCGGCAGAGGGAGGTTGGGGTTCAAGTCTTAGATGCATCATCAACCCTGAGAAAAGTTTGATACTTAAAATATTTTATCTGAATTTAATCCCACACATGTAAGAATTTAACATTGTTATGCAGATTTAGCTCTGCTGGAATAACCTTGATGTAAAGTTATGCATTAGCAACTGCATTAAGTAACTGTTATCTCAGCAGAGATCAGTTATCTTGATGCATTGTGACAAGCAGGACCTGGCATGAGCTGTTTGATGTTAAACTGTTCTTTTTATCGCTCTCTGTCCCTGTCTCCAGGGATACATTAACATACAATACATTCTTGCAGGAAAATTTCAAAAAGCACATTCTGTGTGAAACATGGTCCTGTGACGGACAGATAACATGGTATGAGCTCCCTGTTGACTTTTATATCTTGGCGCAAAGTTAAAAGCATCCCACCTCAAAACCTGCTTGCTACAGCAGAATCACATTGAATTCAATTCCCATGGTTACTCCCACTTTCTGAATGACATTACCTGAAGGTCAAAGGTGACTGGTATGGGGTCACAAGGTCACACAATGAAGCTAGGATCATGTTTAGGATGTAATATTACTGTAAGCTATATGAGGAAGACATTCCCAACAGTGATATAAAATTAGATCTGAACTTTTAAATCTGATCTACTATATTGTATTCATGAATCATTCAATATCTAATGAAGGCCCTGATGAGTTTTTGATTATCAACAACCATGGCTTCCCTGTATTGGATGCTGGCATCAATTCTGGACCTTGATCTATGACTTCTGTGGACAGGGCAGACATTACAGATATACCTGATGATTTATTATCATTAGTTTCTGATTACTCAGAGAGCCATGGTTATTAATAGGTAAGTGTCTTAAGCTAATAGAACTGAAGGACTAGAAACTCATATGTCGAAAGGACATGAATGGCCCACCTAATGGTTCACTTATATTGCAAGATCAAAAGATATGTATCAGTACCTCACATATATCTCACCAGCCCGAGCAGACACATAGTATGCTTCTCACCACTTTTTTGGAAACCTAAATTTTTAAAATTTTACGATACATAGAAAAATGAATTTTTTTTAACATCTGCCCACTTATTAGGGACTATTTAAAATAATAGGAAATATTTACATATGGATCAAATTTTGTCATATTTGTCATACCACTTTAAATTCAATTCCAAAAAAATTCCCAATAAGAAGACAAAAACAAAGGAAAAAAAAAATTACAAGGTTGTCAGTTTTCTTTCAGGTACTGAATGTTGTTATAAATCTGTCTGGCAGACCCATATAAGTACTGTACATTGTACCTACCAAGTATGATTAGCATTGTCTCTTAAGTGAGGCGTATTACACTCTGATTTTACAGGAAATTAATGAATTCCAAATGCCTCAGTATGCATATAAAACACATCCTGCAATTCATTTCATAAAGAGAGTGGTAAGCTGTGGCATCTGGAGGAGATGGGGGCCCTCCGACTGTAATTACATGGCAGTACATCACTCAGATTTCTTTAATAGATCCATTATACTGTGTGGGATCCGTGAGAGGAAGATAAAGCTACATAATTGTCTTGTTGTCTTTTCACACCATATGAATTTTTCATTTCTCTCCTTATTGGATAGACTGACAACTGATTTGTATGGTAATAGATGTATCGTAAAAGTGTGGGGCAAGATAAGGATTAAGGAGAAAACAAATTGTGATTACAGAGCAATATCTAAGCTGCTGACACCAACACAAACCTGCCTTTATATAAAGCTATAACTTGAACGAGACAGACAGACAGACAGATGGATGGAAGGACAGACCAATGGACAGACAGACAGAGACAGATGGGTGGACAGACAGACAAACACACAATTACAGACTGTCTGTCTCCATTAGCAGCCCACGAGACAGGCTTTGTCACCTGAGAGAAGCTAGTTTATAAACTGTGATGTTACTGACAGGACCGTGGGTGTACTGACAGACATGTAGAGGGGGACTCGTACATGACAACTGCAGAGTGACCACTAGAGAGGGAAAAAGTTGAATCCCATGTAGAGATCAATAATGGAGAAAGAGAGAGTAAAAGAGAGAGAGAGATAGAGGGAAAGAGAGATAAACAGAAATAGAGAAAATAACAGGTTGAATGCAATTAATAAAGATACACATTTTTATGAAAGATGAATTAAGTGACAGAAATAAACTATCAATGATATTCAGACATTTGAGGCACATTATATTAAAAATGATCACTTAAAGTTAATCTACAATGTTAAACGTAAATATTTCAAAAGTTCTAATCAAGTAAGGTCGTGGTTATCTGATATTGAATATTGTGGACTGATCTACAGATGAAAGGACTCTCAAGTTATAATGCTCGACCTATAAATACATGTACTTTGTAAAATGTCCCCAATAAAATTTCATGAACAATGATAAAAGCTGATAAGTTTCCTTAATGAACAAACCTCAAGGCCTTTATGGAGATTTTGTATAGGGTATAAATATAAACCCACCACTATTTGCAGATGTCAGTGATTGACAAAATAACAGGATGTAGTCACAGGGGTCTGAATGGTCCACTGCAGTCAAATGCAAAAATATATCTTATAGTCACTGCAAGCATGTGCAGTAACCAGACCCCATCCTGATGCATGTGAATATTATCTACCATAAAAAACAATGGAGTGCTTTAAAAATCACAGGCGCTTTTCATCATCATAATTAACAATGAAGTAATTCACATATATATTTTGTCATATACATGTGAAGTATTAGTTTTCTTTATACATAATCAACAGACTGTTTAAACTCTGAATATGGATTGCTTCCTTAGCTCACATTATCATACAGAAACAAGAAGTAACAAATTACATGCGGTGATGAGAGCCGATTACTTACTCAGTGAGGTATACAATATCGCCTATCATGCTGCCTGGTGATACAGTGAACTCAGACTCAATAGAACTCCTCAGTTTTATGATATACACAGACAGTGATTCCAGCGTTTTCCTGGCTATATATCCCTTACATTGTCCTATTGATTCCAGAGTCTGACCGCAGACTTTCGCACAATGTTTCTGTCAGCTCAGAGCTGATCTTGAAATATTTTGGCTGGAGATCAGATGATCTAAGTCCACAATAAGAATTTCTCCCCTCAAATCAACAGGGCTGGGGAGCTGACAAATGCAGTGCTCAAGCTTTTTGAATTTTACTAAGTAAACAAGTTTCCCCCAGATTTCAGGCAATAAGGAAACTATTCAGCTGGCATGGTTTGGGTAATAACAACTTATCATTATTCTGAATTATTCCTTCCTTCAGTAACTCTATGTGTGAAAAATCAATTCATTAGCTTGCTTAAAACTTCCCATATCCAATTAGTGTCCAATGCAATATTTTTTGGTTGAAACCATGAAAAAGAAACCTTGCATTAAAAAGTATAAAGATTATGGCAAATCAATGATTCAATTAGTGTAATCCAAACTGATTTATGTCCTGTCTAGGATGAAGTGTGAAATCTTTTAAAATAATTTCTGGGCCATAGGTAATTGAAGATTTGGTGAAAACACTTTAAAAAGCCATTAATTGAGAGACATCTGATGGTTTTAGAGGGATTTCATAGAATTCTTATACATCAATTAATCATATTGACTTCTAGTCCTCAGAAATCTATAAATTCTAAAAGATAAGTGAACAGTTTATTATGAGCTATTCTTATTTTATGCATGAATCTTGTATAAAATCAATATATTTTATGTTTCATCAAAGTGCAATAAGTTGCAATAAAAATGAGTGCAATATAAAGAAAACATTGAGGCATTTAATGGTAATGATATTTTATAATAAAAAGTTGTCATTCACAGTGACTCATGTAGTGTAATGCATCAATATTTATTGGAGATTTTTTTCTTTTTTTTTCTTTTATGTTTCCATTAACATGTAATACCCCACAAACCATCATGGCATATTGCACTGTTAACATTTATCATATAAACTTCTCTCCTATTGACTATAGGTAAAACACAAAAGTAAAACCCTAAAAAGAGACAATTATTTTTCAAACCTTGAAAACTAATTCCCTTATAAAACATGAGTTTACAGTATATTGCCTGCTTACTTTGCCTTCTTCCACTGGTTCATCAGTCTTTGCCAAAGGTAAGCCATTAAATTGCTAATCCTTCTAAATCATCAGAGAATCATCACCCATCTCATTAGATATCATCACAATCATCATTATAATCCAACTCACTGCCTTGTCCTCATTTAGTCCTCGCGCTTTTTTCCCAATCACAACCTCTCAAGATAGAAGCCGAGAGTAACAATTATAAGACATGGAATATCAGAATCCGGACCGGAATTCTGATCGAGAGACCAGCAGAGAGAGATGAAACGAGTCGCTATCCATTTATTTCCTCTCCTTAATTGCATCTAAATTAGTAGATAAAAAAAACTTTGGCGGGCTCGCTGGTCGAGAGAGAATAGCGTTGTCAGCTGTGTTTCTGCTGTGTAATTCAAAGTAACACTGTAATCACACCACATGTTGCAGTCAATGGAGATGTACTGGAAATTTGACTGAGCTCCAAAATTACAAGATACCAAAAAACAAATTTGTGAGAAACCACACAAACTTCACCGCAAAACTTTGGACAATTTCACCTGTTGTTGATCTTGTTGACAGAAGTATTGTACTAAATGAAATCCTGACCAATCCTGGTTGGATTTAAGCCGATCAGAAAAGAGTAGTATATCTATAGGTTTGTAATGTGCACATCATAAATATTTGTCAGGAAAATCTCCCCCTGAATGTGGGATTATTTGACTGTGGTGCCTGAGTAATCCTGACTTTAACTCGAAGCCCTGTAGTGCCTAATCCTATTTATCATTCCTGAAAGGTCAGCAGATTTCCTTTTGTAACCAATTTATCCACTTAATCCTAATATCATTTAAATCAGAATAAATAGAACTGGAATGCTAAACTTTATTTAACTATTACACACGATGCTTTGATTTCTGTGAAATGAAATACCTAGCACCTTTCAATGAGGTTTAAAATATTCCTCCCAGTGCACTTAGATAGAAAGAAAAATATGTTAACCTCTACAAAATATGCACTAAATACTAGCACATTGGAATCATTTAGTTCTGATGTTAAATGACTTGGATACAATGGTGGGGTAATATCTTATGTCTCCTGGGTTCTTGTTCTCTTCCTTTGGCATACTATCATAATGAAATCCTCTGTCAAAAGACTCTCAATATCAATACAACTGAGGACAAACCTCCCAAATGCCTCTCAATAATACATTGACAAATCATGCCTCCTCATCAACAGCAGTGATCCCCTCTCAATATCTAATGTTTTATTTTGGGCTGAAACATAAATTTGTGCCTGTAAGATGTAATAAGAGAGATAACTCTGCCAGTCTTAGGACACTCTCTGGCCTCATTTCTCCTTTCTCCCTATCCTTATGCCCATGTCCCTGATGGATATGCTGTGGGATAATTCCAGAGATGTACCTGGTGTTTAGTTACCTGTACAGAACTATAGTCGTACCTTCCATATATAGCTGACATATTTCTGCAGGGTGTAAGATTTTCATTCGAGAAGACGTTTGAGTTGTCTACATGCAACATGCGTAATGTGATGACATAATATGGCTAATCCAGCATGTTTTCTGTACAGAGCATGCTCTGATGCCTGGGCTACATCACTGTAACACTGAACTGTTCTGACGGATATCACAGAGTAGTATTTATCCTCATCATCACCCACTGCATCTCTATATGTCAGTCTGATTTAAGACAAACAAAGATATTTCAGACTTTTTTCAATCAATTCATCAATTTTGAATCAAATTAAACTACTCATTATATTTTGCTATGCAACCATATTTGAATCATTTCACATTCTGATTAATTCAAAGAAATATTTATTTAGTCCCACCGCAGTTCAACTTGATAAATTGAATTTTTTCAGTAACCATGCATCATTAACTTCTAAATTATTTGTCTTATAAGTTAATCCATACATCAATTTCTTTGTCGAGATGTACTGGTAACAACTACGTAAATCTTGGAATTAAGTAGAGGATTTTATTAGATTAACAATAACAATTAGTGAATTGATTAATGAAGCTGCCCTTCTGTGACCCCTTCTCCTGAATGTCATTGATTGGGCATACAAATCAATGACTGGTTCTCATATCGACCCAGCTAATTATCTTATATCCAGGAATTATCCACTAATCACCCATTCAGGAAACCTCTCACCACAGTGATGGGCCCGATCATCCAAACACTTTGATGATTCAAAAACTCTTCATTTCTCTTTCTTCAACCTTTTTACAAATTACCTAACATATCACAAATTATTCCTTATTAACAAGCTTCATAAAATTAGATATATATAATATAGAGGTGGTAGAGGATGAATATCAATTACTTAACATACAAAGTACTGAGTATTGCAATAAAGAACTTATCAGTATGCAAATATGCTAGATTCATAAAAAGAAAAGAGAGCAAGAATAAAAATGATCAACTTTCAATTAAAATCCTTTATCACTTTCCAATTGTTTTGCACGCCAAACTGCTTTTTTGTGCATACTGATTTATCTTTTCTGGCAACCCTGTTGTAATAAGGACTGTTTACTCATATACTTGTTGAAATTAATTATTCTGCCAAGGCAGAGACTGAGATAAACTTCATAAATTTGTAAAAACTTTAAAAAATCATAGAAAACCATGTGAAAATAATGTACGTAGGATGTTAAGTAGTCAAATGTAATTAAAATCATTTGCCAAGTGAAATTAAGCATGGATCAGTAGAACCTAACTCTTTTGTTGGTTTTTGTAGAATACAGCTGGCCTTAAAAAGACAGTTCAGTCCCCTTATCAAATCAATGAACAATTAATTTGCTTCACAGCTTTTATCTCCTTTGCAGCAAGTTGCTTGTGATGTAGTTGTTACCCCACCACTTCCGTCACAATTTGGATGAAGGTACATCATTATCAAATTATAATCAATGTTTAAAATTTTCCAAATTTTTCAACATTTGACCGAAAATTGATTGCATTTTAAAAACTCAAAGAATCAAAGGTAAAAATTCCCAGCTGGTTTTGAACATGTCTTGCAGATGATACAGTAGCCGAGACTTGCGTTATTATGTTTGTCATCAAGTTTGTGAAAGAAATGAAAAAGGTGAAAGATTATTTATAATTTCATTGTTTATTCAAAAGAATATATGGCACAAAATAGAGATATTTCATACCTTCTTTAGGTCCAAATAATTAATGCTATCACAGGAATTCATGGTTGCTCAATTTTGAATTTGGATTTTTTGGGTATACCAATAACCTTCTTCAACAAATAAGCATCATTCTCAAAAGAATTACATGTGTATTGGTATACATGGTATAAGCAAGCAAATTCATGGAATTACATTAATTCTGACAAACCATTAAAAAGTTGTAAATCCATGAAAATGGCATCCACTTATTTTAATGAATCACAATAAATTAACATTAATTTAATTTTCGTTGGTATTTAAAAATAAAGACCGTATTTCTTCAAGATAGCTTAGTTTTGTATGTTGCAAAATCACTGTAAGTTTTGATGAATTCATTATCATATATCCTCAGAACTTTGCAATATTAAAACCAAGTTCTATTATAAGCAGAATTTCACAAGATAAGCCTTAAGGAGGCCTGTAGGTAGCAATGCACATCAAATTAACTCTTTTAAGGTGACTTTCTTGGTCTGGTGAGTATTGGTGTTTGATAGAACACCCCAGCCCCATTTTTTCTGATCAACAGAAATTACCCCTCCCCCTCTGTTGTAGTTTTCATCAGATAAAATAACGAGGCCCCTAGACAGACATGTGGCTTCAATATCTATAAATAATACCGATATATACCTATCACATGGATATACTACAGATAAACAAGCACTGCAAACTATAGCTCCTGCACATTCATTTTCTACTACATCACAGGGTGTGAATCGATTCATATCAAAACTGATTCAAACATCAAAGATTGTACAGAAAAATCAGTAAATATCTGGGAATTAAGTTTCCAACTGACACTCAAACACCCAGTCTCCTTGAAAATTAGTTCACAGAACAGAAATAGGCGAGATGTTAATGTCAAAGTAAAACCAATTGAAACATCAACAAACTCTCAGATCCGTATAAATAAAATAAATTTCCTCTGGGAACTGATGTCTTGAAAAATATACATTAATTACTAGTATTTTTATAATCGCCCGTGTGATAGAAATCTCAAGTAAATTTTTCCCATACATCCAGTCAATACATTGCATGAAGCTACTTCCAGAAAAGTCTTTTAAAATTTTTGGCTTTCGCACTTACCCACCCACCCCTACAAAAGTTTTGACAAAGATCCAGGTCTTTATATGTTTTTTGATTGATACCAATGACCAAGTACCACACTTATACTTACGGTTTTTCTTGGGTCTTCCAACAACACAGGCAATTCCAATATTCATATCGATAATCCTCAATCTCATATTTTCCTTTTCTTGGCATGATGACTACAGTGTTTCTTAAATCCTTAATGTCAAGTAAAGGATACCCTCAGAATTTCCACAAACACATCTTATAGTATAACCAGGTTCCAAATTCTGTCACCTGCAATGCACTGTGTCCACCTTAAGGCATCATTTTCGGCTAACTTGATTAGAAGCTGTCCGATCGACCCGGACTCCTATTTCTGTCTCCCCGTCTGCCTGTATTGACTATTGGAGTCCCCCCAGGCGCGTGGATCTTTTCCAGTAGAACCCCCAATCAACACACTCCAAAGTTCTTAATTTGATTTCTTACAGGACGAGACAATTGTCCTGGGTATCTGTCTGTTATATCATGGCTGACTCTACAGCGCCTCTCAGTGATATAAGTGAGAACAGAACATGCACTGCATTCTATTCTGGATTAATTAATTCAGGGAAGAAATCTTCAATAAAGACAGCCTTAAATATGCATGCTAAAAATGTGCCTTATTCACAGGTTAATCGTCATTAAACAGTTTACCTGTCAGGTTCATTGATTAGCGAGTTTCTGATCAGCAAGATTTATATCCATCAGAGGGCACAACCAAACAGCAAGATCTAAAATTTATTCAAGAATTCTCTTGCCTCCTAGGAATGCATAGAATCAGGACAAATCAACAAATCACAGAATTTCCAGATCTAATTCCTGAGAAATCCCTTGTTCCATCACAAATTGAAATTTATTTAGATCCCAATACAATACACACTCCTAATTTTACTGCAGGCATTATTTAAAGAACAAAACTGTCAAAGGACACAAAAAGCAAACATCACTTTTCTGCTAGGGTCCTTGAGTCCAAGTGTCAAGCAGTTGTATAATTTTAATAAATCTGAATTATCAGGAGCACACTTCTGATACACCAGTCCAGTGACTAACGGTGAATTCTCCCTGTAATGCTGAAGCACCAGAAGACACTGTCAGACAGGGTCTTATTGAGGGATGAGCCCAATCATTTAAATTTTGTCCTCAGAGAGTGTTGGGTCAGTCAATCCTCCCCCGCTCATTATACAGCAGATCAGGCCTGATCAGTAAAGAGAGAGAGATGAAGCAGCAGATACAAGCCTTCTCCTAGCTGCTGAGGGATATCCTCACACTGAATGTATCACTTTCCTTGGGGGTCTGACCAGCGACTGCAGAATCTCTACCTTCTCTCAATAACTGCCTTAGAACATCTACCGGGCTGTCCCTCTGTATCTACATGTACATAGCTCCGTCTGCTCCCAGCTCTGTGTTCTGATACCTGGCATGAACTACAACAACACAGCCTCACTCCAAGTCGGCCAGCTGAACCAGCTCACCTGCTCAGGTGCAATTAAGGTGAAGTCAGTACCTTGTAATGACTGGTAATTGGTGACAAACATGGGATGTAGAATTGGGTCCCGAGGGGTTGAGAGTCACACCTTTATCCTTGCCCTTCCCTGACTAACGGTCTCCCCATTCAAATGTTTAAGGTGTGTGTAACACAGAAAAGTGTATCAAAATAAATAAATGATACAAGGTCAAAGGACATACTGGCTACAACTTTAATGCATATTCAATTGGTTTTCTTTCTGACTGAATAACCATTTTAGTGTGGGTTTCTAAACATGCAAATGTCTATGTAAAATATTTATCGATATGGTAAAGATGCACATGAACTTAGAATTAACAGTTTACTTAAAATATGGAGTATTAATTTACTCTATTCACTGCTAGTAAAAACTAGTTCTTAGCCAAAAGATCCTAAAATACATTTATCTAGATCCTAGAAAGTGTTAAAAAGTCTGTAAATTCATTAAGTATCTCAGCATGAAGCCATTCTAATGGAATAGGGAAGATAATAAAAACAAAACCTCTTTAGAAACAAACAATAGAAAACTGAATTTACTGGCCCAGGAGACTTTAGATTTAATTAATTTCACAACAGGTTTTTTGTCCCTGGTATTTTCCATTTAGATGCATGAGTGGAGTCTGTTGCTCTCTGCCTGGTGACTGTACAATTAGTATATCAATATCTAGCGTGATGGAGATTGACAGAGTATAGTAGTGTAATCACTAACATTATTGGAAGTCAGAGCCATTTATTTGTTAGACTCATGCATTTTTTTTTATCTTGTGCAAAATTTCCTTTGTTCATAAGATTTCCAAAAATAACAATTTCATTTATTTTAATTCAACATATAAAGAATATTTTAACCTTATGCAAAACATTATAAATCTTTTACATTATTCAAAATAACCCAACAATTTTTTAGAAATTCAAACCAGTGCACTTCTATTTAAAACAGTTGTCACTATGACAAGGAATCCCTAACATTAAGGAAACTTTGAATATTTGTGGCTTTACTCTGGCAGGGAAATTTACAAGAAACAGCCATTTCAAATCATTTCATGACAATTGTTACAAATAAATATTCTATAGAAATTTACACATTTTCTAGTTTCTTTTCATATCTTATAATTATATTGATCATATTTATTTCCACTTCTTTATTTAGCAACTGTTCATTCCATATATTAAATGCGTATATACAGCATAATATCCAATCTACCAGACATAACAACCATCATTAGGTGATTTAATTTAGATGAGACCATTGTCTGTTTCCACCCACCAATGGTTAATTGTTTGATCGACGCAGAACTTGACACTTAAGGTATTAACTTCAGGTGATGTTTTCCTACTTCAAAGACAATCTACAATGCTTTAAAGTGTCATACAATTCCCTGAAACCAAGTGCTGCACACCATTCCATGTCAGCTGGATTTATCTGCAATTATAAACCTGATACAAGTAATTCTCCATCTAATTCAGGTGTTGTTCAAAGAGCATTTTCCTCAGACTCTGATATTTTATCACCAGCAAGTCAATTCACATACAAAGTGATTTCCTAGTCCTGCCTTTGTTTTCAAGTAAATAATATAAGCGATCATGCGAAATTGATTGAAAAAGCATTAATTTTTTAAAACCAGCATGTACTGAATTGTTTTCTCCACCCAGATTATGAAAAACAATGATGCAACCCTGTTGCAACAACCAACCCATTGTACCAACCAACCCTGTTGCATCTATAAAGATGAGAGCTTGATTAAGGCTTAAGAAGGGACATAGCTCTATCAACGATAAAGAGACAAGAAATTATTCTTAGAACATTGAGGCCTAGATTTATCTGGCTCAGTCTGGCTTCCAATTAGTGTCACTAATCCTCCATTGTCTTTTTCAGTGCGTCACCCACTTCCTGTGATACAGTGGCAGCCTCTGTCCGATGTTGGGACCCTAACAAAGCTACTAGGGCTCTGATAAGTCACACATCTCAGCCCATTGATTAGTCTTACAGCCCAACCTCTGGTGATGGCAGGTCCCAATGAGAAATACTAAAACCTCATTTTCAATACTTTTTTGAAGACACAGAGAAAAACAATTTTTTTGCATTTAATCATGTTCTTTATGGAATTCATATTTCTATCATATGAAAAGAAAATTTTCTTCTCTATATTCTATTATCTGGGAGAAAAATGTGGGGATACTTTGCAGCTGATTTCTGGATGTTTGGTCAGAGAGGGGGTAATCCACTCCCTTTAAATTTCTTTATTTTTGAGTCTTTATGGTGTTTTATAAATCAGCTTTTATCACATAATGAGTTTTATTGCAAATCCACACCATTCAAAAGAATGAATGAAAATGCTCTAATGCAATAAAACTGTGTAAAGCCTCCTTCTCTCAAGATATTAACTAGAGTTAAGTGAAATGTTTTGAACAATAAAAACACAGAGGGAGAGAAAAAGCACCCTACTTCAGGTGATCAAACAATATTGACACGAAATTAACAAAGCGGTTAACTCAAACAATCATAAAGATTGCACCGGCATGCTTGGAGACAGGATGTGGACATCTCAAGCTGACGAAGCGATCATAGATATTTACATAGAGGCGAGTTCAGTCATTGCTACAGTTGAGTCCTTTTGACCTTGACATAGAGCTACAGTGCACAGGAAGCCTCCCTCTATACACAGGAAATGACCTAGACTCGATAGGACAATCACACGCAATAAGGAAAAGGATAATTAAAGAACACAGGGATATTTATATGCAAATAAAAATAACCAGTGGTTATGTGATTGTAATACCATTCGCCGATATCTCTTTGATATCTCTATGCAAAATCGCACAATAACGCATCCTCGGTCTGCCAGTTTATCAATAGAGTGATGGGTTTTATCAATGACTGGTTTCTTTTTTCCATTAATATCTCGTAGAAGTTCCTCAGAGTGACCTTGAAAATGACAAATCTGTCTCAGCACCTGGTCTCGAGATGACTCATTGAGTTTGTGAGTCAGAAATTTCCTCTGTACAAAACACAAAATGTCTCCTTTTACTAAAAAACTTTGGTAAAAATTACATAATACCACAGTTGAACAGCTGGCATCTTGTAACCTAATATGGATGATTCTCCATGTTTCATACAATGGCTTTTGATCACAGATAATTCCTTTGAAATTTGATACCTACTCAGGTTACACTTACGTCCCAAAGTGAGACAGAAGATTAGCCACCCCGTAACTACCTATTGTTTGCGATCAATACTTAATGTAACTTCAATCAAATCTGATCTATTCAAAAACCCATATTCTAGCAAAAGGCAAAATAATATTGATGATCAATGGTAAATTAAAACTACATATTACTGAATAATAAAAATTTGCAAATATTACTTCAAAGGTTTATTGTCTGTCTTCTCCATAAGGGTTTGATAATACATGAATTGAAAATTGAAATTATTTTTATAATTGATAACAGTACAATATGGCCAATGTTGATACCAATAGTGGAATATTGTAATTGTTACATGTAATAACTTCCTTGTAACATAATTATCTCTTCCACAATAAAAGGTGACAATGCAGGACATTTTAATTACAGCTTTTAAGTTTTTCAGTATTACATGTATCAAAATCTATTTAATTATGCCCTGTGTTCCCAAATCCAAATACAGACTAGTCTACCTCTTAGAATTTTATCATATCGTAGTTAACATACAGAGTCAATAGTGAAGCTAATCAGTCTTCAACACAGTCAGACATGGGATTGGTGAATCTGTCAAATTTCCAAAGACAATCACTGACAAAGACAGTATTAGTAAAGACGTCTAGCAAATATTGGACAGACATAAGAATGGACTCTACCAGTGATCCCCGACGGTCTGAGTGATTAGTGATAAATTACCACAGGTCAGATCAGATCATTAAGTGAGTTAGTGGTAATTACATCTCTACCTATAATGGAATAAGGCAGTCAAGTATCAGACAACTAAAATGTCTGGGGAACTACAGTAATTAAAACAAAGATCATAATTTATGTCACACTCATTAAGAGTAGCCTGGGATTTTATATAAGAGTAGCCTGATTCTCTAATATGGCACAAAAGGCCACATTCAGATTCATACTAGAGTAGCCACATTATTTGTTATCACACAGTAGCCAAATTTGTTTCAGAGTAGACAAAGCAACTTCATAATAGCCAGCTTTATTTCAAGACACAGAACAGCATCAAATACTAGTAAGACATTGAGACTTGATCAGATAATTTCAGAATCAATCCAAATTGATGTCTTAGTTGACAGCAACCTTTTCCCTAAATCTAACCATAAAAACAACTTTTGTTTAGGATAAACAAGAATGTTCTTATAGCCTGATTAAAATAAAATCTTCAAGAAAACAGCTTTCTGCTTTTAGCTCTGAACTTTAGCTGGGGAGCTGTATCAGAACAATGGGAGTAGACTGATGGTGATAAGGCTAATTAATTACTTCAGAGTCTGTACCCTGTGTAACACAGAAGTCGGATAACCCAATTGACCCCTCATAGATTCTCACCACAGATCTGCTGGAGATGAGAGCTTGTTTACAAATCTTTATCATCAAGCCCTGCTTCCTTCTGGTGCCCTCTGTACATCTCAACATAGAGGTCATGCAACAAGGTCAAAGTCAGTAGTAAACAGACAGCCATTAACAGCTCAACATGTGTATATGGTATGATAAACAAGCATCTGGATTAAAGAGAATCTTTGAATAAAAAACTTGTTAAGTATGCTCAAAATGGAGAAATAAAAACACGGTTGAAAAGCAGATGATTTTGTGCAAACATTTATGAATTTAATACATGAACAAAAAATATCAACAGAGATGTCTGGATAATGTATATAGTATCTTTGGTTGTGTAGTATCATATCTGCCAATTTGTTCAGCATTTTACAGCATATAACATCAGAAAGAGCATTTCAAGGGAGCTTACTGATAAGACTATAGTCAAGGGGGACAACTGGTGTGGCACCAGACTGATTGTCTCCCTTGATAGGGACTGCCATTGGGTTTGCCATGTGTGGGAAGAACTAACCTCTAGATTCAATCTCCTGTTACAGAAACTGGTCATAAAAGAGAGATCAGTCAGCTGACTAGGAGGCTGGTAACTCTCCTCTATAAGCTACAGAGGGGATGGCTGGAGACTTGTACATTACAGCTCTGATTGATGAGAGAAAGCAAATGGTTCCCAGACCCATATAGCAGCAAGATGTTCTATCAGCCAGGAACATATCTGATCTGACACTTCATAAGAGATCTTCTGTGAGATTTCCTCCAATATTGCACACTCTCTCTCCTCTCTCTCTCTCTCTCTCTCTCTCTCTCTCTCTCTCTCTCTCTGAATAGTCATGCCCAGCCTCTAAAAACAACATATTGATTGTACATTTATAGCTCTGTAGAAACTGACAGGACTAAAATCTACACGCCCCTTTTATCGATTGGTCGAAACCTTCAGCGACCTAAGAAAAATCACGGACTGCACAAAATAATCATGCTGATGTCAGACTCAAATTCCTAAAGAAGACGATTTGGCTGTTTCTTTTATATAACGTACTGATGTACAATAACAATAATTTAGTTAATTTTTCTAATTTTTTACGATCAATTTATTAATTTGTTAAAAGAAAAATTTAAACAATGAAATGCTTTCTTTGATGATTCATGCGGGTTATGAAGGTAGCGATCATTGCAGAAAGAAATTACATAACCTGCTGACTCGGGTAATGTATTTTTTCTGCAATGTCGCCACCTTCATATCCCACATTAATCACCAAAGAAAGCATTTTATTGTTTAAATAATACATAAGACTGATACATGTATATCTATACAAAAATTAAGATATCACAACAACACCAAGTTTACTGACCACTAAAGCTCCAATAATGTAAAATTTCCCTGATGAAAATGACTTATGGTTGAAGAAAAATCGTTTCTTTTTTTTCCAAAGATTTTCTCCTGTGATGTTTCAAATATTTACTTGTCCATCCTTAAATTTTTGATTCTCTAAATTCACCCTATTTTTGATATAGTGATTACCTGTACATGACTCTACAGATACAGTGATTACCTGTACACGACTCTACAGATACAGTGATTACCTGTACACGACTCTACAGATACAGTGATTACCTGTACACGACTACATATACAGTGGTTACCTGTACAGGACTCTACAGATATAGTGGTTACCTGAACACAACTCTACACACTCTGATATTTGTTTTTTAATTAGTAAAAACTGGTCTGAACTAATTTTTTCCTTTCCGGGTTGTCAAGCAAGTTACTGTAAACCAACTTTTATTCACAAGTGAGAAAATTTTGCGCCGTGCATGAGAGCCTCATCGTCACGAATATTTCTCGCCACGAACTACCCTTTGTCGTATGGTTGTAAAAAGAACACGGGTCTGGATAAGGCCTACTTGCAAAAATTATTCGTCGCAAGCCAGTTTATCTCCAGTAAATCCCGAAATAATGTTGTCGTGAATAAAAGTTGGTTTAAAGTAATTAAAAAATTTGAAGGTTTTTGTTAAATAAAAATAGCATTAAAATTATCATAAACATATAATAATTTTGCTTTCAATTCAAACACAAGATTTAGCTCTATGAGCATGGTGTTGCCACACAATGTGATTTTTTTTTATTACTTGTTCAGGGTCAATTAACTAAAGTCAATTAGTGAGGTTGTGACATGATAATTATGTTTCAATATTCAAGTCAACTTTGTGGTGTAATTTTTTTTGCTCTTTACTTTTAAAAACATTGGTTATACAATATAAATGAAAGCAAAAGCAAATCCAATTAAAACGAGAATGTACACCCTATGACAGCACCTAAAGATGATCTTAATCTGACTTTACCAAAAGATATATATATTGAAATAATCCGTGCACTTCATCAACATATGATACAAATATGTTTTATCAGTCCTGATATGTTATGGATGGATCATAAATCACAGGATGTTCTCTCCTCCAAATATTATGTATATTTTATTAATTCGGCAGTTTTGGATTTAACAACTTGTACTAATTTGATTATTGTTACGTATATTCCCATTCACAAAACTTATTTGTCATCTATATAATTTAAGCTAGCTCTATTCTTGTTATCCGAGGTTGAATGAATAAAACTAAAAATACAAGTATAAGATTTCAGAACTTTTTTCAAAGCTTGTTTGCATCACTAAAATCTTTGTGTCAGCAAGTTATTACATAATTTGCTGGCAATATAACGATAACAATCCATTTTTTTTTCTTTCTAATGGATTGAGGAATTAAACTTTGAGCATAACAATGTTGTTATCAGGAAAATAAATATTTCTAAATTTAGAAACCAGGTAGTGAATTAATTATCTGCATTTCAGGGAATTCTCCAAAATACATTCATGATGAAAGGGAGGTAACCTCAGCAGGCTTCTTTATCAATGATTATTGAAGGAAAAGAGAAAGCTACCTACTCTTATGACCTCAAATCATAAAAGTTAAACAGCTTAAGAAAAATCATAATCTCTTTCTCTCTCTCTCCCTCTCACTCTCTCTTTCTCATCCTTGTTGACACTTACTTGCAACACTTGAAGCAGGTTTTGTGAAAATTATCCCTCTTGTTTTCCTCACGCACTACTGAGACTCTATTTTCATCTTTAATGGAGAATCCACACACTTCACATTTCTCCTCTACCTCGGTCTGGTCCTGTCGGGACTTGGGCTGGCGATTAAAGAAGCTCCGCCGTAATAGGGAAGGGGAATAACTCTTCCTCTTGCTGATAGGAGACACCTGAGCTGGCATCACGGCATTCTTGGAGGGGGAACTACTTGGACTGCTGCTATCCTTGGACTTTGGTAGTCGGGAAATCAAATAGGATGGGTCATCTGGGGGGCAGGAAGCAGGCTTTTTAGGACTACCCCCACGGCTGCTCGGCTTTGGCAGGTGAGATATCAGGTAGGCAGGATTGTCAGGGGGACAGGTGGAGGGCCGAGGATTGTGGGATACCACACGACGGAGACTCACTTTGGATGGATATGCTTCAGGATCATAAACTTCCCCTGGAGAAACAAAAAATAAAGAATATAAGTAGAACTCCTTTAAAGATCAATCAAGGTGTATTGACTTAATGGCTGCCCAGTGATGTCATGGACAAGTTAACTGTGGGTCAGCCCTGGGGGGATGAGAGTTACATCATGTGACTGGTCCAGGTACAAGCGGGTTATATCACAGGTCAGGCGACCAAAAATTGCCCCAGCAAAAAGTACTTACAACCAACATTGCTCTGGTCTAAAAACATAAGATTCTGAGAAAAAAAATCTGAAATAAAGAGTTGTATCGGTCACTCACCTGCCAGGTACACATACCTTACACTTACAGTTATACACAGCTCACTATGTCAGATGGAAATTTGCATTTCCAAGCAGGTAGTTTATTACAGATACCAGCACTGATAGGTGTACGTCAGTTCACACAACTGCCTCGATCATTTCCTCATCAGAGAGAAAATATTTGGACTCCTAAGGAGTCTGACATGTGTATCTCTTTTCAATACATAACAAGCTGCAACAACATTGTGTCCTTCCTTTCAAGAAATCACCATCATGTTTTTCAATTGAGACGGACCATAAATTCAATAGACTAGCAGTGACACTTCTGTAACTGTGTAATCCTGTTTTTGACACTCAATTTAACAAACCAAACATCTTGATCACTAATCCTACACAACTTTCGCTGTCTTGCTTGGACCATCACTGACATTAACACCAACACCAATGTAATACATGATAACATCAAGAGTGTGCTTAAATCATTCCCCTGAACCTTTGATCATAAACACGATACTGATTTCTTACCAATCATCCAGATGATTTCAAACCTTGAAACCTGTCAAGCACAAATTTCAATGACTCCTTATTTATAGACCTTGAAAAAAGTATATTTCTTATTTTACATGAGTACTTAATTCCATAATTCCGCCACTATGTATCGAATCGCAAGAATTTAAAATTGCATGCCTAACTTTTGTTACAATTTCATATAATTATAAAGAATTGCCAGAAAAATAAAAGGGACAATTTAAAATCTGCAATGGTTGCACCTTGAGATTTTACACAAAATAATGCTAATTTCTTGCATTCAATCAGGAATTTATAGAAGTAAAAATTTTAATTGCTTGGTATACTTTAAAAAAAAAGATCATAGACATACACTAACAATAGGTTCTGTAAACTGGTTAAATCCTGTTTCAGTTTTGTCAGTAGCAGTATGGACACAATCAGATTTCTTATGAGGGGAAAATACTGAGTGGGTGTGAATACAATTAGATGGATGACTGTTCATACAGACTGTGGTTTTGTCTCATCAACCCATCCCCTTTCATTTTTATAATAGCATCAATACATTAATTTTCATTAACCCTATTAACCTTTTCTATCTTACACTTATTCCACTATTGGGATTCACATTAACTCAAACAATAGACTGAATTTAAAAATTCAATAGAATGGTCGACTATCCGACTGAGACTTGGTATGGTTTTATTCTCATTTCTGCATGTGACAATTTTTGTGAAAGAACTGCAGCGTGATGATTCATTTGTAATTATGAGATCTCCTTAGCACTATCATTGTAATTACAAACATCCAACTAAAAACCTAAATATCATTGTAACAATCACGAGCAAGGAATCAGTTGTCCATAGCTGAGAGATAGAAAGGATATACCGGTAACAAAATTTCCACACCAAAATACATGCATCAAAACACTATGTATGAATTACCTGAATGGAATAGCTTTTTGCTTTTCCTTATATCCATGATTAACTTATAATCCAATTGTAGACTGAATAATATGTCATCTGCTCATCTGTATCTATTGCAACATATCAAACCTTCCCATTAATGGGGAATCTGAATCAGAATTCAGATTATGTTGACACAAGTACCCTATACATATATGTATGTATAAAATGTACAAAACATTTACATCTGACAGAAATTTAATGAGGCCATGAACAGGAAAATTTTAAGTGTTTGTGTTGCATGAATATAAATGCATTAATACTCAAATCATCATTTCTTCATAGTAGCCCTAATCAAATGCTTGAAAATTTTTATTTATGTTTATCTACCTAAAAGGTAATTTATTAAATTTAATGAAATAAGTATAGCTTTAATTGTAATATGGTAAAAAAAATTGTAAAAACTACATTGTATTACCAATACAGAAACTCTGAGTTTACTCTTCTTTTTCTGGTAGATTTAAGCATGTTTTGTGTCAATTTTCTAGTCATTTTCATGTTCTGTGTTAATTTTCTAGTCATTTTCATGTTTTGTGTTAATTTTCTAGTCATTTTCATGTTTTGTGTTCATTTTCTCGTCATTTTCCCTTCTTAGAAATTGTTGGTACCTGGTGTCACAATTAATGATCAATTTTTTTGCTAAATTTAGGTATTCCGATTTCATATTTCACATGTTTTGTGTTTTTATTTGTTGTGTATTCAAAGTTTGAAATTTGGAAGGCCTAAACATTTATATCAGGCAATTTTGAATGTAAATTGTGGAAATTGCATGTCTGTTGAAAATTCTAAGAGCTTGAGAATGTCACAGATTGTCATATATTATCAATTTTCTATTCAATTCTATATATACTCATACTTCGACTTTGTGAATTTAAACTTCAATAATGGTAATTTTGCACAATTGGAAGTAATACCCATACATGTAATACATTCAACAAAAATTAATGAAACTAACATTATTTTTGACATTAACATTCCGATGAAATGTATGTGATTGAAATTCTCTGGTAATAAAAGGACAATTTGTGCCCCATTCAGTTGCATTATACAAGGTGATACTTTAGAAGTCCCCCTAGGGTGCCCCTTGGAAATTCCTTCCTTGCCTGTGTATTGAGGATGAGGATAGCTGGGAGATGACGCTTTCCTGCATCGTTATGTTTGTCTTCCTGTCCCAACACCACAGCCTCTTATATCACATTGACTTCAATGGACGATCAACAATCACAGCATTCATCAGTCCACACTGCCATTATTATAACATACTCCAATGTGTATGCCCTACAGACCTCTCAAACAGCATAATAGTTGAGTACTCCAGGTCATAGCCTCATAGCATGTAAGTTATTTCTCACTTTACTTTTCTTGTTCAGGGGAGGGAAAACATTTATATTCCAGGTGCCATTCCATATTCCACCACAAAAATATATGACCTTGACCCATATATTTGTCCTAATTAGTATCAGGCACATCAATAAAATCATAAACATCATTTACAAATTTGTATGATTCATGATTATAAAGAAGATATCTTAAAAAAGAATTCAATTCTAACATCATAAATAACTTGTTAGTGAATACTCATAATGTTATCAAATTGTCACTCGGTAACTTTGAGTTAATTTTCACATTTTCCGTCCAAACACTTACAGTGTGTTGAAGTGGAGAGTTCTTCCTCCTCGTTACAGGGTGGTAGACAGTCAGACTGGTACCCCTGACCCAGACTGTTGTAGTGAAGGTCACTGCCCAGAGAGAGGCTGTCATACTGGTTCCAGTAAGGGGACTGGTCCGGGTAAGTCCGCGGACCGTCTTCATGGTAACTATAGCTGTACACAGACTGATACTCTGCCGTGAAGTGGTATTTCTCTGAGCTGTACGACTCCTTCATGGATGAATTGGACCGAGTCAAAAAGGAATAACTCATCACCACCTGAAATATAAAAACACAGGAAATAATTCCTACAAGGTTATGAATTTTAAAAAGTCAATAAAAATTCTGTAAATTTTGATGCATTTACAGTATATATACAACAGGGTTGTTGGTTGGGTTCTTCTGTTCCTTTCAGACTCTCACATACCTTACACAGCTACAGCACTACACACACTCCAACTCTCTGCTTCACCAGCTGAAGTATAAAAAGGGAATTTAATAATTAACTGTATGAACAAAAACAGACTTCCATCAGCGAATTAGCGAGACATAAACCTATCAGTTTTCGTTACTTTACGATTGACTAATCATTCACAAACATGCTACTCCTCTTGCCTTTTCCCCCCTCTGCCACTTTATTAATACAAAAACATCATTTACCCCACTGCCGTTTTTATTGATAGAAAAAACATTATATGTCCCCCAAACTCAGCTGGGACACACTAAAGGATTCCACTAGTTCCCATGGAAACCTTTCCACCCAGGAGATGAGGAGCACCACTGAAGTATCCCGAGAAAGGTTTTAATGACTTCACTCCAATTATTCAGTTCTTAAACCTGGCCATTACCATTATGATGCAAACAGAATACTAAGAGCAACTAGAGAAGAAAACCACAGGCTTTAACTCATTCGATGTGTTATATGTTTGAAAAACAAAAAATTAGAACAAAGAAACACTGGGGGAAAAGCATATTTTCTTTACACAGTCTACTGGTAGTAACTTTAAAGTTTATTGGTTTGTTTGATACATGTACAGGGGGTCCCAGAAAATCTGATACCATTTGAGATTTGTATACCAGTAAATTAAATAATATTTGGCAAAAAATTGTAAATTGTGACTTCAAAAAAAAGTAAAATCTTTTAATTTTTTTCCACAAAAAAGTTTGGGAGAACAATGAGCTAAAATTCTTTTAATTATGATGTCACAGAATTGCATCATATTTCTTACATTGAATTGAATTTCAATCAAGATAAATCGGACATGAGAGCAGGCATCTTCCGTTTTAAACTGTACATGTATTATCAAACACAGACTCCTGATATAGTTGTACAAATTATGAAAAAAGAATACCCTGGTGAAAAACCAACTCAACAAGCAACAATTATATTCTTTAAACTGTGAGAAGATTTGAGAAAATGGGATCCATACAGTGGCTGTTCTGAGGAATTTTACTCATCAACTTGACATTGTCATTGATAAAAAAAATTTTTGTGCATTCGGAGCACTCTCTTCAAATTTGTGGTGTTTTATAAACAATGCCCAATTTGTCAAAACATACGAGTGTTTGTGAAATTTGTTGAGTGAAAATTTACATCATAAACATTTATGAAAATGCATTTGATTTTTTGTTTAAAAATAAATTTAATCAAAAGTAAATGGTATCAGATATTCTGGGACACCCTGTACTTACTGTCTAAAAAAAGTAAAGTGCCAGAGCTGTCCTGAAAATCAGAAATCCCACTTTGTAATTTATGATAACTGATCAACAATATTTCTGTGGAAAGACTTCTGTTTTTCATAACTCATATATATGTACTCTTTAACAATGGAAGAAATAATGGGGAAAAAAGACACCCAGTAAAATATCATAAGGAGTCAGTCTTTTTATTATATTTCAAGGTCAACCAATGTCATTATAAATATTTTAACTGAAGAGGGCACAGAGTCTCTCTGTTGCCCAGTAACTGTATGGATTCATTGTAAGTTGAATATAAGTACTTATTATATTTTAAGAGTTTAACCTACAAATAAATGCTTAATATGTAATAAGTAAAAATTCAGGAAGTAAGACGAGTGCTGGGGTTTATTTACGGCACTCACTGGAGGAAGTCATCTGCTGTCTCTTCCAATCTCAAAAATCATTTTTTACAACCACAATATTCCACAAACAGGTAGCAAAACACAGCTTCATCCTTAGCTTCTTGCCGTACTGAGGTTTACTTTGTCTGTGCATTGTAGATATTTTTATAAATCTCTGACTTCTGTAAAAATGTTTTCCCTATTTAACAGCTGAAGTCAATTTTTCAATTTTATTGTACAGAACTTAATTCATCCAGTATGTCACAGATTGATAACATACCAGAGGGAGAATAGATTAAGGTATACAGAACAGAGGAACAATCCTCAATGATATCCCCAAGATTCAGTCCTTCAGCAGAAAACATGGAAATTGAAACTGAAATCAGCACCTTGATATCTCTCGGATTCCAATTGCGAATAGAAGATTAAATTTAGCGGATGTTTACATTGGATGCCAGAAAACAAGGAGAAGAATCTGACAATCTATCAGCTACATACCAAAGACCTGGAGAGGATTTGATCTTTAGAATCATCCACTGATATATTCCAGAAACAAAATCTCCCACAATTCATTGCATGCATGGGTTGTCACCAAAAGAATGACAGGGGAGAAGTCATAAGCATTGCCTCACATTCCTCTGGTATTGATAATTCCCCTTGTAAGGAAACATGCGAGTCCTAAGTATTATGATAAAATGATAGTTTGTAGACATTGGGTAACACAGTCCAAACATTTAACCGCCCAATCTGTGTTTTACTTGAGGAACTCGATACCACCCTTTTGTAATACTGCTGTCTACCTGATATTGATGTGTCAATTTGCAAAAATTTCAATTATAAAGCATAAATTTTATTAACTCTTTTGAGGGTGTTAAAAAGGCATTTCAATGGCATACTTCACTGTGATTATTTTTACATTTATTTCATTATGAAATTGACAAGAACCTGGCCTACTTAATTAACTCATTGAAAAACTTACAAAATATTACCATTATGAGTTCCAAAGCATAATTACCTGAAATATGATCTCAAAATCTATCTAACAACAATGACTTTTAACATCCAAAGGGATTATAATTCTGTCATTAATCCCTCACAATGAATCATTGCTCGGAACAAAGTCTGATATAAAAAGGAGGAAAAAAAGGCTATTCATTTCACAAGCATTAACCCTCCCAACATTGATTTATTAAAACTCTTTGAAATAGCAATTCTGAGGCTGAATATCTACAAAGATGAAATAGAGGAGGAAGGCAGGAATCACAAAGCAATCTTCCACAGGATGGAAGGCGATTAAGACAAATTAATATTATCTACAGATATCTAGACAGGAAAATTCAACTTCCGAGTTCTCTCCCCTTATCACTGCTGGTCATTTCCATTTTTATTGTTCTTTGTTCAGTTTAACAAAATCACAGCCAGATGAATAATTTTAATCTAATTGTTACATAAAGAATGTGGCTACACTTCAGACTTTATCTCTGAAGCCGATCCTTAGTGATGATTAAATTATAAGATACAGATATACTTCTTTGTATCAAAGTCTTACATTCTGAGTAAATTTGAAATAGCTGAATCACACATATGCCAAAGTACTCAATATTCCTTTCTTCCTTGATTTAACTTGATATTTCAGTATCCTAAATACAGTGTACAACAGAATAAAATGTAATAAATTTATGCCAAGATGAATGAGAAATATTTCATAACAACTTATAGATAACTGGTTTCTTACTTGTGTCTTATAAAGAAATGGTTTTCTGGCCTGAACGAACTGCACTTCTTCCAATAATCACAATTCTTAATTTCTTCCAGGAGAACATAAGACTTGTATCAGAAACCGTTCACTAATAAACTACTGAAACTTCATTCAAAGTCTCCAACAACTTGTATGTATTAACTCCAGGCATTAACTTCCACAGCATCCGCTGAGCCAACCAATTTCATCACCTTCTTAACTCCGTAATTCACGGGCGCTGTTCTTCCTTCTCCTCCAAGGGGAATACTTGTCCCTGTGACCCCAAGTTCTTACACCCCATCCCTCTTACATGTAAATGCTATAAACTCATTGACTTAATCACCTAAAAAAATGATGCAGCTCTTAGAATGGAACAACAGACTCCAACTTCATTCTTTGTGCATTGCTCATGGACTACAGAGGAACAAAAACACAAGAGAAAGGCAGACGAATGTGTGCGGAACTACTCCATGAAACAAAATCACAACAAACCTGTCATTCATCCGATTTTTATATAAAAAATTCTACAAGAATCCGAGCTTTTAAACATACTTTTACAGAAACACAAAGAAATGTATTAAATTGTATACTGGCTTCACATAACTAAAAATCTCAGTCTGAAATTTTGACAATTTATGGAAAACTCTGCAAATTCTTAATACAAATTCCTTTATTTAAGCTGTGTCCTACAAAAGACAGGCATAGTTAGAAATGAAATACCGAAATAATATCTTTTTTACTCTTTGGGATTTTAAAAACTCAAAACTTTTGATAAACACTTATTTTACACTGTTCTTAATAGTGCTTAGTACTGCAATAGTGATGTAAAATTCACTAAATTCTGTCAAATCCACTAACTTTGACAGAAACTGCTTTTAGTAATATAAATTAATTTACATTCTTGGATTTTTTAAATCTTTCATTTCTTTTGACATTGACACCATACAAATAGCTGTTATAGTAATAAGAGTCCCTTATTCAATTAAATGCCAATAATGCAACCAAATGTGTATTGGCCCTTCCATCAACATAACATTGATCCAGAATATTATATAATATCTTACACATTTTCACCCCTTTATATGAATATTCGAAGGAGAGATATAAACAATAAAACGCTATCTTGGTTGTTTTACACATTATATAATGATTGGGAACATTGCAGATAAAATGAACGTGATGACTGAAACTTTTATCCATATAACACATTTTATTGATTCAAATAATATGAACATAAAAATTTTATGAAAACCATAAAGAAAAATGGCCAAAAAATTAATATTTTTTGCTACTGGTAATGTAGAGAATCCTATTAATAATGCAATGGAATTTTCACTTCAAGCATCAAATCGGGAAAAGATTTTTTTAATACTATTTACCAATTCAAGCAGCACAAAAAAAGGACCCAAATCCTCAACCTCCATGTTTTAAGCACAATCTTCATTAATTCTCAGCAATTTATTGTTCTTTGAAATATTTTTTTAAAACAATTATACATCATGTATTTAAAAGAATGTGTCCTCAATCAATTTAAAATCTAAGACAGTAAGATGGTTTGTGTTGGTGTGAGTGTTTCTCAGTGACAAAAGTATCAATTGTGAACTTCTAAAAGCACTACTTGTGGTAAAATCAGTGAATTGCTTAGTTTGTGTGTTGTTCACGTACCTGTATGAACCATGAAACCCAAATTATTCTGCCAACTTCTACTGTAATATAAAGCCAGTCAAATTAAAGGATAATATAATCACTTTTTCACAATAAAAATTGGGACTTGTATCAAATTTCATCCAAAGTTAAAGTAATTGTTTGAACAGGTTAAAATGCTTTATACTTTCTTAATTAAAAACTTGTAAAAAAATTAATTTTCTTCATAAGGTGATATGTTTCCTCACATTTCTTGATGCTTCATGAAACTTCATTCAAACTCCATCACTGCACTAGAAATATCCCTCTGTATTTGATTTCACACAACTCCATTCTGTAACCAATCTTTTGGAGAAGGTATTACATGCACAGAACAAAACTTTAGACTAGTCAAACAAACTGCATCACAAGTCTAGAAGCTGGTCCAGTGTTGTGTATTGTCATACATGTTAGGTAAGTGAAATATGAGTAAAACACAGGTAATAAATACAGGCGATAATATGTTCCTCCACACCTGATCTTGGTCATTCCCAGGAGGACCTCAAGATTCCTCAGTCAACCCCAGCAATGACCATTTACCTGTGTCACAGAGAATCCCCAAAAACCAATGGAGCCCAAAAGAATTCATTAAAAGAAATCTCCATTGCTAACAGTAAACAGCAGTTAGGAGATCAGAGGTGTGATACTGTGATTACAGAATTAATTGATGACATAACGGTGTTACAGTCTCTGGGCCGTCTAGTGAGTGGGTCATTCAATAGAGGGGGCCAGTGACAAGTGGATTTAAATTCTTGGCTCTGTCTTGTCCATGTCAATATTTTTAATCCAATTAAAACAAACACCATGTAAGCTCTCTTTCTACAAGATTAAGTGAATTAGTAGATCGCTTTGATGTTTTCCTGCTTACTTGGAATACTGGGAAAAAACTGTCTTGATTTGTTTTTACTCTCATGTAATGGAGACAGCACTTTGTACATTTTCTTGATGAAAGGAAAAGTATTGGTGATAGGTTCTACCAGTAAATCTTGTCCACTAAATCTCATTGTAAAATGTATTCCATGAATCTGGTTAAATTGGCTAAGTATTAATTTTTCTTTGATGAAGTTACTGCAATGTTTTTTGAGGGGGGTTTAAGGCAGAGGGGGTGTTTGATGTTCTATAAAGACAACAAAATATTTCATTCATAGTTCATTCATAGCAAAAGATCTTATAATAAAGTTAGTGTGTCTAATTAATATGGCATAGATGACTGACATATCTCAGTTGTATCAGTCAAACAAGGACAAAGGCAGACAACCTCAGATATTTTTCTTTTCATTTTAAAAATTCACTTCCCTTATCATCAGAAATGGGGAGTTTTAGTTGCATCATTTTTATAAGACAATCTTCTCATGTCTTTTCTCCATTAAATTACTGTACTAAATTGAAAAAAAAAATTGTCAAGTCTATTTTTTTAAATTCAAGGATCAAGTTAAACCATAAATCTACCCCTTTACCCTAGCTATACAAGTCAGGAGCTTTAAAATAATTTGTCATTGCAATTTTGCAATTTGTATTTTTTTAACTTGTATCACAGGTAAAAAAGAAATATACAATTTTTTTTTTATCAAAGAATATTTCAACATCATAAAATTTCATCTGTATTACATATTGAATTAGGAATAAAATACAGTGGAATTAAACTTGGCCTCTCCTTTCTCTACAAGCAAAGGGCCTCAAAGCCATTTTTGTAAGGAATGGCAACATTAACCAATATATAATGCTAAATCCTGCTTTTCATTTCAAAACAGTGTCAGTCCTTAGAGATTTTAATCTTGATGAACGAAGTCAAAATCCACAATACTGGATCATTCATGCAAGATACTTGGGAGGAAAGAGAAGTTATCCCCTGAAAATGATCATCCATGGTTGAAGTTTATTCATGATGGCAATGCCAAAAATAAAGTGTCCTTTTTGAACAGTGGATGTCAGCGCTGATCAAAATTTAATGATGACAGTATTACCAGTACCGTATTTTTCGGAAATTAGGTTGATCCTGTTTATGGGCGATGGAACCCGTTTTAAGCCAAAAAATTTTAAAAAGTCTAAAAAGGTTGACTTCGAAGAATTGGTCGAAAATTACCGCTAGTTTGAATGAATAAATGGTTTAAATCAATAACGTTATCAATGTAGCCTTTTATCTTATTTTACAGTTTTAAACAAAAGGGAAATAAAATGCATTCCTTAAATTTACACATCGTAATAAAATTTGCATCACAATTCTCAACCCAATTTATTCAGTACGGATTAATTTATTCTTTACAATTCTTTACAATTCATTTATTGACAATTACCATGTCGGCATACAGTCATGAATATGAGTTACATAAAACAAAACATTAAACATAGCATGCAAATTAATTTAATTAATTTAAGATCGTTTATTTATCACTTCCCTGCCTTGTGTACAAACTGGTGTTAACCGGGGGATAGTAACCTAGCCTGGAGGCATGAATAGCATGTGCAACCTTGTCTTTGTTGCTGATTGAGTCTAAAGTGACCTATGAATTAGTTCACTGGAAATTTCATTTCACCCACTATATAAAGGCATTCTTTATGTAATGTATTTATAAGATTTGTCCTACGGTAATCTAATGGTTTCTTACTAACTCTTCAATGAGATTATTTGTCAAATGGGGAGGGGAGGGCAGGTAAACATTTTGTATCAAGCTCTCAGATTACCTTCATAGTCAAACTCTAACATAAGTTAAAAGAGAAGACTACATTTGCATTGTTACACATTTAATATTTTCATACTCTTCAAGTAAAATAAGATCATCTCTCAACAGATATACACATTTTTTAGAATTACACCACAACAAATTAATACCAAGTGAGGCAAAATGTTTGATTGAAATATAAAATTTATCTTCATAAACATTCAATGCTATTAACATTCTCTTTATCAAACAAAAACAGATACATTGGGATAAAAAAAAAATCCTACCAAAATACAAGAAAGACTACTCTTGCAGGCTTGCTTTTCATGTTCATTTCATTAAAACATTCAGTACCCCTTCTGTTAACATTTTTGATATGGTAATGATATCAATGCAGATTCTCTAAGAGACACATCACACATTAATTAAAACAAAGCACCAAAATATTAATGAACACAAGTATAATCATATCAAATAGAGGAAATAGAAGAAAACATCATCTAAATTGATTTAACATGAGCTAACACATTTTACTATCAGTCAGATTTAAGAATATTGCAGCTTCTCACATCACAGGGTTGTTTTACTTCTTCTTAAGCCTTTGGCTTCCTTTCTTATTCTTCATTGCTG
>WFKH01010931.1:64941632-64946632 GCA_016163765.1 Magallana hongkongensis
TGCTTCTGGATTCTCCACCACAATGTTAGCTGACTCGGAGCTTCCTTCTGAGTTTGCATTGCTGTTGTTTTCATCGTCCGGAGTTTCGTGTGCCATACGGCGATGTCGACACATGTTTGCATACTCTGTGAACCTCTTTTTACAAATTGTGCAAGAAAACTTGAATCTGGAGTCAATTCCATCCTCAATCCTTGTCTTTGTCCTCTTTTCTTTTTTCGGTTTGATCTCTTTTTCACCCTCATTGGAACTATTGTAGGTGCTTCCATGCTCGGACGACTTACTGTTCTCATTTTCGTAACTATTATCCAGGTACTTGTGAGCCTTGGTGCCTAGCTTTCCCTGCCTCTCTAACAGTTTAAGTAGTCGCTCCCGATGAATGGTGGGATGGAGGAGTCGGATGTGCTTCCTGAGGGCCCCTACGTGGGAGAAGACCGCCTCGCAGTACCTACAGGGCACTTTACAGCCAGTGTGGATGTTCATGTGCTTCTTTAGGTTAGTCATGGAAGGAAATGATTTGTCGCACACTGTGCACTTGCATGGGCGATCATCTGCAAATAAGCATGGAAACATTGCAGATGAAATTGGTTTTTAACCAGGTGTGGTAAGCAATTTCTCAGTAATCAAAATTATTCAATATCAATGTTGTTATTTATACTACATTACAATTAAATAACATTACAAACTTAAAACTTTAAAAATGTTTATGATAAGAAATAGTTGGATTGTTCAATAGGGAGACTTGACAAAATTCCATGTTTCAGGTGGACCTTGATCCCTTTGGTAGAAGCAATACCTTATCGTAATTTAACCTGATAATTTTTTATGTCTCCTTACTCAACGTTCAATAATTGTTTGTTTCAAATTTCTTTACATGTTCAAATAGCTGATAATATTTTAAGCTTCGTAACATTTAGTATACAAACCTGAATGAACAATTTCATGCTTGTCCAAATTGGTGGCATACTTGAACTTCATTGGACACTGTGAACACATGAAGGGCCGGTTAGGATCCCCACTGTCATTGACTGGTTCTATCTTCACTTTCTCTTTACTGGTTCCCAGAGAACCACTGCCAGAGGTTTTCCCTTCATGGACAAGTTGATGCCGCACAAGGTTCATTTTGAACTTGAATGTCATGTTACAGAGACCACAAGCGAAGGTTTTGGAATCGGGAACTTCAGAGTGTTCTTTTAAGTGGTCTGCAAGCTCAGGTGCCTTGTCATACAACCTATTGCAAGCGTTACAGCGGTATAAGCCTGGGAACAGGCCCGTCTCGGAATACTTTTCATCAGGATTAACATCAGATGCAGATTCCTCCAGAGTTTCCTCAGCATTGCTGGCTGTGTCGTTGAGCCCATCCTCTTCATTTGTATCGTTGGTAGCATCATCAGATTTATAATTTGGATTTGTGTCACTATCATTTTTACTGTTAAAAATCAGACTCTGTATCCTGTTCACCATTTCCTCTCCATTTTCTGCAACCATTGAGAGATACTGTGTGGACACCGAGATCATACAGTTTGTGACAGCAGCCTTACTGAGATACTGACAGTTTATGTGATTGCGTAAGTAGTGCCTTTTAAGACTGAACTTGTGCCGATACAATCCCCCGCATATATTACACTTGTACATGCGTCGATTGTTGACACTGGTTGTGATCCTATTCAGAAAGCCAAACTGATACTCCCGCCACTTTGGGGGGTATCTCCAGTCTTCCTCAATCTCCTTCATCTTCCTCTTGTCCTCCAGGAACAAGGAGCCAGTGTGAGATGAGCTGTTACTGTAGACCTTGATGGTGTCCACATCCAGGCTGTTGAAGATCTGTGTGGTGATGGCTTCAGTCGACGGATCATCTGTCGAAGACTCCTTGGAATCCACACTTCGCTTCGTTCGCTTCTTTGGAATGAGTTCTGCCAGTGACACTTCTTCCACCTCTCCAAACATCTTCTTCTTCTTGCGCTGTCGCTTCTCGCCGATAGTAACATTTTCTCCCAATCCGAGGCTTGAGTCTGAGCGAGATCTTTTTGTCGTTTTCTTTTTAGGACTAGCCGTACCTTGAATGGATGTTACAGAATTATTTCTTTGTTATAGCAGGTTTACATTGAAGTTTTCTTTAAAAAGTTTCAACATGCATAGGAAATGCTGTGTATATAGGTTATTATGGATACTGGATAATTATTAGAAATGCCCATAAACCCTTTAAACCTAATGATTTCCCACTCACCTTTTCCTTTAATGGGCTTCTCCTCTTTTTTGTCTCCACTACTATTCCGTTTGATTTTACTTCTCTCAAACCAGGTCAGCAGTTCTTCCCCTGATGGTATATCCTGTGAAAAAAACAAAACACTTCAAATTACAGCTGGTGGTATTTTCTAATAAAACTCAAAATAGGGCTGAAAACTATTATGTTCAATGATTTCTTAATACTATTTCTCACTTTTTGTCAAAATTGGTGCAAAGTGATTTTTAAAAAATTAAACTATGATGACCTTGAATAGTTCCGTGGAGAGAAGGTTTGAGAATATACTTGACATCATATATGTTAACTCTACCACCTAGAACCATTTTAACAAGACCTTGGACTTTCGATAGGACGTAACTATCTATTTTTTGCGTCAAAACAAGTTAGAAATGACGCTGGATTCAAGCGAAATATGCACCGATTGCGTAGTCTTAGCTGAAAAGCCAGACAAATCGTGTTGATTTCAAAGACCCATGGCTGAATGCCCAACAACGAAATAGACAGGCCTACGTCACATTGGTGTTTGACACAACTACCCTAAGTCCAAGCCCTTGTTAAAATGGTTCTAATGTGGAAGTCTACCGCTTTTTAACACTGTCTCCCACCTACCACTTTTATTAGAAAATCTAATGCAATTCTTCAAAATACATTTGTTGTTTTGATAAATAGCCATTTTGGAAGCCACTGTGGTCCAAAAGTCTCGTCGGTTTTGAAATTAGCGCTTGACCTGACTCAGGACATACAAACGCTTGTTTAAGTCAGGTGAATAATAAGTTTTCAAGCATGTGTTTTACATTGAATGATGAAAGAAACCACTTCCAGTGACTACATTAATTACAAGACATGTCGATATTATCCTCCCCAAGGAAAAAGAAGCTTTGCTATTCCACGTGTGGCTTTAACGATGACTGAATATATCTTTTAACTTGGCCATTACAGTAAACTTGACTTGCATTTTATTGAAACACTGCATGATTTGTGATAAGCATGTCAACATCGTTTTTTTATATTGAAAAAGAATATACGATTTACTACTAGCTCTTACTTCTCTTTTTTGTTAAATTTCGGCAACCTAACCTTCTTTTTACTGAACAATGGCAATTGTTAAAGTCTCTGCACACAAACATTTTTTTCCTCCAAAAAATAGCTTAATCAATTTGTTGGTAAATGCATGCGAACTTTTTTTTGCATGTGTTGATATTGCTAAATTTTTTAGTCTTTTAATTTTAGTTGATACCCTTAATTACTAATCAGAAACCCTATCTACATATATAGTATATAAAAATATGTGCCTTAAAATATACGCGAAAAAGGCCGCACGCAATGCTACCTCTTTTGGGTTCTAAATCTACCTCTTTTTCACCACTGGAGGTTAACATGTATGTTGATATTATTAAATAATAAGGAATTATGATCCTTACTAATTGGTTCCAACAAACTTTTTCTTGAAGGGGGGGGGGGGGGGCCTCAGAGAGCAAGTTCATCTCAAAATCAGCTTTCTGAGGTTTATGACATTGGACAAGAACTAACTCGCCCTAATGGCCTTGCAATATTGAACTAACCAGGCCCTAGGGCCATAAAGCTTGACTAGCTCCCTTTAGATCAAAGACTCCATTTTACAAATTACAAAGTGGAAAAGTGAGACTGAGATCAAAAGTAAGCTTGTCCAAGTTTTATGGCCAAAGGGCCTGGAGCCAGATGACCTCAACATGAACTTGGACCAGAACTCACTCTGATGGCCTTGTAGAAGATCTGAGCATAGAAATAATCAGATAACTTTCACATGACATTTAATTAGAACTCACTCTTATGGTCTTGTAGAAGGTCTGAGCATAGACTGCCTAGATGACCTTCACTTGACCTTGGACCAGAACTCACCTTTATGGTCTTGTTGTAGGTCGGAGGATAGAACTGACCAGATAACCTTCACATGACCTTGGACAAGAACTCCCCCTGATGGGCTTGTAGAAGACCTGGGTTTAAAATGCTTACATGACCTATACATGACCTTGGACTAGAACTCACCCTGATGGCTTTGTAGAAGACCTGGGTGCCCTCCTGGACAGACACCAGGTTCTGTTCCTCCAGGTAGCGTGCACAGTTGACATAGCGGGTCCAGTCTCCATTGATTGGGTCTGTGGCGTTAATGATGTGGATGAGTTCACTCGTCTCCAAGTCATACACCTGTGACAACAGGAGTTGTTGTAAGAACAAAACTAACACAATCAATCTTTTTCTCAGAATCATTATGCACATTTACTTTAGTAAAGATCTGCGAGACAAAAACTTCATATTGTTATATAATCCCGTAAGTACCAATGTGTATCTGTTTATTAGGAAGTTTTTAATTATATGTGTGCTTACCAGTATCTACAGAAAAACTAACCCACTTCCTGAAGTCTTTTAAAGATTACCTTCTTAAAACTTTTTATCAAAATACTTACATCATATATGCATGTAATTACAATATGAACCACTGACCTCCCAAGCATATCTAAAATCAATCTTCTTTCTTTCGTTTTCTTTGACGATTTCTCCTTTGAATGGACCAAACAATGACCCTTGGTTGACATCTGCTGTGCACCAGGCACCTACAGGGAGACAAGAAGTATGCTTATACACACGTACAAATGCAGGTTTATTTCTGCAATGTCACTACTCTCATACCTGCATGAATCACCAAAGAAAGCGTTTTAATTTTTAAATAAACTCAAATGATGTTTGTAATGTATACTGGTATTTATCACATGTTTAGCTT
>WFKH01010931.1:64951632-64976130 GCA_016163765.1 Magallana hongkongensis
GGTAAAAGCAAATATAAAACAAATATCACAACACTGCCTTTAATATAGGGTAACATTTTGAGAGCCAAAAAAAAATCTCAGTCCATTGTATATGTATGCCCATCTGTTTGGATGTTTCTCTACAAACTCTGCAGTTATAATGACCCTCCCATAGAGCACATTTTTTTGTCTGTCCTTCATGTACATACTTAATGAACTCTCGTTCTCTCTCTCTCTCTCTCTCTCTCTCTCTCTCTATTCAGACTCTCCCTAATGTCTTCATGTCTAACTACACAAAAAACAACTGGTATTGAACTACAGAGGAACTCTCTTACAAAACACTAAAACAACAAAGGACAAAGTCTGTTCACATCACATCACCATTCTCATGAAGTACCTGACACCCTGAGCTTACTCCACAGATCCTGTCTGTCTGTCTGTCTGTCTGTCTGCCCCTCTAAACTACCAGCATTCAAGACTGATCTCACAAAAAATAGTACTGTTATCATGCATGCTAATGTAAAAATGGACCTTAGTAAACTGTATAGAAAAAATTCAAAATTCTGTCTTCACCACCTGTGCATGGATGGTTCAACTACTATGAAAATTTATAAAATACATGGATGCAAATTCTGAAATCTATGCACATCTCTTAAACTAAAGTGTTGTAAATTAGTCACAACTGATGAATATTCATGAATAATCTGTACACAAAGACCTCATATACACACTCAAGTTACGCTGATACATCTGTTCAAGCATAACAGCAAGCATATGATACACAAATTGTACTCATCCCCAGGAAATAAACAGAAAACTGTAGTCACTCAAGAAATGACTTTTGGACAAACTTTTTTGTTAAGAATTCTAGGATAGTTGATGTGTACAAACTACTGATAATCAAAGAGCATACATGAAGACACACATACGGGGTCCTCGTAATAAGGGGGCGACAATTTCTCAGGTAATTAATCTATCAATCACTTGGCTCCTATATACAGATACTGTAGGTTTAAATGACTAGGACTGGTATATACACACACTCTCTATTGATCCAGTCTTCTTACACCAGCCTAGAACATGCGTATTCATGCACCTCTTGCATATAATATAAAGCTAGTGGTTCATTTTTTTTTTTGTTAATACACCAATGGTCCATGTTGACTCCCTCTCAAAATCTGAGGGTTCGCTAGAGGGCAGGAGGTTGCTTGATGTCACACAGATTTCTTCTTATGTAGACCATTTTAAACATTTCATCAGATCAGGGCAGATTTCTGATTTCATGTTCACTCTACAACTGTGGAACTAGGGCATCATAGAAAAGGTTAAAAGGCTACAAGTGATGGTAGACAGTTTAAAGCAATGTGAAAGAACTTTTTATGCTTTAAATGCAATTTTCAGTCATACTATTACAACCATTTTTGTGGATAACTGCTTACTCATTCCTAACTAATGGCAACTGTGGTCTCCAAATGAGCTTGAAATACATTGAATTCAGTAAGAACAGAGAGGCTGGCACTGACAGCAAGAATCATAGATACCCAGGTACATGGTTACCTGCGCTAAAGGTCTAAAGCAACTCTCTGGTACCTAAACCAACCACAATAACCACTTTATTTCTTAGTCTTCTACAGTCAAACATCATAGCTCTTTCACCTTAGTGACCACAACTTCAGCCCCCCAAAATAATTACCTATTTTCATTAAAAAAAACCCAAAAACCGCCAAAGAAATGGGAGTGTCATTATCAAACTTGGTCTGAGCACAAAAGTGTCCCCAACACTATACCAGGTGTGAGAGAGGTTAGTTACCTTTGCGAACATCCAGAGTTGAGAACATCACAATGGCTGCTGAAGGAAGTTAATCAGAGGCGTGTTCACCAGAGCGGGTGCTCCTGAGCACTCACCAAAATTGTTGTTGTGGGTATAGGGATTTTGGTAGTGCTTGCTGGGTGTTGTGGGTATAGGGATTTTGGCGAGTGCTCGCAAGCACCTGCTCTGCTGAACACACCTCGGTCCTATTTATTTAGGGCCTTCTTAGTTCTGAAATATGATTGGTGATTGGGTATGAAAACTACCCCATGATCATCAGACCATTCCATTTCAGGATAAAGTACCCTGTCCAGGACCAGAACACAATCGGTGCCCACAAAGGATTTGAATCTACTACCACTGGGCCATGTTCTCCCCTACAAAGTTCTTCAATACATCTAAAGCTTAAAATATGTGAGCTTTTCCTGTCAAGGATGCCAATGAATGATCCACTAAGTACATAAGACAAAAATCTTCATCAATTAAATTACATGTACTGGTGGAGATTCATGTTTCAGAACACCTCCTGGCATTTTTGTATACCCATCAATTTTTTTTAATTAATAATTTTACAAAGTCATTTAATTTTGCTGATCACCACATTGTGGTTTTTCTTTAATGTGTATCACTGGTGATGTTTACACATTAAAAAGAGTTTGCATTTTAGGGTGCTTGAAAAACTTTCTTTAAAATGGTTTTTATTCAATGAGCAGATGTGGTATAATTATCTAAAAAATTTTCACATAATAATGAACTGGTATAAAAAAAAACCTTATTTTGATTCATTAGTCACTTGATCCTAGGAGGTGGATCACATTTTGGTACCAGGAGAAGATCCTGATCTCATGCAAACCCAACACTCTGCTTCGATCCTTTGATACGAAGATCCACTCCTATCAACTCAACGTCATCTAGGTCTTTGAATCAAGTTACTGTTGTAATAAATATGTACATACATTAAGCATTAAATTATTATTTTTTGAAAGATGTAGTCTCATAACTGCAACAGTGTGTGCTAACTGAGTAAAATGCATATTAAGCATATTACAAAAATGAGTACACACCTTTGCAAATATATTAAAAGCTACATCTTTCCAAAAAATAATTTAATGCTTATAATTACATTGTTTGACTTCTTGTCTGCAAATGTGATTAATTTCTCAAAATCCCTCTTTTATTCTTTAATAGTATTAAGTTTAGATCAATGGAGCAGCCACCGCAACAGCCATAACCATGAATTAATGTTTGTGACGTCAAAACAAAACTCATTCTTATCTTTTGACCTCCCCAACAGTGTTATGTTTTGAATGCTATACTTTCCACAAACTTTACATACAAAAATTATGTGGAATGTATATATATTATTATAACAGTAACTTTATCACAAGAACCAGATCAAATCTAATAAACAAGGGTGGATCAAACGACAAGTAAAGAATCAAGTTTGATCTGAAGATCTGCTCATTGCAACAAGATGTGAGTTACAGTTAATATAATGATAAATTTATTATGTACCCTTATATTATTAGGTGAAACTAACAAAGCATACTGTAAAATAAACAGTATCAAAGAGAAACTGATTGGTATATAATCATATATGCATTTATATTTAATTCTATTCTTAACATATATTTCTTATGATGCAACTTCCCCAGCAAAAAAGTTATTCCCCTTACTAATACACTGTAGATATATCAAATCTTCTGAATCACTGAAAGTTATTCTAAATAATGGTTCTAGCAATTCAATTTTGGATACATGATTGAACATGATTCTATCAACAGTATAGCTATCTTATGCCATATCTAAAGATACATCATTTTTTTCCTTTCCTATTTCAAACTGGTATGTAAAAATTATATATAAGCATTCATAAAAACCAAAACCAAAAGTTGAAAAGCAATGCAAGGATTTCAAGGAAAAATCACTGTTAATTTAACTCTTTAACTTAACCTTAGATGTAGATTCAACCTTTTTATATCTGTTTAACATTTGAACTTTATGAGTCAATTTCTATTTTTAAATTTTGGTGTGGGTTTTTTTTTTTGACATTTTTTTTTAAAGTGGGGGGCCGGGGGGTGGTAAGATGCAACTTTTTAGCGCAAATTAAAAAATTTCAATGGCAATAACTTCATCACAATGACAAAAAATTTTGACAATCAATAAATGATGTAAACAATTTTTGTTGAATCCAATGTTCTTACGAGTAGAAGACGAAAGCTGGTTTAAGAAAATGTAAACATTTACTTTTTTGACCACTTTGGATAAAATATGGAGACAATAAAATCCATACTCCTTACCACTTCTATGTATACACATGCTTATAAATCAATAGCACTGTATAAATTGACTTCTCCATGCTTGCATCCCAAACTGTGTGCTCCGATTCAAGGTGTTAATTTTTGTCAAGAAATTCCGAAAACAAAGGATGTCAGCCAAAAAATAGCAAAGTTGACAAAATCAGAGAGCAGGAGAGAATACCTGTGTTTAACAGAATCCTTTATCTGTGTGAAAGATTGCGGAACTTTATTTTACCTCTGATAAACCAACCCATCTAGCCTTGTGTGTATTTAACACTGAAAATACACTGCCATTTAAGCAAATGCAAAAATTACCTGGAAAATGATTAGAAAGTGACAAAAGTGAATTTTAGCATCCTGTTGGCATATTCTAACTGAAGATGACTTTCAGTTTACATGTCTTCCTGTTTCTACCTATGTAACTCAAAGAAATGTAGCGTGGAGTAGTTTATCCTACATTCATGTAACACGGCGGCCATATTGCAACCCTACAAGGCGACCTAGCTTTTCAAAGTCGATGCAAGTTATTCGATCGCCAAAACATTAATAAGTCAAACTTGGCTGTTTGGCTCCTTTCATGATAGGAAACAACAATGCACCCAATGAATGATGCGTTTAATGCCCATGTTTATACTTTATTTTCCTTGTTAGGAGCGCTAACTCGCTCCTTGCTCTTCATTCCACACAGATACTGGGCGATTCATCCAGATTAAAACCCCCGTCTTTGTTTGTTGTCCAACAGATTAACGTTTAAACAAACACAAGTACACATGTTAACAATTCTGATCACTTATTTCACTTTTGATCGCCCATAAAACCCAACTTTATTTCATATAAACACAGACGACATTTCGGGCAAGATGCAACTTCTCTGTATAAGAGTCATTATCGAAAGTAAATAAAACCTCTCAAACCTTCACAGTTTACCGAAACAAGGCAATCCTTACATGACTTTAGGAACGATATTTAACAAAGTAACTGTACCTGTGGGTGAAATCCGCTAAAATGGGCCTGAAATGATGATTTTCTGGGTCCAAATTTCTGCTTTCATTCACCACATGGAGGAGATAGTCGACACTCAATCTATGGTATGGATTTATGATCGACTGCTCCGAAAGGGGGTGTACGTATATCAAAAATATCATGTATTCAACTTTCATTATAAGTACGGGATCTAAACTGTCGAATTTTATCAACAATAAATCTTCAATAAAATTTTCAAACATTTTAAATTGTAAACAGATGTTAATAAGTATTTTACCCCATAGTTAACGCTGTCGCTGTCTGACTATCACCCCTTTTCTTGATCAATAGGCACGTCCAGATTATTCATTGAAGTGATACCTTTGTCCTCCGAGTCTTAAATATGATCTAAATAGAACTATATGCGCTATTCTTATTGATGGAATGGCAAGCTGGGTGTTTGATTAGTAATTAGATTCATCATAGTTTACAAGGAGTTTTGTTTTGTATATATAAACACATCTGTAAACGACACACACCGCGATGTAACTTTTATAGTGGTTCCATCTTGACACCATTTATTATGACACAGGTACTGGGGCCCTAGTATGGTACGTGTGTCATAGCATAGAAAGCAGACTTCATACGGGACTCTTGTCATTTAGGGCTGGGGAGGGGACTGTAGGTATCAGATCCTGTACACAAATCAAGAATTTCATTTTAAAGAGACTCATCATGTACACAGGAATTATGTGTACATGTTTTTTACATGTACATAACACGGTTTGTGTACATATTTTACTTTCTAAACGAATACTATTTGTTTCATTGACTCTTATTCAAATTATGTGTCAATACCAACAAACAAACTATACTCCTGGTTAAATTTATAGAACTGAACGGGTTAACTGACCAAATACATTATAATATACATGTCCTATAGGTATATAGCGTGATTAAGCAATAATCACCCCCACAGTTAGAGTTGCAAATAAAGGAATTAATTGAAGATTAATAAATCAGATTGTAACTAATAATTTTGAAAGGTGATCATTAGATAATTTGACAACAAACACCACATTTTAAACTTGTATTCGGGTTTTTTTTAAACGTTCACTTGCACTTGAAATTACACTTTCGTAGGAAAGTTCCTGACGGTATTTCGTTCTAATTGTTATATATTCTTAACAGCTACTTATTAAGTTAAACATAATGTTTAACTTTGTTGCTGACTTGGAGTAAGGTTGCTTTGCCTACAATATCTACGTAAGTTATTTTTCGAAAGCATTTTATTTTGTTATCTCAGTTGATTTCATTTTCGCTGAGATTTGTTTGAAACGAACTTGCAGGTGTCTATTTATTTAAACATAAAAAGAACGTTGGTCATTTATTTGTGGAATAATATGGTTGTAACATTGCAACATTTTGCACTGAGCAAAATTATAATTCAATCATATTGTGGCAGAATTAAGGTGCTCTCTAAGATATAACTCAGTGCATGTTCTCTCTTCAAGCGCTCCACACCAGAGTGAAATTTTGATGGTCCATTAAAACCGGGGCCCCGTGTTCTAGTGTGGTACTAGGCAAGATACAGAAAGAAACAGGGGTCCCGTGTTCTATATGGTACTAGGCAAGATACAGAAAGAAACAGGGGTCCCGTGTTCTAGTATGGTACTAGGCAAGATACAGAAAGAAACAGGGGTCCCGTGTTCTATATGGTACTAGGCAAGATACCGAAAGAAACAGGGGCCCCGTGTTCTAGTGTGGTACTAGGCAAGATACACAAAGTAGATTGTACTAGGCAAGATACACAAAGTACATGTTCATTACAAAAAATGTGAGCCCGTTTGAAAAATACCTCGCGTTTGCTTCAGTTCCAAAGCCCTGGACATTGATTATAGTTAAATATTTTGGATTTTTAGATAGTATTTTGAGATGAGTGAACAAATTATGAAATAACACGAGGCTTTTAACAACAGTATTAAACCAAATATTTTTTTAGTGGTATAGCATAAACATCAAATTTATAATATATGTGCATTTAAGTAAGAAAAGTTTGAAATATATCAACGATCGATGATTTTTAACGTCCTCTCGAGTATATACACACATTGTGCGCACATTTATGTAACTAATAAAACTGTCGCATTGCTATTGTTTTATTGTATGTGTGTACATGAGTTATTCTGTTTATAGATATATTTTTAAGGGTCCTCCATATCTTTTGGAAAAGTTTTACATACAAGCCTAAAATTCTCTATTCCGTTAATCAAAATAAGGAATTTTAGCATGCATTTGACTTGAAAATGACAGAGGAAAGGTAAAATTTTGGGAAAAAATCAAAATAAAACAAATTATCGCTATGCATAAAAACGTCCCCTTTGTATTCGAACTCGGGACTAACGGGTCAAGCTTATACCATTGCGCTACAGAGAAAGACCCCCAAGTTTCGCGATGGGTTGAAACCGCCACTGACGTACTGTCATAAAAAGTAAAAGTCACCGGGTGTCGAGGACCCTTAGTTATCGGTATGTGGGGGAAAATGGATGAACATACGTCTTTATCAAATACTAAGTTAGGTATAACTTTCTGTTCTGTGTGATAATGCCAATCTAGCTCATGTTCTAGACTTTAGACTTCATTGAAATTGACGACCTAAGGAACTACACAAGATTCATCAACTTCAAGCATATTTGCCCGGGGGGGGGGGGGGGGGGGGGGGGGGGGGGGGGGGGGAGTCAGAGAGAAGAAGGCTTAATAGACATAGTGGGTTACGACACGTAAATGAAAGTTCGCTGGTTCAAATCCGACAAGAGTACCGATGTTGTGTACATGGACAAGGTACTTTATTATCTCAGCCCATCTTGGTGATACTGGGCAATATCTTATTCTGGGAGTTAACTCATGACGGACATATCAGTGGTCCATCATGCACGTATAGCATCGTCTTTCAAATCTCGGAATTTGATCTATACGTGAACAAAAATTTTTTAACATTACCTCCCCAATATGAGAATTCGAAGGGGGGGGGGGGGCGATCGTTAAATATTTTTTTGTGCAAGTTTCCCAAAAAGTAGTGGAGAGCGCCTCCAACCTCCGTTACTACAAGCCTGCCCATCCAGAGGAGCCTACGGTACTAATCCACTTAATCCTACCACGGAATTTGGTGTAGGCCTCAGTCCTATGAGGATCGTGGCCTAGATAATAATTCATAAAATACTGGAGTGTGGTTGTTTGTAGTCAAGGCTTCATTATATTCCACGAATTTAGGAACTGAAGTCACGATTAATCGAGTTGACTGACGTGTCGACGTGCGTTGATTGTCTACTGTTCAGAATCCTAAATAGTTGTAAAGTCCTGTGAGCATGTGCACCAATATCAAAACAGTTGTCTAGATACCAGTATTCTGCATGTTTTGGAGAAAAGGAATACATACTCTGCACCAAAACATGCATACTAAACACTGCGTTTAGATCTCTAACGATCATATACTTCATGTGAGTTGCATCAGACCAAGTTTTCTATTTTCTAAATACAATGGGTATTTTGCGACATGGTCCTGATGTAGAGTATACAGATAATTTATTTCTAATTCAGAGTCCAGGACAGACAAGTACATATTATTATAATTACAAGAGATATTATTAATTACAAGAGAAAGACATGCAAATGAATAGTATAAAAATTATTAAAGTATAACAATTATAGCAAATGACAATATTTCACTTAAAAGGAGTACTATATTTATTAGCGTATCAGTCCTGATGTGGCAGTGCTAGTATACATGCTTCCACTCAATAAAGTTTATCATACAGTATTTACGATACTATAAAAGTACTAGTGTAATTCAACACAAATACTGTTTTGCATACCTTTACATTTAGTTTAATTGACGCCATCAGGATTGAACTAAAGTTAATAGAAAATTGGATACAGCCAAAACTATACAAAATCAAATAAATGTAAACAAAAGCTAACTTTCATATTTTGCTTTCATCCCAGAGAATTATCATGTATTAAACGTTATATCTGCCGAGTTGGCATGGATACAAAATGTTCTATTGTATTGTAAATTTTGTATATACATGTATCTATCTAGTTCTTCAAAATTTACAATCCTAGTGAAAAATAATATACATATCTCTGTCAGCTAAATGGTGTTCTTCTAAACCCATTCAAATTCGCTGGCAGAAATTGTCCAGATATTTTAGATTCCAAAACAACCAACTTGTTCATTTATGCAGACTTAAAATGTTTATATAAGGAATATCAGGAATATGAATGCACATTCTTTATTTTCTGTACATATGTCTCTGAATATATGTATATTATTATTCTATAAATTATCAACAATAAATCTGGTGACCTTTATCCCCATTAATCAATGTGACCAGATGAACCATTCTATACTTCATTCAGTGTTCCTGCTATTTTTATTTTGATACTATTATTATTTCAATGTGGCATATGTTTTTTAAACATAAATTCTGAAGATCATGATGCATATTCAATTTCTAATAATTTTGATACACCACAGCATATGAGGTAATGCTTGCAGTAATACAGAACTAATCACAACATCTTAATGACCACTCATTTTCTACATTTCCACCTAGAATTATTTCTTCATTTACAAATTGTATTTTTAAAAACCACCAATTTGATATTAGATGAAGACAACCTTTCATGTACATATACATTAATTTTACAAACAAGATAAGAGTAAAAATTGTAGTTTCATTAATTTATTTAAAATGGGTTTTTCTTTATATGTACAGATCAAGAAATCATTTGTGATCTGAACTTGAAGCTCCTCAATGAAACACAGACAAGTTTTGACTTGATAAATGAATATGATATGAAAACACTTATTTATTGACCAATGAAATGATCATGATGTTATTGTATTTGCACATTATAACTTCCCTAACATTACTGAAAGTTTCCCCAACCCCCACATTGTTCTCTTGACCCTTGGATGCTGTTTCCTCAATGGTTCCTTTCAGAGGGCCACTTAGTAACTTCTTGAGGCAGGAGGGGCAGGGGGTGGGGGCTGTCTGGGTGGTGGTGGGGCCTGGCGATTCATGCCTGGGGGAGGGGGTGGTCCCCTCATACCGGGAGGCGGGGGTCTCATCCCCGGAGGTGGGGGCCGACCTACAAAGTCAAATACATATGATTACTTTCCATATAAAACCAGTTTGTAAGTTTTAGAGTACAAATGAGTTTTTGAGTCTTTAGTTACAAGGTACATCAAGATAGATTAAAAGGAAATCAGTTTTAGTAAAATGATTTCACAGAAGTTTCCTTTTATATTCAATACATGTAAATGATTTTTGTAAAGTATGAGTCTTAATCCACCACAATAGATTGAATTCAATAACCACAAGATAATAAACATGAACTTGCTGTATTTCTGTATCCTAAACAATAAAGCAAGACACTGATGAGAAAGATTACCTGTATGTTACCTTTAGCTTTTGACAATACAGTCAAAGCATCTCTTACTTACCATACATAGGCGGAGGAGGGCCCCTCATTCCTGGAGGGGGTCGCCAACCAGGGGGTGGTCTCATACCAGGAGGGGGAGGGGGCATGCCCATTCCTGGAACACCTGGAGGAGGGGGCATCTGTGATCCTGCAAAAAACACACCTTTCAAATATAACCTTAAAACATACCTGGACATTTTTTTCATTGAAACATTAAAAATTGTTACTGCAATATAAACTTTAATATGTTCAATTTAATAAAATTTGAAAAATCTTCTTGTCGGTTTATTACAATCATTATACAATGAAAATATCTTCATCAAAGATACATAGGGGGAACTTTTATTTCCCCAATAAGTAATCACTCATTCACATTTTAACTATCTGGTCACCAGCTTTTACTGACCTGCTTGTGATGAGGGAGGGGGAGGGGGAGCCTGGGAATGACTGCTTGATACAGGAGGCATCCCCGGGTGTCCGGATCGGGGAGGAGGGGGGTATGGCATCTGACCTGTAACAGAAAACTTCACTCTGCCTTATCATTATAAATTACTTTCTTGCTGCAAACTTTACACTTTATCATAAAACTTTCAAAAGAAGTAAACTAATTTTTTTCACTTCATTAAAATCACAGATGAGGAAAATGAAACCAAAAGTATGTTATAAAAAGCCTGTCAGTGAGTGTTGTCTCAAAATATCAAAATGCAAAATAAACTAAATAAAGACAAGTCTATATATTAATTTGTAATACAATAATTACTTGTTCAATCTTAAAATTAAAACAGGTGTTGATCTTAAAATAAATGTCATCTGTTAATAAAATAGAATTTTTTTTTTAATTTTCCTACTTCAGTACTTTTTTCCTTATTTAATGGGTACTGGTACTGGTACCATTCCATTTTGGTGGAACGAATACTCTAAAGTTATTGTAATGATCTCAGTACTTGAGCAGTCTTACCATGTTGAGGAGGGTACTGGGGGTTGCCCATGGGTGGGGGCATGGGAGGTGGAGGCATGGGCTGTTGCATGGACATCATTGGAGGCGGCATGTTTCCAGGGGGCATCCCTACAAAATGTACAGAAAAACTCAACATTAATGATTGATATGACAAATTTCACAATTATTTCATGGACATCATTGGAGGCATGTTTCCATGAGGCATCCCTTAAAGTGTACAGTCAAACAAGATCTGATCAATGCACCACTGATTAATATACCAACAGTGAAACTCAACTACAGAAAAAATTATGGGAATTTTCTTGCTTCAAGCATAACTCATATTACAAACCTCTTTATACTTAATAAAGAAATTTCAAAAAGTCTCCTGAAACAATGTGTCCTATGAATCTACCAGATAAACAGGGAGAAGTGTCACATACAAAACCCTGGAAATTGCAAATATCTATTCTAAAGATATCTTACACAACAAATAAGCAGACAGTTAAATCCTGGATACTGTCCTCATCATAAGTGTGTTAATTCCCTGTGTCATTCAGCAATGCATGTACTACTTAAAATATTAAAAGACTTACAAGGTTAGACTTTTTTAAAAAAAATGTTTCACCATATGATGAAATCAAAATTCTCATCAGGAATTTTTCCCAATATATGATTACAAACTTTTCAATTGCTTATGGCACTTTGTGTATTGAACGAAAGACTTCATTAACAAAAATTATTCAACTTGATTATATTAACACTTCACTTGCAAAGATGGTGAAAACACAATTGCTGCAATAATGTAGCACTCCCACAATATTGTTTACCTGGAATGGCAGATCATAATAATTGGAGACGGCTACCAACATATTAATGCAGTTAGAGAGACCACATCTAGACTTTGTACGTAACCTATCGAGGGGCCTTACACTTACCTGGCATTGATGACATTCCACCCATTGACGGGGGAGGAGGGGGAGGGGCCAGGGATGAGGGAGCCATTGGTGTAGGAGGTTGCTGAGGTGGGGGAGGGGCATCTGCAAACAGCTGATGAGGCCGATCAGTGAGGGACAAAGGATTTTGTTTGGCCATAAATCTCTCTGAAATAAGAATTGAAAAGGAAATTAATCATCCTAAAAATAAACAGTATCTACCAAAAAAGTCACATTAACAGAATTGGCAACCAATGAAAAATATTAATTACAACAAAGAATGATTTCAATTTACTTTCAAATTCTGTTTCTCATGTTACAACGATAATATTTCAAAATCATCTTGGTTTTTGGCATATTGCATATTAAATGGTATATGAAATCTCAAACAATGTCAATTCACAGTTGTTAATACAGATTTTGAAACTGACATTAGAACCATTTTAACAGGAGCTTGGACTTTGGGTAGCTGTGTCAAACAGCAATGTGACGTAGGCCTGTCTATTTCATTGCTGGCCACTCAGCTATGGCTCTTTGAAATCAACATGATTTGTCTGGCTTTTGAGCTAAGACTACACAATCTGTGTATATTTCGCTTGAAACCAGTGTCATTTTTAACTTGTTTTGATGCAAGAAAAGATACTTACATCCTACTGAAAGTCCAAGGTCTTGTTAAAATGTTTCTAATTAAGAAAAATTTTTTCATAAAACTTTAAGGGTTCTTAATTGTCTATTTCAAGCATCGACAGAGTTGTCATACCTGCTGCTGAGCCATGTCTTTCTCCTTTGGAGTCTTTCTTGAAGGCAAATGAGATGGAGATTGCTCTGTTACACAAAAATTGCCCATTCATGGCCTCTAAAGCTGCATCTGCTGCCTCAAAACTGGCAAAGTTGATGAAAGCGTAACCCTTGGAGTTACCTGTGTCTGGATCTCTCATAATCTGCAAACACACAGAAAAATTGACATTATAAGCAAGACAGCATGCAGGAGATCCTAGTGTTTTCTCTGCTGAATAAAAATGAGAGAAAACTACTTTAGGACAAATAAACCCAAAATTTGCCAAACCTTGGGTGTCTGCAGAATGACTCCGAATGCACTGAATGTATCATACAGCAACTTTTCATCTACTTCAGGGTCCAGGTTCCCAATGAAGATGTTAGCACCCACATCCAGGTTCTTCTGATGGGCTGAGGCCTGCAAAGATGATAAAATAACATCACTGTGAATCAACCCATACTTTTCAATTCAATTTAATGCTAAAATAATCAGTATACATAATCACTTAGGACACACCCAGCTCTTAGGATCAATATTTCTACACTAATGTATCTAAATCACGTTAATCACGTTAATACAAAGAAATAACAAGATTAGTTTATGGAATTATCCTTTTATTTTGAACTTAGACCCCCATCAGAAAACCCATACTTTTCAATTTAAAAAGTTAAAAAATTTCTCTAGAACTTTAGAAGTAACAAATGTTGTGTAGGAGAGAATGGTACACTCTTTACCTTGTTGACTCTGATGGGTTTGCCATACAGTTTAATCATATTCATTATTTTGATTGCATAATCTGCATCCTCTTCTCCCATGAACTCCACAAATCCATAGCCCTGGTGCGACTGTGTCACTCTATCTTTTGGCATGTGGACATTCACTGTCAGGAAAAAAGACCACTAATTCATAAATAAACCAACTTTACTATAAAGCAAGTCAAGAATAAAAATGAATGTTATGGTATAATGACAGGGTATGGTATAGGCAATGAGTAGAAAAGAGGATCGTGTAAGATAGGGAGAACTGTCTGGCAGTTATACATGTACATCTCACCCACTGATAGACAACTGTAAACCAACTTTTGTTCGAGACAAGTTTATTTCACAACGTACTAGTGACAAACCAGCTCGCAACATCCATTAAAGGAGAGGATGGTTTTAAACCTTCTTGACTATAATTATGTCATAATTTCTGATAATAATATGCAAGCATTCTTATATAGCATATATTCACAACATTTTATGCTTTCTATTTCTATGATTTTAACGAATCAGCTGAGACTGAAAAGACTATCTAATTTAGTCTGAGTCAATTCTGAACTTCTGTTCTACCACAGCTAACACACAATTTTAACTGGTAGGTTGCCATACTGGGTCCCCATATGGAGAACCCTACAGGGTAATGAAGCGCCCAAATAATAGACTTTGTCTTGTCCATCCTGTTGAAAATGGAAACCAGCATACTGGGGGTTAACCTGTTAGAGAATGGTGTCTCAGCCAGGGAGATTTAAAATGGTTTTCATCAGCTTAACACCACAGAAAATGGGTATAAGCTCTGGCCCTTATGAGCCTCATGGCTTGGAAAGGAGGAAAACTATTTGTCTTTTAAAAAACATGTAATTTTAATATTTACATAAGTTCTTTTTCTGTGTAATTTCAAACATTTGTTAGTGGGTGGTATTACAAGAATGATGCTTTAATTGACATCTGTCAAGTCTAATTTTTTATCTTTGTTTAGAATAGGATGATACCTTTCTTTTCAAATAAGTAGGTATGTGACAGTACAGTTAGCAAACATGATCAACTAACGGACAGCACTGGGTTTTATGGAAGGAAGGAATGTGACTGATTTGATTGCCAAGGCCAGATGGCTCCATTCGCAGAGACCTGACTAGAGATTTAGGGGGCCAGGTAGGTTCGAATCCCAGTCTGTCCATCATTATTTCTCCCATCCCTTTACACTTTATATATAATGTCAAAAAATTCTCTAGACAGACCAAGACTATTTGGAAAATGTGCTGCACAAAACATCTTGGAACACAGTATAGAATTAGGCTTTCATATGGTTTGGAATGCTTTATCTAGTGACTGGACATTTATATCACATTCCTCAACTTAACTTACCAACTGGTCCTGCCTGTAAAAATAACTCCCATAATATTGCTTCACTGACTTTGTCATCCAAACTGCCCACGTAAACAGTTGCATCTACAATTTAAATACCACGTTATGTTAAATCAAGATTGTTAAATTCTATAACTTACAAATGTTTCACCATCAAAAATACTCTTCTTTTCAAGCACATTTTTTAATCTGAGAAAATTCGAGTTCAGCAACGTTTTAGCGACGTATAAGGGTTTTGTTGTTAAAATGCAGTTTTATCATAAATTCAGATAAAGTACAGACCCTGATTACGCTCCGCTATTGGTCCAGCTGCCATGATTTACCGTTTTGCTTTTATTTTCACTTTTCCATCAGATTTTACATGTGTTGATGCCGCTATTTTGTTTGTCAATAAGCTCGCCAGATGGCGTTGTGCATCAGTTATCAGTGAATAACTCGTACCATTGGAAAGTCGAGAGGAGATACTTTTTCCAGAGGGCTAGCTCATATGAAATAGAAAGGGCGACTAATAAGGTCTATAGATAACATAGATAACTTAATTTAATATAACTAGACCCACACCTCAGTAACAACTTGTAAATTTAATTATTGAAATGTTTGCTAAAAATATGATAATCGAAATTGGAACTCATTATGAACATCTTCATCGAACATTGTTCCAGTTTCAGTGTTATGCATAGACACATTTCAATAATGAAATTTATTACCATAAGTTATCAGTTGTTTCAAAGGTGTGGGTCTGGGTTATAGTTGTTATATAACTTACTACACTCAGGAAACAAGTGTCACGGTCAATTTGTTTTAATTTTCTCTAAATATATATTTAAGAAACCAGTATTTTTCGAAGAATTGTTCTTCTACAGGTACCTTTTTTAAAACCTTAATTGATAAATACGGAATATCCTATGATTCTTTCTGCCATATTGAGAGATGTGATGTTAACAATCCAGCAAAAGAAGGTTGTTCAAGGAAGATATAGGTGCCCTAGCCAAGAATTCATTTTTATATTGTGTTTGAAATACCAAAGGACAGGGGCGTACAAGGCGTTGTATATCCCCCACTTGGAGGATTTCAATTTCAGCTAAAATATTAATTATTGGCTTGTAAGCATTGTTTATAGTATAAATGTCATGGTGTGAGTCAAACATATGCTTTCATTCTGTAAACACGACAGGTATGGGTTTCCAAATTAAGCTGCACAGCGTTTTATGCCAAAATCTTAATCATTTACTGTTCTAAACTGCAAATTTTAGGTATAAATGGGTCTTGACTCCATCCTAAAAGTACTTTTATTCAAATGATAAGTTTTTATTCATTTTGATTAATGATTTATTAAAATGGAGTCTAGACCCATAATGGGTAAAAATTTGTGGTTTTCACCAAAAAAATTTCCCTTTAATTAAATTATTAATAATTGTCAAACACCGTTCGTTTAGTGTATCAACGTAGCTCAGTGAGATAGGCGGAGGCTTTTAGACTATCCTTATCGGATGAGAAGGTGTTCGAATCTTAGCCGACGTTTTATTTTTAATTTCTGTGGTTTTAAAGTAAATAAATAAAAAAAAAAATTTATTAGATATTTTTAAAAAAAATATTTAATACCCTTTAGATAACGATCAAAATTACGTAATGTTCATGTTCTGTACACACATTGTCGCATAAAAATAGCGCTAGCACAGATATGAGAACATGATGTTAATGTTTAGAAAATAAACTAATAATAAAAACAAACGAGATAGGTACAAATTATAAATGTATATTTGTTAATTTGTCAGAGAATGCTGTTTTATATCATACATGCACTGATGTACACTTTCAAATGTAAATTTGTTTTTATATGTTCGTATGTCATTTCAACATTCTTGGTGCGGGGGATTTGTCAGGCCTTGTACGCTCTTGTCCTTTTAGAAATGAGTTGAAATTGTTTCAATTTAATTTTATATATGTCAAAAAATGTAAGTGAAATATGCATTAAAAGTCTAAATTTCTTCAAAATTTACCAAAAAAAAAAAAAAAGACACCAAAACACCATTGAAATAAATGGCTTGTTTTCAATCAAATATATTTTTAGTAAAATAAAAATTAACATTTTTTTGACAAGTGAGTGCTCGATCACCTGATTTATCTGATTTCCGCAGCCAGATCCGCTTGCCCAATAAATTTATACTGCATATCTCTTGATATTGGTAACATTGATTGCTCGCGATCAAATGTTGTAAAAATTAACCTATATTTATTTTACAACGATTTATAATAAACAATTCAACTAAACCATTATATAATGTCTCTCGTTGTCACGGATGTTGGCGCAAGGGGGGAGGGGGGGTGTCAAGGCACAGGCACCTGACGTTATATATTAAAATATATACCCTTACCCTCTACCTAATAAAACACCCTTGTGTATTATATATATTTTTATATATACGAGGGTTGCCCAAAAAGTTCGTGGACAATCGCGTTTTTGTCATTTTAAATGGGTTTACATATACATATTGTATATCTAAATCTTTGTCATAAAATTTCAAATCAAACTAAAGTGGTTTTCAATGTTTTCCATAGAAATAAACTAAAATTATAATGTATCAAAAGGTCGCGTAAAGTACGCACGGCCCAGCGTAAAAATTGTCCAAACTTTGTAATTGAGTTTTAAGATATGAATATTTTCAGTTTTTATAAAACATTTCAAAACTTCATAATCTTCTATTGTGATGTAGTCTGTATTGTGTACGTCATTTTCATACGTCATTTGAAGCTATTTTCAAACTAGCAGAGGACTTTTAAAAGATATTACGGCAAGAACATGTCTTTTAAAAAGCCTGAAAAAGCGACGTCAGCTGACCGCACGGAACAGCGCGCCATCATAAAATTGTGTCGACTGAGGTAAAACACCGATAGAAACAAAACAAACGATGGAGGAAACAGGGAAACATCAAAATAGTTCGAGTTTACTTATCCACAAGTTGCACAAGCGATATTTTGATGGAGTATTCGATTGTAACCTCTAACCAAACGGTGAATGCGGCATATTACTCTCAGGTAAACCCAGGACTACGACGTTATAGAAACGTCGTTATAACTCAACGTCAGACTGGGCCGTGCGGCCTGTATAGGCAATGTATATATAATGATAAGTTAACTCCAATACAAAAATGTACATTGCTCTGATTTTTATACATATGCATTATTAGACTCTATATTAAAATATTATAATACTTTCCTGATAATGGCGCCGTTATTTTGAATAAAATTGCATGTCCACGAACTTTTTGGACAGCCCTCGTATATGCTATATATTTTTTATTATAAGAAAAATATATAACGTCAGGTGCCTGTGTGTCAAGGCTAACAAGGCTGTCGTAGCTCGGATTAAATTATTGAAATCTGTATATTCATTCTGGGACCAATGTTGATATATCCCTGATTCATTATATAATTAGAAATAGTGAAATTACATTTTTTAATCATCCCAGTTTATCACACTCTGACCAACGAACCTCACCCATTCCATCGACGGACCAACACCTCGGGTAAGAAAACATTTGTCTGTGAATGGCATGAGATATATACAGTATGGTGTCTATCTCAAACAAAAATAATTAAACTAATGCCAAATTGATACTTATGACAAACATCATTAAAACATTATTAATGAAGCATATTTGAATTATATATACAAGAAGTCTGCCAATAGTCAGGACCAATTTCTCCTTCTCAAGATGATTTGTAGAAAAATGTCTCCAGAGGTGTTTATAAAGCTCCAATACTAGTTTATGTACTTACATAATATATACCAACCAATCAAGCATAGCAATATCATGGACAATCAATATTCACACTGTTTGTAGACATTGAGTAGTCTAATAAAGAAGGTCTTCAAACCTTTCTCGAATACCAGACACACTTTTTTCTGGAATAACGAACAAATTTATAAAATGCATAAAATGAAAAAAATCATGAGAAAAAGAGGGTCACTTTAAGCAATACGTTTACACTGCAGCTAAATACCTTCAGTAAATCTTAAATCAAGCTATTTTAATACCGTGATTCAGATTAGTACCGGAATATTTTGAACATTTCAAAATTTCAAATTTACATTAAGTTTGTGGTCATCGCAGTCACAAGCACCTGACGTTTTAAACTTTTCTCTCAATGAAAAAAAATTCTTGTACTATAATTATAGTACAAGGAATTTTTTTTTCATTAAGAGAAAAGTTTAAAAAAAAATCCTTGTACTATAATAAACTTTTCTCTTAATGAAAAAAAATCCTTGTACAAGGAATTCCTTGTACTATAATAAACTTATCTCTTGATAAAATAAAATCCTTGTAGCAAGGAGTTTTTTTTCATTAAGAGAAAAGTTTTTAAAAAAATTCCTTGTATTATAATAAACTTTTCTCTTAATGAAAAAAAATCCTTGGAATGGAATTGGAATCCCAGTCATGGAATTAAACATTCGCGTACAATACCGCAAAGATGGCGTATTTTGGTTTTAATAAGTAAAAAAAAATTAATATTTAACACCCATCTCACTGGATATAGAGTTAGCATTATCACAGATCCTGTATACACAGCCTCTAGAGCTGTCCAATAGCTGTTGTAGGCATCGAAGCCTGCAGAGCTTACAGGTCGACACCTGAAGCGGACATTTCGACATACTGATATTGATACTAAAGTATTCACTTGATGGAAAAAACATATTTTTCCCAACTCCCTTTGTATGACACCCAAACATCTAATACAAAAAATTCATCAACCGAACCTTTCATTAAATAATCAACAGAACATAGGAAATGTGAAGTCAAAATGAAAAAAAAATCGGTCAAAGTGCATTAGCATTCAATTTATGTGAAAGAGTGGAGAGTGTTTACAGCTGATTCTGCTGACATCATTATTGCATCCAATATCCACGTCCTCATGGTATATTATATAAGATCCACAAGATCCGTTTTCTTCGAACGAACAAAATATAATTGTTCGAAATCCGAGATAAATTTCTCTTTTTATTTATCTATATTTTACATGTTCTAGAATGGTTTTGAAAATTGAATATGAGCTTATCCTTGTACAAATGGATCCATCATTTTAGCAGTCCGCTGTTTGTCGTGTAATAATCGTATCATATATGGTATTGTATATTTTTTTTTTTACATCCACTGAACCGATTCCTGTTCACCCTGCAGCTGATCGCAAAACCGAATCTAGAACAAAAAGCCTAAATAAATTTCTTTCTGAAATGTTTGATACTTTATTCTTTTGTAAATTACAATTGAGGCACCGTATATACGCTTGAATCGAATAATCCTTTTCCAAAAAAAAAAATGAAAAGGAGACGCAATTTTATTTAATTAGAGAAAATCCTTGAAACCTGTCTATTCACTATGAAGAAATAAATGTGAAAGCATAATTATTTGTTTCCTATTCCCATTGTACCACTCACATACAAACAAAACATAATATAGAAAATTAATCAACCAAACCTTGAATTAAACAATCATCAAAACATCGGGAGTGTTCAGTGGAAATGAGAAATGAGAAAAGAAGTCTTCAATAGTTCAGGAGGGTATAAAGGTAACGATCAGTGCAGTATTGGCGATACATTTTTGTTCTGCAATGCTCGCTACCTCCAGCATGAAACATTCACAAAAATAATAAATAAATAAAGCTTTTAATCATTATTTATAAACATATCTGAATTTTCAGTAGCTCTATCTGAACCATTTTTATAGTGTACATATAATCAAATGCTAGTACTAGTAACGTTTTAGTCAACTATCAGAGATATCACAAACAATTGCATAAAAAAACGTAGAGTCATTGATTGTTAATGTAAACAGCTTTCTCAACCCCCTTTCATCCCCGAAATTTATTATAAAACCTTGCACCGACCAAGCTGGTAGGTATGCAAAAAAATACATAAAAGGATTGGACATCAGGCAGTGCCTATGCAAGTCCTCTTCCAAACGGTATAAATTACCCGAAAGTTACTAGTACGCACTATACTCAACAAATCGAGGATTCGAAAGAAAAACAATGGACAATATTCCTGTCTTCTGTACTTACAAAAGGATTGTAAAGTCATTCGCGTGTACCAGACAGATTTCCCGGACTTGAAACAGATTGCAATATCATGAAGATGGGTACTGCAAAGTTGAATTTAAAAAAAATCTCGTTACGCATTGATTCTTTATTGAATTTTGACAATTATGCAATAGAAAGGGATCGAAGCATCGTTAGATGTCCAATAACCACATTGCAGTGACAGGGTGGTAGATCTAGACATTTTACTACATTTATCTAAGCTGTACTAGATATAAACTTGACCATTCTGACAAAAGAAGAATTCAATCCTTCTACTGAGCTTTGGCACCAAAAAGGTCTGGTTATCCCACTTATTCCATTCAATACCAAGTGTTTGGGAAAATAACGCAATAGATAACGTATTTTGGTTTTATTTGGTAAATACAAAACAATTAACATCCTTCACATTGGAAAGGGTTGACCATATCACCGCACGTGTAACGAACTCCGGTCACACCGACTCCCTTGGACAAACATTTACAGTCTTGCCTGAGCTGTCCATTGACGTAGCCGTCGAAGCCCGAAGAGCCTATAGGTCGACACGAGCCGTAGGCGTCCCGGCAAGCTGATGGAAGAAAGATACGTGCAATATGAAAAGTGGGAGGGAGATTTTTTAAAATAAAATTCTGATTTTATCTTCAACTGCTGTGATATTTTGGTTAGAATAACAATAGATTACCTGCTCCCACGGTGGTAGTGGTATACTTGTCAGTGGTTTGGTCCACGTAGCATTGTTTCTTGAAGCATCCGTCATAGTGGTGCTCCTCCCAGATACTACCCACTGCATGGCAGATCATGCCGTCACCCACCCCCTCCTGACAGCCTGTGGACAGACAGTCCTAAAGATTACCCCCGATAAAAGAACAAAACAGGACTGGGGCTTTATTCTTCTTCCTACTTACTCCGATCCAAGAATACGACAGAATATTAGGGGTATTATTGCCAATTCCCAACATTAAAAAAAATAACGCGTGATAAATGAGAAGAAAAAAGGAATGTAAAAGTATGTATTTCCTTGCTTGCTATCAGAATATGGAGAGAAACAGGAATGTGGTCAAATGCTTTATTACAGAAAAAAGGTTATTACTTTAATTTCTAATGAAAACGACAAATAAATGTCGGACTGTGTTGATTTGCAACTTGTGGGAATTATTAAAAATAATAAATACTGTTCGTCATGAACCGTATCTATATATTATTCTGAAATAACAAAGAAGGAAAAGAATTGAGTTTAGCTAAATCGTTTAATGCAGACTTGCCTCCGCTCACGATTTTGATGGACGACTCTTTGGAATTATCTTTGGTAGTTCGAACTTTACACTTCTTCTCAAAACATCCATCCCTCCATTGCTCGTTGTCCTCTTTACATTCGTCTTCATACGGGCAACCTGATTCAAAACCATTTATAAAAGCTTATATGAGAACGACAATATTTTTGACAAAAATTTAGTAGTAATATAAATGCCGAAAATTGCAGATCAAATGAAGTTTCATATACTAGTAATCTGATAAAAATCTAGTTAACAATAGAAATACGTTCGTTCTCTTTGTTGTAAATGATCATCCTACCGATGTCTCTTGATACTACCATGTCGACGTCCCCATTTGATTTCTGGTACATTTTGCAGGTAAAAATAGAACAGCCTCGATCTGATTTCCATTTGTCTCCTGGTCCATAGCATCTATCCACCCAGTAACAACCTTGTTATAAATAATTTACAGTTACAATAACTGATAGGTCAAAGAACGTACGTTTGAAAACAGTGTTGTAAGCAAATCTTAAATAGGAAAAACATCGAATTTTTATATATTGTATATTTCCGTACTTTGTAGCAGTGAGAACTTACCCCATTCAATAGGGACGAACTTTCCACAGTTGTCCCGTTTCTGACATTCGTACACAGTACATCCGTCCCGAAGTCTGGCTCCAAAGGGGTACAACGTACCGTTCATTCTGCATCCTTTAACTGAAATACATGACGAAACTTCTAAATCATCCCTCTGGTAAACACATCACAAAGCCATAATGCTACAACTTTTGGGTATGCGCCCCTAAAACCACACGTTTTCAATGAACTTATAGGTGCATCATATGTAGAAAGTTGTTAAGTTTTCATCTAGCTACAATCTTTTTAAAGGTGAAAACTGCCTTCACCATCTTCCAGAAGAGGCTTACCTTCAACAACCACAAGACAGGAGCTACCGTCACACACACATTTATGTTCGGAGCCATCAGCTTCCTCCACAATCTCCCCGGGCTTCATACACCTTCCATACCTGTCCATGCAACCTTAAGATGAAAAAGTATAATATTATTTATTTCTACTGGATAGAAATAAATGGGCACAATGTTTTGTTTTCTATTGCAAAACAACAGACAAAATCTAGCAGCAGTTCATAAAGTCAATCGAGTTCCCAGCATATGAACCGGAATATAATATGAAAGTGAAAATATACTTGGTATACATGTTTCTAAAACGATTGTTTTCGAAATAAAGTTGCAAAACTTTAATTGTAATGATGTTGTTTGAATCACACGGTCCGTACTGTACCTGAATCGATGAGATCAAGATTCCCTCCCATCGAACACCGATATTTATTGCATCCAAAGCTGACTTCATCCATGACATCATAACACTTTCCATGAGAGTCAAAGCAACCTATGAAAAATCCAGTAAAAGTTACCTCATAAACAAAGAAACTATGTAGGATTGAACTTTTTTTTATAATAAATGACACTAACTTGACAAAAAATTGTAGAATTGACACTTTCACTAAACAGTATTATTTGTATATGCATTACAAATAGCCATAATGAATTTACAAAATTTCCCGCGTACCTCTTTGCTGTTGGACCTCTGTTTGGATGTAGTCCGGTCCTTCCTGTGTTATGACACACTTGTAGTGGGTACAGTTCCTGGTCCAGGACATCCCCAGATCCGCGCACTCCCCGTCCCACTCACACCCGATCTTGTTGGGGATCAGCTGACCGTTGGTAGTACATTTGTATTGTACACAGTCCTTCATCTGGTAAGTCCTGGAGCGCTTGCAATCACCGGACATACTGCAGCCTTACAATAACAAAGTATCAATGACTTTAATTAATAA
>WFKH01010931.1:65033235-65043418 GCA_016163765.1 Magallana hongkongensis
CTGTCCACACATTACAAGATTTAAAGAATAATTCATTATCAGGGAACGGATTGTACCGTTTGAGTTCACCAAGCCATCTTTTTCTTTTACAATCAGAAACAGTTATCTCTAGAACGATAATTAAAAATGTTTCTTCCGAAAGCTATTAGCATTGAAGCGAATGGTATCTTGGCTTCGGTTTGTTGTTACAATATATTAGACTTTTGTTTCTAACAACAATATACATATTCGGTTTGCAGTATTAATACAACATGTATTTTTTTCAGTTGTGATAAAATTTTACCACTATGAAACAATCTAAGCATGTTTAAGTATAGAAAAAGAACAAAAAGGGTTGGTTTTGATATTAGAAATGGACTATTTGGTGAACAATGATAGCAAAGTTGTGAACCTGATAGTATTATATACAAAACAATACATGCGTATATGTATGTTTGAAACAGAATGAGATTCCAAATTTTGTCTAGCTATCGAAGATTTTAATATAAAGTTAATTATGATATGTTATATAAAACAACCTCATGCCTAATTATAGATTTTTTTGGTAAATAAGTGGAGAATGAAAGGTGTATGATGAAGGGTAATGATAAATAGCATAAAAACATGTAATACATTTATACAATTATGAATCTATTTGTGTATTTAAAAAATACAAATAAAAAGAAAAACATCAATGCATCAAAACTATGATCTAAGTAAATTTTCTTCCTTTTTTTCAAAACAGTCTTGCACTAATCAACTCTCCTTAACTCACTTCCTCCGGTATTGATTTTTGTCCCAAAGAGGTGTAGACCGGATAATACAGGTGGGAAATTCAATATTTTTAATTTTCGAAAAAAAGAATGGTAATTTACTCTTCGATTGTGACCAAAATTGATAAGACCTCCTATTTGTATCAACTTTTGAATGAATAATCATTCTTACAAACCAAGAGATAATTTGTTTTTGTTAAACTCTTAGTCACAAATTGTTCCATTTTACTTAAATTAAAACAAAACGTTAGTACAAAAGAGAGCTTGGATAACCTTACAAGGTCACTAATTCAAGCATTTATCTAATTCTTTTGTAACATTAAAATGCCGTTGGCGTTTTTTTTTTTAATATCTTATTCAATGTAAGTTTATTTTTTTATTGCATATAATCAAATCAAATTATTTTCTCAACTTAGGCTGTATAATTGCACTAATTTTCAATGATAAAACTAGATGTCATAAAGTACTTCTGATGCAATAGCTTCGTTATAGATTATAAATAGATGAAATCATTGTGAAAAATCAATATACATAATCTTTGACATATATTCTAATGATATAATTAAGTTCCAGTGTAACAATCCTTTTGTAGTGATTTAACAAAGCTCTGCATATTTTATATTACAAGCTCCCATTATTCTGCAATTATTAGAATTGGGTTGTTACAGAATAAAGAAACAAAATTTAATTATGAAATTTACAAATGTATTTTTTAGATCCTGTAACACCATAGATCTTAAATACATAAAGATGGGAAATTCTGCACTCTCCTGGATGATTTTTAAGATTTTGCATGTTTTTCTCTTAATTATAACTGGATCTCCGTACTTTAAATTACTATATACAGGACACATATTTTTATAACATATACTAGTTAAACTTACTAATATTAGGATCATTTAAGAACTGGTTTAACACTCACCTTTTTAACACATACTCGAGTTTTCTGGTGGCTAACGTTGTCTAGGTTGAAAAATTCACATAACTGTGAAGTTGCTATTACTTTGTACTTGTATTCATTTTTGTTCAAGTTTTGCTTGATCCACCGAGGATATCTATCATTATTTCCTTCTTTTGTTTTTCTAACTGTAACTGATTGTTATTCTTCATTTTTCATTTCACTCTTCTACATTCTGTAGTCTTTATAGATTAGTTTTAAAGGTCCCTGTAATACTACAAACATATACTAGTGTTATATCCGTACCTAGCTTCCGGTCTGTAGCTTCCGGTCTGTAGCCACCGGTCTGAAAAAATTCGGATAGACGACCTGAGAGCTACACTTCCATACGTGTTAAAAAGTTGCAATTAACGGCGCACGAAAACTTGCTCTAGTTTTGGACTGATTAATCTTATATCCGAACACATATTGTACAAATATTTTATTCCAAAAAAAATCTTCAGTCGTTTAACTACAGATATCGTCACTTTACTTGCCTCTGATATTCTAATAAAAACCATCACCAGCCCCGTAAAGTGAAGAAGTGTAGTTTGTTTACATGTAAAAATGGCGGCCCCTCCATCTGCATGTGAATTTAACATACTTCATTTTCCAAGGTCCGTTAGCGTATCTAAGAGAGAGTCTGAGGCAAGTAAAGCAACGACTTCAGCAGTAAATTGTCTAGAGAATTTAATGGTACTAATTATTTCCACAGAGTTTGTGTGTAAATAGGATTAATCAGTCCAAAACTATCGCAAGTTTTTGTGCGCCGTATATTGCAATTTTTTAACATGTATAGAACTGTAGCTCCCAGGTCGTCGATCAGATTTTTTTCAGACCGGGAGCTACAGACCTGCAGCTAAAGAACTAATATAGGCGCTTTGCCTGCTGTTTTATTTATATTTACTGTATATACTTATGTATATATTATAAATAAAATACTTCTTAAACTATGTTGGAATGTAGTTTGATATTTTTTTTAGTTTTATGTACTAATAAGGCCAAAACAAAACATTTTTTCTTCAACTCATCACTCAGAAATGTTTCAAATACGCTGTTGAATTCATATCCTTGTATCGAAAAATCAAAATAACATTTCAACTAGATTTCAAATAAATTCTTGGTTTTATTTAAACGGGTGCAATGAAAAAATCTGAAAATTATTCCTACACACTAAATTATTGTTAAAAAATTGATCGGTAAAGAATAAACAATTAAAATCGTGATAAGCATTTTAAAATTTGTTACTAGAGATGTAAATTTTACTCGATTGACTTAGTCGATTAATCGAAGGTTTTAGTCGAGCGATAGTCGAGTACTCGGTGATTTATTTGAAACTGTTAGTCCTTTTCAAATCAAATAATGCTACTGCCACATACATCTTATCTTAAACTAAAAACTTTTAAACAATTATGATAATATATACTAAATGCATTTGAATTAAAATAATTTGAACAGTATTTTATCTAGATATCCGTTAGAAAATGTCCTGACATTTTTTCTTCTTGTCACGCTTACACATAATTGAGCTCCATATCATCTTCACCCCTACGAATGTTATTGTCATTTAAATTTAGACCACGTGGTTTTATTTGACCCTTTCAGTTTCGCAGTAAAAATCGTGCCTCGTGTTTATAGTCTATTTCGTAATATCTAGGTACTTGTAGTCAAATATAAAATCTAAACGTATATTGATTTTAAATTTAATCTTCATTAATTGGTGGGTAAAATGAGTTCTAGAAATAAATGTGACATTAGAAAATATAGTTTTTTTCTGCTGTTGCAACAATTAACATGCTTAGTAGCGATCCCCCCTAAGGATTAATTTTCGATCCGCACCTGACCTAGTAATAGCATCAATAATGAAACAGACTATACTATTTTATGCGGAATGTTCCTTGAAAATGGCTCGATATACTAAGTTTTTATACAAAACAGACACCCATTCTTTTTTTAAAAAGCATGGTTTTGCACACCAAAAGCCTCAAACATGTCTATGATTTTATCAAGCAACCCAATGTTTATATTTTCAACCACGTGTAGAGTGGTTGAACACGAACGATAACTCTGTTCTGAATATCATCGTTTATTTTAAATAACCGCTAGATGATGAAATAAGACATATATCTTAATTGATTTTCATGTTTTAAAATAAATCAAAATAGGATATGATCTGAAAAACGACCAGTACTTACGTATTTTGAGAATATTATCCGAACACTTATACTTCCGCTCGAAATTTCATAGGAACTGAACAAATCTCGGGGAAGTCTCGTGAACTTTCATTCGAGCACCTCTGGATTTATTACATACTTAGCAAATATAAATAAAACATTCCGAACACATTCGCAGGGGTGATCTTATGCAAATCAAATGTGACCTGTTCCACGGTTAGTAATTTTCCGTGCCTAATCAACAATCAAAGATTAATGATTATAAAAACAAACGCCTTTGGATAATTATTGATATGATTAAATTTTTGATTATACAAACATCTAATCCAATAAACAACTGATTATAAGAAACACAAATTGTTCTCGATTACCTGTCTGCCTAAGTAAATCAAAAGAGATCAATTATTAGCCGCTTATAAAAATACACCAGGGACACCGATGGAAAGAGTATAACTTTCGGATCAAACATGTCGAGAAAAAAACCCCTGTTATTTACATTCGTAGCCCCAAAACTGCTGTGTTAAGAAAAAATAAATAATATTTTTAAATTCTATTCACTTTATTTCGAGTAATCGACTAAGAAAATTATAGTCGATGATCGGTGTGACCAAGCGATAGTCGAGTACTCGAGTACTCGTTGGCATCCCTATTTGTTACACATACATGATAACAGAGTTTCTAGGGGTAAAGGTAAGGGTTTTTTGTGTGGGGAGGGGTGGTTGTGGTCGGCTGGGTTTGGTTACTTGATAACAGAGTTTCTAGGGATTAAGGTGGTTGTTTGGGAAATTCTACTCTACAACAGCTTAGTTGACAGTATCTGTCCTGATTTTACTAAATTATCATAGAAATAAGCGAATTCTGTTGACGGTTTCCACTTTATTTGGGTTGAATTTGGAAGGCTCACTTATGTTTATTCCCACATTTTTGACCATAACCATTTGCTGTGTAAACCATTTTGTGACCTATCCTCCATTGCATAAAGTTCTTAGTAACCAGAAATGATACTTCCATAATCAGCACAGAAATATCTCTTTATAACAAGCCAGCATTCGCTCAATATCGTTTTTTCAAGTTATGCCGCTTTTCATGATTTGTTCTATATACATGCAGTATAATTGAAAGATAGGTTTGCAGATTTCAAAGTCTACAAATTAATTTCAATTTCACATACAAAGCTGGGAAGAACATAGGTAGTGTGTACAGTTTCTTTAAGCTCAAGTGCGCGGCAGAATAGAAACTACAAAGAGAGTAAAAGTTTTGTTACAGTAATTGTAGCTCCTCAAAGATAAAGTATCATCGGTGTGATGATTGATTTGAATTACCTCTCTTTGTGCAGCTTGACGTCGACTTATAAATTGTATGTTGATGCCTTTTTTCTCTGGTCTTTTCTGGATTATTTCTTCCAAATACCAAAAATATACTACTCATAGGTACATGCTATATCAGTAAACAGATTGATTCTCATTATATTTAAAATTTTAAAGAAAAACGATAGCTATGGATGGTATTCTAATCTTATTGGTGTTTTGTGTGTCTGATGTGTTTTTCGTACATAGTGGGCCTCATTTTATGTGTTTTATGTTTTGTCTGTTGAGTTTTTGTTCTATTTGACTACCTTTCATGTGTTTTGTGTTTACTCTGTTGTGCTCTTGTTTATATTTGACTACGTTTCATGTCGTTTGTGTTTTTTTGTTGTTGTGATTTTTGTTTATATTTGACAACCTCTTTTGTAGTTTAGGTTTTCTTTGTTGTGTTTTTTGTTTATATTTAACTACCTTTCATGTAGTTTGTGTTTGTGTTATTGTTGACTGCGCTTAACGTGGTTCGTTTGTTTTGTATTTGTTTGCTGTCTGTTATGTTTTTCGTTCATTGTGCTTGTTTGCTGTCTGTTTTGTTTTTCGTTGAATGTGTTCGTTTGCTTTCTATTTTGTTTTTTATTCATTGTGTTTGTTTGCTGTCTGTTATGATTTTCGATCATTGTGGAGAATGTTCCACGTGTTTTGTGAGTTCTGCTGTGTTTTTTGTTAGTTGTAAACTACGGTTCATGTGTTGTGTTTTTGTTTATTGTGGACTACGTTTTACGTGTTGTGTGTTGTGTTTTTGTTTATTGTGGACTACGTTTTACGTGTTGTGTGTTGTATTTTTGTTTATTGTGGACTACGTTTTACGTGTTGTTTGTTGTATTTTTGTATATTGTGTAGTACGTTTTACGTGTTGTTTGTGTATTTTTGTTTACTGTGGACTACGTTTTACGTGTTGTGTGTTGTACTTTTGTATACTGTAGACTACGTTTTACGTGTTGTTTGTTGTATTTTTGTTTACTGTGGACTACGTTTTACGTGTTGTTTGTTGTGTTATGCGTTAAGGTGGTATGGGACACCTCCATATTGTGACGTATTTTCGACCGAAATAAACAATAAAATCAAGTATAATTTTATAAATCTTTTCTTTCACGAAATTGTTACCTAACAGCGTAGCGCAATTGGTTAGAGCATTAACTACGAATCTGTAAGTCATGAGTTCGAATCCTGCTGGGGCTTTTATATTTTTTACCTTTCCAAAACTTTTTAAAACTTATTTTTGGTCAAATATTGTGAAATCTGGAAATTCTAAAACGGTAAAAGTATTTTGATTATTGTGATCTTTTATCCACATTAATATCGACATATGTCCCATACCACCTTAATTGTAGACCACGTTTCTTATCTTTTGTGTTCCCTATATTTTATTTTCGTTCATTTTTTGACAAAAATACCCTTTACACATTGAGATTATTATTCTAATTTATTAACATTTTATGTGATATTTATGTACATATAATGTGAATGTGAAGAGCAAAAAAATATAAAAATCATGAGTCAGGTCAGGGAGAATGTAATGAAGTACTTCGTCAGTGACAAGACTGTAATAATGCTCTGGATTATACGGGAAATATTTGTAATTTTAAAGAAAATTATGGAAATAACGTATGCGTAGTTATTTCCGAAGATATAATTTAGTGTTATGTTAGTAAATATTTTCTGTTTTTATAAAGTTCTAATATTTTCAGGAAGATTTTTCTTTTAGGACCATCTTTACACTGCACACTGATCTTAGAGTACTTATTGGAAGTTAAAGTGATCTGCAATGTACAAAAGAATTAACTGTAATCTGCAGTGTTTTGTAATAAGTTGTTAATGTCTTTTTTTATTTCTATATATTAAAAATTTTAAAATACCTTTTATTTGCTCTTAAAAGTATTGAACATCGTTATTGTTATAAATAAATAAACGTCAATCGTAACATTTTTTTTGGGAAACGTTTTGGTAAAAAACTTAATAGTTTGGATATAATAGTTGATTTGAAATCTTTTAATAGTTTTTTGTTTTTTTTTTTGCTTTACGGCAATAAGCTACACTTACGGATGTCAGTTGTCTAGAATCATAATATCAAGAAGAATGAATTTCGGAACCTTTCTGGAGTTCTTTAGCGTGAATATGCGACTAAAACATTATTAACATCTAGATAACTACATGGTAAATAAGAGGTAAATAAGAGGTGCTTCCTTGGTTCGCACACATTTGACAGAAGTTCGGACGATATTTATTGATTTTAGACATACATATTTAGCTTAATCCGGGGGCGATCAATTCATTAAGGTTAATTTACAATTTAAAAGCTCTCACCCTTCTCCATGCTGCCCTCTCCCTTAAAGACATTAAAAAGAGAAAACAACATTCAAAGAAAGAATTTATTCATTTCTAGCTAGTTCTCTTCATTTTCTTCTCTTTTTTATCCTTTCGATTGTTTCCTTGCTTCAAGTTTGTCCCGATATGCCGCATCTAAAGTAAGTATAAAATCATTTCTTAAAGTCGACCCTGCTTTTTGTGTAAGTAACAGCTTAGGGAGGACATCGTCGTCCTGGTTGCCGGTCGCGGTTTTTCCTTCGACATCAGTGGCCAATAGAGCTTCACTGCTTCAAAGTCACTGCCCGAGTTTACCTGCAATAGCAATTCAAATGAGCTACAAATTGATTTTGATGATTTTCAGATTTACATAGGCTCCTCAAATGGTATATTTACATAAACATATGTCTATATACATGCTATATATTGCATATCCTAAAGGAGCAGTCTCTTAAGTCTAATTTAAATTAGATTGGAACCTAATAAAAACCATTTTTATTCATTTTTCAAATTAATACATGGTGATCACATGTATTACAACTAATGAAGCATAATTCACAATGTTTATTGATTAAACCTTATTGAATTGAAACTTTTTTAATTAATCGTGTCAAACCATGTATCAAACCATCTATTATGTTTTATTGTGTGAAATTGACGCTGTATACAGCCCTAGATAAGTCGGACAAGCAATGTATTCATATCTATTAGCCAATGACCGAACATCGTCTCAAGCCACAGTCCGGTATCCTTAGCTCATAAAGTTATGTTACTGTTTCAAATTCTTCACGAGTGCAACATGTTTTATGTAAACTGCGATTGGACGATAAAAGGTCAGATAAAAGGAGGAGGGGGCAAAACCCCTGCCCCCTAGATCAGTATTGCACGATTTATGGCTTCCCTGGAGATCCACACAGACCAGGGCCGAAATTTTTAGAGCGATTTGTTTAAGGCAGTCTGCAAACTGTTTGGAGTCACACAAACCGGATCCCTCCCCCCATACCATCCGGCTTCAAATGGTCATGTTGAGCGTTTCAATCGGTCTCTATTACAAATGATTCGCTGCAATACTAACAGAGATCAGACTGTCTGATGTTGTGCCAGGACAGGTCACATGATTTAGCCTCGCCGACCAATCGAACACCCTGCCCATGGAGACCATTAGTGAACTGGAGAACGAACAGGAAGGAGCACCATCCACAAAAGGCGAAGATTCCAAGCCTATTCGCGTCAAGGCGCCTGGCCGAGATTTGACCCTGGGCAGTGAGGAAACACCAAATGGATTACAGCGGAAGCGAGCAGTGCGATACATTAAACCACCTGATCGGCTTGACCTTCAAGGGACTTAAAGGAGCCTGGAGGGGGACAGTGTGATGCTGATGGGACTATGTTAACCGTTATCTTTTATATAATGTGTGATCTAGTTTTACCCTTTTCTTGTAATCCCGTGCAGTTTTACGCGGGCTATCGAAAGCTCTACATTAAAAATATTTGCTGATAGTTCGCGTTCCTTTTTCTTACAATTACATGTACTACAATTTACTGTGGTGCTTCAAACCTGAAACATTTCAACATCATTGGCGACATTGAACTAGTAGATTTCAATCCGGAGAGAACAAGAGCTTAGACATATCTATTTTGATCTAAGACATACTCTTCTACGATCTAAGACATATTCTTGTTTTTTACGATCTAAGGCATTATTTTATGATTTAAGACAATCATTCTCTTTTACGATCTAAGACATATTCTTTTACGATCTAAGTCATACTCTTCTACGATCTAAGACATATTCTATTTTGATCTAAGGCATACTCTTCTACGATCTAAGACATATTCTTTAATATACGATCTAAGACATACTTTTCTACGATATAAGACATATTCTTGTTTTTTACGATCTAAGACATTCTTTTACGATCTCAGACAATCATTCTCTTTTACGATCTAAGGCACATTCTTTTTCGATCTTAGACATTTTTTTACGATCTAAGACATATTCTATTACAATTTAAGACATATTCTATTACAATCTTAGACTTATTTTATTAAAAAATCAGGTGTAGGTATTTTCCTTCTTTCCACAAAATCTACATCATTGACAGAGACGGCCAGATTAACAGAGTTAGATTTCCTGGAGCTAGCCGAACGATCTTGTATACAGCTTACGTGCTTGATTTCTCGGACATTGTTTTGGGGAGTTTTCTATTCATAATGAAATATCCCAAGATAAAAGAAATATCAGCGAATCACATGATCCATAATCATATAACTTTAATATGCATTCATGATTATTGCATCCATTTGAATTAGAATGTTAAATCATTAAAAAACTAAGTAACTGCTATAAATTCACTGTGCATTTTTCTTTGTTTGGTTATGTCAGTTCTTTACAAATGAAATAACAAGAAAAGCTTTGCTTAACATAATTTGTTTTAAAACAATGAAAAATCCATAAATATTAGTCTGTTCATGTCAAGTCCCTGACTCGAACTAGACCGTAAACCTAACCCAAACCCTTAGATATTTTACATTTCTGTTAGTTTCATAAAAAAAAATTAAGGTCGACACTCATTGTGCTAATGCCCTCAGTAAAATATCGATTTTTCTGTCCACACATTACAAGATTTAAAGAATAATTCATTATCAGGGAAC
>WFKH01010931.1:65084163-65119073 GCA_016163765.1 Magallana hongkongensis
ACATGAATAACAGAATAATGTTGGTATCTTTATGTCCCAATTTTAGTTGTACGGCCATTTTATTACTCCTTCTATTATCTGTCGTTCCTATCTAACATGATTTAGACGAATATTACATAACATGGTGGGTTAGATCTTTGGGATATATATAGTGTTTTTTATTTTTGACTTATTCTACATCATTACTTGCAACCACAACCAAACAGTCATATAATTCACTAATCGTAACATTTATTACAAATAATTTTTATACTTATTTCGAGTAATTACGACTGATTTGAGTGGTACAGTTTAAATTGATTATTTGTATACCTTCAACATTGAATCTGTTAATCATTGTTGTTGTATGGTTTCTGCATTATTCTGCTGCTGTGTTTTAATAGCTTACCCACTCCATGGCGGGACATTCGTATTACATTAAACATCTCGTTAAAGTTGATATTTTCTAAGAAATTTTCTGTACTTTGTGTAATACGATGATGTAACTAACTAAACAGGAAATTTAGCAAAATGAATAATAGAAAAAAGAGATGAATTGCAGATATTTGACCATAGATCTTGATATACGTACGAAGCAAATTAAGGTTTAACAGTTCAAAGCTGTTAACTCTTATGCAGGGAATATTCAAGGTTTTACTTTGAAATCATTACAGTTCTAGCCCTAAAGATTGTATTCCTTCACAATAAATTATTTGTTATCTATAATCTATATTTTAATGATACAGTAGAGTCGTTATTTTCTGTATATAAATTTTTTTCGGATGCTATGTGTTTGAAATTACTCTTTAAACAATATAACCCAAATGTCAATATAAAATAAAACATGTCCATGTTGTTTCCTGTTGTTGTAATGAGTTACCCCAATAGCCTTTGTTTCGCTGCCTTAACTGTTTTCTAATGCCACAAGTCTAAGAAATTCAATCCCTCATAAAGATACTGCAAGTGGATTTTCCATTAAAAAATGTGGTTATTTTCAAACTATTTAAAACAATCCTCATAATTTCCCAAATTAAAACCTAATCGGAATTGATTTGAATTGAGGAACAAAATTTCAAGTATGTATATCTATAGCGTGGGCTGTTAATCGAGTAGTGGAGGAAATGTTTCCATTTTTGGTACCAAGCTGTAACAACGTTGAGTTCAAAACAGGCGCCACGGGGAATAGATACAAGCGCATCTACTATTAGTTACGATCAAAATAAATCTTTCATTGAAAATCTGCATAGTACAGAATTTTACCATAATGAAATATACATCTGTAAATAAAAAAAGAAGGATGTTTATAACTCGATACGAATTTGTATTACGTACAGAGAATGCACTTATCCGTCTTCACTTTATAATTGATATTTTAAAAAAAATTGATCCACTTTTTATTTAGATTTCATCGCCTTGCAATAGGAACACGTGAAATACTATTTCCGAGGGTATAAAGGGCTTATTTTACCTCGATTACACATAATCTTATCACAAAGCTTAACATCTGATATGGTGACGGCTTTTAGTACCATACTTCTTTGTTATCTTGTGAAGACATTTACATGGTATACACCCAACTGCTATGCAAACGTTTTATTTGTATAAAAAGTACTAATGTTAAATGTTATGAAATATAGATCATCGACATCAACAGGAAAAAAACCCTTTCAATCCCAAGTTACTGAAACGTTTTATTCATGACAACTTTACAGGTGAGAGTAAAGTTGAACTGTTGTTCTCACTGGATTCGGTACATAGTCTCTGCGTCTTGAAGTCGTGCTGGCCAACTTTCTTCGTACAAAGTACTTTACACTACTGCAAATACATATTTCATATTTATCATATTTTCTATATTTAACTATTTCATTTAGTTAATGGTTTTAACATGAAAAATAGTATTTTTAAGCCAGAATTTATAATCCGTTGGAAGACATATGTCCACCAATAGTTAAATTTATGTATGCGAAATTATTTACCAGTATATACAGAAAACATTAAAAATTCCAAAGACGAGAATGGATCCTATAATTAGTAGAATACCGCACGTGTGTCTTGTTCGGCATATCCAAGGAATGGTGCAGTGGGTTGTAGAACCATCTGTAAATAGTTCAAATCTTTAAAGTCTCTAGATTCATCTTAAATTACAAAAACCTGGCAAGAGGTTATATCATGTTTGTATAAATTGTAAATAACAAAACGAGTTTAATGTATGACGAAAGAACCAATAAGCTAAGCAAAATTGTGTGACTCATTTATTTACCAATCTGGTGATAAATCTTCTGCGCTTACTTGCAAGATTGAGGTATGTTTTTTCATATATATTTAAAAGTAATCAACATCTTATAGAATTGCTGTATTTTAAATTCAAATTTTGTGACTTATAATCACACAGAAAAATGTAAAAAACTAGATACAAATTTTTACCAGCAACGTTTACCTTGAGTATTCGTTCGCTCGTGAATTTCGGGTAAAGAAATGCATCGCATATCGTTCTTGTGTTGTTGGTAACAAGCAGTGACTGTTGGTCCAGACATGGTTTGTGAAACTACAAAAAAAATTTCCCTTCAATAGTATTGTTTTGTTCGTGATATCATGAAAACAATGGACTTCAAATTAAAACTCTTAAAGGGAATTTACAGTCATTTTTATCGTGCAACCAACTGCTGTGACTTGTAATGACAATGGTTATACCAAGGAGAATAGGCATCAACCTGTCCGTTTGTTTATTCACTTGACTCAAGAGTTACGTTTGAAGTAAAAATACAAAACTTTTCAGATAAAGTTGCTAATTTGAAAATAACATGGATTACCCTGCAAGGTTACAAAATACAGAGGACAATATACAAAATTATATGCACTTTTCATTATTTTTTTCTGTCGTGGTAAAAGCAATTACAAAGTATTTATTCATATGGGCATTGTCATGAGCCAATCAACGGAATTTCGGTCCTCGAATAGGCCATGCTTAGTTATATTTCCATTCTAAGACAAGGCTATCCTATTTCTCACGAATCTCTTAGGCAACCTTTTCCTTATCTTTGTAAATACTACCAGACATCTCCATGCTGTATGCTTGGTACTTACCATTGATACATTGTACACCATGTTTTTTCCCACAGTTTTCAAACAATGGTGCTTTGTCTTGAACATGATATTTTAAGCATTCATCAGGATCCGGAAAATCTAAAGAAAAAATCATATTACATAATGTCATTAAAAGTATTAAATGAAAACGAAAGAGTTAATCGTTTGCATTTTAAGACTTCTCGAAGAGTTACCGTCAAATGCATAATCATTTAGAATGTAGTGTATGCCAGGTTCCATTTTGCGTTGTTGAGGAACCAATGACGACCTGCTACTGTTAAAGACGATGCACGGACAGGAAACGCCGCAGTTCGTACAAGCTCAAAGACAATTCATCAGTATATATCAGATTATGAGAAATTAATGTCCTTAAAAATCAAAATGTCATTAACAGCAACAAGAATGCTGATTCAAAGTAGTACCTTTTAGTTTCAAAGATCTTGAAGTTGTGAGATTTTTAATTGAACTTTCACATGTTAGAGAATACACAACACATAAGTATATAAATACAGTTCATATGTATACATTCACATTGGTTTAGTTTGTACATTACATTTTAAGATATAATGTAAGATGCATCAACTGACTGATCGTATTATTATCCCACGCCTGAACAAAACAAAGATGACATAATTTGAAAACAAATAATGATAAAAAGACTATAAATAATTATTACTGCCGCTACTGGGGCCTCAGTATTGATCAGGGGGCCATGGTTTTAACAATTTAACAATTTAGAATCTTCACTGAGAATGTTTGCAGAGTCTAATCAAAAGTTGAAGCATTAAAGTTCTTGAAAGAACAATTTTATATATTTCTATGTTTAACTTTGAAACCCCTTCTGAAGCCCCGGAATTGTTCTAGAGATCGGTTTGATCATTTTAGAATCTATACTATCTGAATGATTGCAGAGTACTAGTAATATCACAAATATCACAATGTAATATCACAGACGGTCATAAGGACAAACAACGGACAACAGGTGATCAGAAAAAGCTCACTTGAACCTTTAATTCAGGTGAGCTTAAATACAAGAAAAGGCAGGACGACATTAAGGAGGAACATTTATTTAAATAAATGTGATGCATGTTCAAAACATTGAATATAGCTTATCAGTAAGTATCATATAAAGTATAATTGTAATTTTTCAGAATCAAACTTTTTTCTATAAAATTTAAGATTTTAACTTCGTACTTGTAGATTATTTCAACTTACCTTTAATTTCTTTATCTGTGCTGTTATTGAATTTCATGATTACAATAGAGGCACCTGAAACAATTTGACTGCGGTAATCACTCAATATTAATGAAGCGCATCTAATTTACCGTAACGTACAGGAAATTAAAGGGTCTTTATCGCCTAATTCTAGTGTTCGGAAGTCGATAACGAAGTAACTAATATAAATCACCTTCTGACACCTCTGGCAGGAAGATCCTTGCAGCGTAGATCCAGGAGTCCCGCCGTAGGGTGGAGACATCCTCCAGTGTCGGTTGTCGTGTGTCTTCAGAGCCATCACAGTAAGTGAGACCATCCTTCCAAGTAAACATGGAAGCACAACTTGGTCGATAACTCAGCAGCAATGCTGAAATAAGGAGGGTTATTAAATAGATTGATAAAGTTGTTTGGAAGAGATTTGTAAGAAGGAAAGATACATATTTTTATTTTATTGATCTCAATGCATTTCAAAATCTAACAAAAACAATTTTGTAATTTTGAGGATTTTAGATTCGAAAAAAGTGATGTTCAAGAATTTTTGAGCAACTTGTAAATAACTCACCTGTAAGCGATATCCAACAGGGTAATTGTAGGTTCCATTGAAAAAAAGACATTTCAATATCTATATAGTTGCTAATAATCGCTAGAAAATAGAGCGATGGACTATTGTTGTAATTTCTTTTTTCCTCGTTTAAGCGTTTTCAGACACAAGGACACGGAAACGTAATTTATTTGTAAATTAAATGGTGGTTGGTTATATTTAAACACTGTAAGGAAATAGGCAAATCACACAGTTTGTAGAATATTTCTGATGATGTTAAATTTAAAACGAGGTTTAATTAAGGTCAAGATGTAGTAAATGAAAGGTGCCTACAGGTTTATGAAATTCAAGATATAAATTCTTTTAATGATGCTTCATAATAATAGCTTTGTTTAATATGGTGTGTCGGGGCTTAAATTTTTGGTAAACAAAATGAAAATCATGTTTTCCACTGTCTTTTTCAATGGAATATGAAGGAAATAAGTAACAAATCTCAGAGTTTTGTCCGTCTTTGACTAATAAAATATATCTAGAATGCCTACAGTCTCCCGTAAAACGGTTTTAAACAAGCTCTTGACCTCCACTTTAAAATGATGTCAAATTGAATATAGGTATCGGGATTATTTTTCCCATGATTTAATATAGAATGTCAAGAATTTGTAATTCCATTAAAGCTGTAAAATACGGGAAAAAAATTCTCAAATCAATTATGACGTCATAATGGTTCAAGCACCAAAAAGACAATCTGGAATCATTTACTAGATCTTGACCCTAAGTGCGCGTTTTGAAGCTTCATTTCAAAATAACTGGTTCGATTTGAGACCGTTTCTTTATCTCTAAATATATTGATACAACTTCGTATGTATATTTTATTTTAGAAATGATAATAAAAGTAAAGGTAATATAAATAATAATTACCAAATATTTGTTTGAATCTTGGGCAAAAAAGGAAAGTCACCTGTGTATGTATCTCTATAATCAACATACGTACCATTTTATAGAGAACTGTTGTTATGGCAATCCAGGGGCCCGTTTCACAAAACTATCTTATGACTAAGATCCATCTTAAGACCAAAATTTGCCATAAGATGTCATCATAGCTGTTTCACAAAACTGTCATATCTTATGATTATCTTATGATTATCTTAAGATATGTCATAATCTTAAGACAACCAAATACATGTCTTAAGTACAAACTTAACATGGCGGCAGCCAATATTTTGGTTCTTTAGTATTGTAGTTTTAATCAAAATAAGCATTATCCGTAACATTCATGTATGAAAAAATTGTGTTTTAAATACATTGATGACTCTTTTGCTTATTAAAGGTGACCGTGCATTTTTACTAAGAATTTAAATATTGACAGGGCATCAAAAGAAGCATGCACTATCTATATCATTTTTCATTCAGAGTAAATTAATGAACACCAATATACACAGCAATATGCCAAAAGCAGAGGGATAGGGCATTGAAAAAAAGAAAAAAAGCCCTTGGACAGAAATAATTATTCAAAAGCTTATAATTTACTTGCGGATGAATGCTTCTTCGACCGTGGTCGAGTTTTAGACTTCAATGCACAATCCCACCCCCACCTTTCATCTCCTGACGCTTTCTATTCCAAGTCTTCTGTCTTTTTCAGAGCATTCGTGACAGAGGCATTCTGCATTGAAACTAGAATATCTTTATTACTTTCAACCGCGTCTGTTAAATTGGACCAATCGCATCGTAGACATTTTCACATGGATGTTTCCCTCCGCATAAGTTATACGTATAAATTTTATTAATATACCAGGTAGTTGTATAAAATTTGTATTAGTGTTTGATTTACAGTATTTTCCTTTTGAATAATATGATTTGTATACTAATAATTGTCTCTGTTTAAGGGACTTAAAGCCACCTACGTATAATACAACCCTGTAAAAGATCTACAGAATGACAATTCGATAATAACATACTTATGCAAAATTAACAAACAGCAGATAAAATACTGCTCAAAAACAAAGTTTATTTATGATTGAAAATTAAGATAAAAAGGTAGGTTTCGTAGTCTAAAAAGTTCCAGAAATATGAAAATATATAAATAAAAATATTAATCTTTACGTGACTGTATATAATTTTGATAATATATCTTCACCAACAGCCGATATTTATAAAGTCCATTTCAAGCTGTAAAGAAGAGCCCTTTCTAGAAATTTGATAAGCCTAATACAAAAACAGCATTGAAAATTAGGATTTACTAGAAAATGTCAATGGGCAACTTCTTAGCAGAAATTTATCTCAACACAAAGCCTTAAAGAATTGTTATATAGGTTCCTTACAATGTACTACATGGTGATATGTGAATCAAGTTTCGTGCTTCAGAGAGAATTCCTCCTGTGTCTTTGGAGGATCCGTGTTCAAATGTTAAAATGTTGTGGTGTCCAAGTAGCACAGTGGACAATGCCCTCGCTTATCACCGCTGCAACCCGAGTCCGATCCCCATGATCGACAGTGGATGTATGTGAAAGGGTATGGTGGTCTCCCGCTTGGACACGTGGGCTTTCTCCGGGCACTCCGGCTTCCTCCCACATCAATGACTCCGTCGCGCTAACATCCGTGCCAACGAAAGATATTAATATAAGTTGTAAAACTTGTTTATCAATCGTTGTAAAATAAATAAAGTTTAGGTTCTAATGTTAAAGAGGTTTAGATGTGAACCCAGTTCAAATAAGCTTTAACTGTTTTTCTTCAGATTTCAACTAAAACCTGCTTTACATGTATCTTAGCTTTTATTCTATTATTATCCCCGTTGTAGTTAAGCTTTGATCACCTTTTTAAAATTCGGGAAAATGAGAATAGGTAAACTTCAGTAAATTGGAAAAATTTATTTAAATTGAAATAAGTTGGATTAGAAATACAGTAATAAGAAGCAGTTACAAAGTAAAAAGTAGTAAGTTTAGGATCACACATGCAATAACAAAACTACGATTTTAACATCAATCTGGGTCGTACGTTTTTTCTAACACTTTTGTTTATGTTTATATTTTCTTTAATTTCTGCGTCATTTTTAAATAAATGACAATATTTTAACAATCACGAGGTGTTACTGTCTTTATTCAAATGGAAACAAACAAGCGTCAATGTTGCCTTGAAAGGTTAAGAAGGGGTTTTAACATAAATATAATCGTAAAATATTAAATAGAATATAAAATGTTTGAAATGAGATTTTTTTTCTACCCAATCCTGTTTTCTCGCTTGATAATGGCTATATATAAATTAAAATCCTCATATAGGAGTATGGTACAAATTAATTAGTTAAATTGAGTTGAATCGGAACGTCACCATGTTTCCCATTCATTTAAATTGTTTTCCTTATTATTATATAGCATAAATTTCTTTAGTATTTTCTTACCCAACTAATCCAATTTTTTAGCTATGTGATGAGTTGTCCTATATAATTTTTTTGAAAATGCAATGAATAAAATGTCGTAGACCTGACTGTTTGTCCGTCTATTATTCTGTTTGTGTTTTAATAAAATTAAATAATTATAAGTAGTTGCGATTTCTTTTTATGTAATTTTTTCAAGAATAGTCGTGATCTCAATAATGGTTTTTACAATGAAATGCATTTCCTATAATATATATATATATATATATATATATATATATATATATATATATATAGAGAGAGAGAGAGAGAGAGAGAGAGAGAGAGAGAGAGAGGGGGCAACACTTTTACACCAGCTCAAAATTATGACTTTATTACGTTACCTGATGATAACGTCAACAGTTATAATGCTGTAACTGTAACGTCAGAATTCTCATAAAGAAACAGTCATTGAGTCTAGTTTTTAGCATCAAAATTAAATCATTTACTGTGGAAACATCATTGTTCGTGGGGGACCAATGTTCGTGGCTTGGCTTTCGTGGGTAACCCTTGCCCATGAATTTACATCCACACGAACATATACACAATCATTTGTTTATTATTTATTAAAATGATCGTGATTACACTACAAACGAAATTACGTACCCACGAACCAGGACAATTTTGGCTACCCACGAACACTGACCCCCACGAATAGAAATGATTCCACAGTATTGCTAATCTTTTAATTGACTTCTGTTTATGTTTATTGACACTTCAACTTTCATCTTATTAATCCTTTTATGTACATGCTGCTAAAATGTCGTGAGTTTCTCAGTAGTTGTTTGATAATTGATTTCCTTACATCTGTACTTATTATGTTAATCCTTCAATGTGTTATTGCAATGTACACTATAATTATATGATTTTAAATTGTAGACTATCGTCAGTTGGAATCAGACTTTCGGTGCTGATGCATACCAAACTCACGTAAAAGTATATTAAATGCAAATCTAGATAAAAGTCTGAAAACTAAAACGCGTGTTGGTTTGTTGGAGGTTCCACGAGACTGGGTCCAACAACAAGAGAATAAATTCAGGGTTAGCTCAGTATTAATCCCGTACGGGAGAGAACGTCCCGTAATATTTGGTTGGAGAATCCTAAAGGTAACATCATCCTGGACTGCTACATATATTTTGTAGTTGTCAATTCCTGGACCTCTACAACAGTTTAGCGAGTTTCCCCAGATTCAGAGCTTACAGATGAAGATGAAGATTTAAATAAGAATCAACATGGAGTATTCATTCCGACCGCAGTAGAGACAGTAGTTCAACTTCCCTTCATGTCAGCGTCCGGAGTGCGGAAGGTGCGGAAACGTGCATCCCGACGTTTTATGTTTCGCGTTCAACCGGAATGCTACCGATGCCAGAGAATTGGACAGTATTCCAGAATATGTTTTACAAAGATGAAGAAGCCAACAAGAAGTGTTAAAAAGAAGCGGGTTCTAGTGGTTAAAATACCCGAGACATGGAACGACTCTGCAAGTATCTTGAAAACAAACGTATTTTGCGAGAATTGCCTTTTAGTTCACTTCGTCACAATCAATTGCATTATTTGATACCTTGAGTATTCTACGAACTGAGCTACACAGCATTAAAACTCAGTTACGTATGTCCAATCAACTTACGAAGAGTTCGACTGAAAAATTACGAATTGCTGAGTCTGAGATCGCAAGACTTCAAAGCGAAAATACGGATTTGAAAACGAAGTTACAAAAATACTCAGAACGTTCTGACGATAACATGTATGTGAAGAAAATCCGTAAAGAAAGTGGGCACTTAAGATGTAGATTCGGCAGGAATCTGGTGTTAAAATTTCATCGAAAAATTTTGCACATTTTTCGAATTATAACCGTTATTTGGTTTCTGTTGGACGTGGAATGGGTAGAGAAACGTTTGTAATGCAAAAGGTTTTATCATAATATGAGTCTAAATATAGCAACACGATGCAATTCGTTCAAAATCCTACTTATTTACACCTGTTTTTAAATGATTTTGTTGTCTCTGGGTCTTCTCTCCACAAATTTGAAACGCGTAAAGATGACATATTTCAACATTATAAATGTCGCTTTTTAAAAAAAGATGGAGATGTGACCCAGAGATGGCTAATTATGTACTTTTTCAAAATATTTTTTGGAGGATAAAAAGCAAAGTCCATTGATATGACAATGTTCTTTCAAACACTACTTTATACCGCATATTGTTAAGTCTCGCATGGCTCACTGGTTTCGTCCTGGATTAGTGAATACAAACATGCAGTGTTTTGGGTTCAAATCCTACTGGTGATCCCTTTTTTCTTTTTTTCTTATTTTCTTTTTTTTTTTTTTTTAACTTTTTTGTTTTTAAATGTATGTTGATATAACATAATGTTGAATTATAAAATACCGGTATATTTTAATTTGTCGTTATTGATTTCAGCCGTATTAACACTATTTTCTGTTCTTAATACTAGTTTATTAAGATATACAATATAACTGAATTAAAATTTGTATGCATTAACATTTCCAATATAACTAGTAATCGGTTTACCCCTATTTGCCATTTTTAGAAAGCTTGTGAGGTTTTTTTTAATAGCAGGAATAGACATGTACTCTCAACAAAATATAGTTTGAGTAATCAATTTTTGTTCAAACCTGTATATAGCCTTTCGAGGTTATAGACATTAAAATCCCAATTGATTCGTGTCGATGATTCCTGTAAACTAATAATCTTGTGCGCCCAATTTCTTAGAAGAAGACGCACTCGGTGACAGAGTGATTTTGAATCTAATGCAGAAGAAACTGAAAGAGATCGGAAGTGAACATTACCAGTATGTAATTAAAATTCAGACGGAGGCTGAAGAGACAACCAAACAGTTGAGGGAGCAAAACAACACCCTGCTGAAGACCATTCGGGCATTGGATGATGAAAAGGATTATCTACATTCCGTGTTTCTTAATAAACAACCGGAACGCCGATTTCAACCACATAGGCAGGAAAGAAAACAACAACGCGGCTTTTTTCGATGATAACATTTAAAACGTGTCACGGTGTGAAATTCAATCCTTCGGACTATTTTTAATTATTGTTTAAATGAATTTTTTTCGGATTTTGTGTTAATTGCTACACAACCTTTTCCTCTATTTCGATAACTGTTTTAAAAACGTTCAAAATTCCGCACAGCCTTAATTCCACCTGAGGTACAGTCAGAGATGGACAGCTTATCTTTTAATTGCCTTCTGTTTAAGCTTATTGACACTTCAACTTTCGTCTTTTCTATCCTTTTATGTAGATGCTGCTAAACCTTTGTTAGTTTCTCAATAGCTGTTTGATAATTAATTTCCTTACATCTGTACTTATTATGTTAATCCTTCAATGTGTTATTGCATTGTTCACTATATATGATTTTAAAATGTAAACTATCGTCAGTTGGAATCAGACCTTCGGTGCTGATGCATAGCAAACTCACGTAAAAGTATATTCCATGCAAAGTCTCTATAAAAGTCTGAAAACTTAAACGCGTGTTGGCTTGTTGGAGGTTTCATGAGGCTGGGCCCAACAACAAGAGAAAAATCTCAGGGTTGACCCAGTATTAATCCTGTACGGGAGAGAGCGTCCCGAAATACTTAAATGCATTCACACGACAGACTTCAATTATTTAGAGTACGAGTTCCCTGTTGTAGGAGAGATACAGGGCGGGGCAAGAGGCGAGAGCGACAGCTCGAGCCGAGCCCCGCCCTGCATCTCTCCTACAATAGGGAACGAATATTCTAAATGACTTGTGACAACACAGTTCAGCTATTTTTAGATTTCGGAGATTCTGTAGCTGAGTGAATTTTACAACGAATCAGATATTCAAGTGATAACTAATTTTAATATAACACAAAAGTCAAAAAATAATTTTAGAAATTGACCAATCCGTTAACAAATTTTTTCGCGCGAGCGCAAAATGTCTTAAAGTTAGATCATAAAGTACATCTGGTCACTAAACACGGCGATGGACTCCGAACTAATGGATGTCGATTTTCTTGACGCAAACTGGGACAATGATATTGACGATCTTACTCTTTTTCAAATATGCGAAACTTTAGAGAATGAAAATTTGGCATTTGAGGGTATGTGTGATTTGTCTCTGAATTTAAATGAAGATGGCTACGGCGATTTTTGTGTAGGTATGGACAATGGCCGAGAACTTGTCGTAAAACCCGAGATGCAACCTGACGAAATATCTACGCGCTTTAGGACACCGGTAACGGAGGAAGAGTTGAAAAATCTCGTGTCTAATCAGGAGAATTCAAACACAAAAAGCAATACGAAATGGGCCGTCAGTGTTTTCGAGAAATGGCGAGAGAACAAGGCGGAAAATATTCCCGCACCTCACTTTATGGATTCTCAAACAATGGCTTACTGGCTGGAGCGGTTCGTGGTGGAAATGAGAAAAAAAGACAGAGCAGAGTATCCGCCGAAATCGGTATATCTGATATTATGTGGCCTTCTAAGGCATATACGCGACAAAGGAGTATACGACAAGAATTTCTTGGATGAGAAAAACACAGAATTCGCCGGATTCGAAAGGTAGCCGATGCCCAAATGAGAAGTCTCATTGATAAAGGACTTGGCGGTGACATAAAACGCGCAGACCCAATTCTTCCGCACCAGGAAGAGAAATTATGGGAAAAGGGAGTCTTTGGACAAGAAAATGGAGAGCAATTGCAGCTTACAATGTTTTTTACGCTAGCAAATTATTCGGCCTCAGAGGGTGTGACGAGCATCATAGTTTGACAGCTGAACAATTTTTCATAGGCACGGACGAGTGTGGAAATTACATAAAGTTCGTGGAAAGCTCTTCCAAAACTTACAAAGGGGTATTAAGGCCAGTTAAACGTTCAGAACAAGAACATCAAGCACTACTCTGATCCTGGTAAGTTATAATGAACAATTCTCTCTCTCTCTCTCTCTCTCTCTCTCTCTCTCTCTCTCTCTCTCTGCATACGTTTGCTAACTTTGGCTTGTGTTTGTTTCAACTGATTTTTTTTATATAGGGGAGAGATGCATTATTGATTTCTTTGATGTTTATCTGAAAGCAATTGGAGAGGGTTTATTCTATAGGCGTCCACTGCCACCAACGGGAGATGCAAAAATCCGTTATTCAAATCAAAACGTCGGCATAAATAAACTTAAGAATTTTATGAAAATTATTGCAGAAAAGGGTGGACTGTCTGGAAATTTTACGAATCACAGCGGGAAACGTATATGTGCGACTCAAATGTATATTGCGGGAGTTCCGGAACAAGAGATTATGAAGCGAACCGGACATCGTTCTGAAGCGGTCAGAAAGTACAAAGACTGTACTTCCTCGATGTTGAAAAAGGTATCTCAAGTTCCTGATCCACCAAGAAGATCAGTAAAAAGGTCGTCGGAATCTGAAGAGAACGAGCCGTCCAAGCACTTCCACGGTGAAGACCTGCCTGGTGACAGCGAACCCCCGTGCTAAGAAATTAAAAACGAAACCGAGACCATAAAGCGAGACCCTCTCAAGGATATTACTTCTGTGCCAACAGTGTTTAACATGTGTAACTTTACATTCTCTTGGAAGTGAAAACTGCATAAAGCAGATGGCTATTATCTGTTTTGTGTGTTGTTTTTTGCGTCAGTTTTATGGGATATTACTTCTGTGCCAACAGTGTTTAACGTGCAACTTCACATTCTCTTGGAAGGGACAACTGCATAAAGCAGATGATTATTATCTATTTTGTTTTTTGCGTCAGTTTTATTAGATAGAAAAATCTAGTCATTTAGTCATCTCTGATGTTTATTTTTAAAAATAAAATGGTTTTTGCCTGAAAAAAGTGTTATTTTTTTAGGCATTGTATAGTTTTGGTCATTTGCATAAGGACCGTCCTTTGGAAAGCGTTCTGTAATTTAGTTATTGTACAGACAACTTCAAAGGAAAACATCTCCGGTCATGTCACAACACTTTTTAGACGATGTTAGACACTGCTTGATCAACCGTTATTATTAATTAATATTCGGCTAACACAAATTGGTGGTTTAGTGTATAAAGTATTATAAGTGCTCTTATAAGCTGAAAATAAAATGAGAGAGAGAGAGAGAGAGAGAGAGAGGAGAGAGAGAGAAGTCGAATTTGAAGGTATTACCGTAATTTAACAAGATGCAAAAAGTAAAATATTTTTTTAGATACTCTCCAAGCGTTTACTGTAAGGCAGTTTCAAACCAAATTTGTTTAGACATAAATATCTTGAATATAAATACTGTTCAGCGCCAAATACTGTGCTATTAAGTTCTGCGAGCTTATGCTTGTACTAATGGTACAATAATTTTTCTTCATTGTATATGTTGTATAATGCTTATTTACTATTTATTTACCACCTATCTATTCATGTATAAAATGTACCTCTGACTTTTGACCTGTATATACTGTTTGACCTCATGTACCAGTTCATGGTTTGAGTAAGTTAACTGAATTGAATTGAGCTGAATTGAACTTGTGCGTATGCGGTGCACGGGCACTCGAATGGTTTAGTTTTTTTTCGCCAAATCATTTTGGTAAGTATGTTGTCTGATCAGCGCTTTTACTTCTTCCGCAAAATGAGCGAACAGAGATCGCGTAATAAATGTACAACACGGGATCAACTACATGCTTACAATTTTTAATTTTTTTACAACTTTTAACTAAACAAAATCACATAGTCTTGAAGTCCCGTGATCCTTAAGGATAGGGCATAGTAAATACGACGTCATTCGCGGTTCCAGAATTTTCCCCGGGCGGTTAAGGGGTGTGGAGGGGGGTCCTTGGTATAATGTTGTTTGCCAGTGAGTGTCCAAGGCCTACATCTATGATTAGTAATTTAACTAGGTCAAATAAATAAGTTTGTTTGAATTTCCTAGTTACCCACTCACTCCACCCCCTCTAGATCCGCGCATGGACGTAAACCAGTACTAAAGATCGCCAAAAAATTTGAAAAGATATTAAAATATGTCCCGGATCAGTGTACAAGCTACATTTACATAGATAAATATTGTGACCACATATTTTCAAAACAGAATATTACTGGCATTTGATACTTTCCTAAAACACAAATGCAGCATTATGCATTATGTATTAGATAACAATCGTTTGTATCTCGGGTACTTGTGGACAGAACACTTGGCTATTCCCCCTTCTTACATGGCAATGGGTACTTATCATATTTTATGGTCATAATATCTATTCATATACATGTATTATTAGGGTCGACGTTCCACTCTGATGGTACCGTATTATATTTAAACAATATTTCATTATGCATCACATAAACGGATGGGATAACAGGAATTGCCTATATAAATTCTCTCTGATTTACAAGGTCAAAGTCATATATACAAAATTTCGTGTTGCACAATATTTACAATAATAGCATGTTATATATTATATTGATAAATATGTATATATGTAAATTTGTAATATATGACCAGAAATTACAATAGGTATAATAATACTTATTAAAATATTTTAATTTGTAGTAACTAGTAATGATAATGATAAAAAAATACAAACAAATAAAAAGCTTTATACACAGGTTTAGGTTCTATGGTATAAGACAATAAGTAGGACTAGATGGATTATTCAAATCTCTTTGTAGATTTGATAAATTGTATCACAATATGTACAGTAACGTAATAATGAATATTAGAATAAATTGCAAAGTAAATCATGACATACAAAGAGATAAATATAAGGTTGATAAATACCCATGGCTTATAATCAGACTTCATATGTTTAATCATTGATATCAAAGATAATTAAGCTTACGTGAAAAATTAGAAGCACAGCCATGGGTCACAAACTGTGTAATACCGGATATAAATAGATGGACACTAAACACAGAACCAAATCAGTACTAGCAAAAGAAGTGTGCATAAAAATAGGTGAGAAAATGTATGTACAAGCATAGACAACGGAAAAAATAACAATGTGTCTATGTAGAGAGCCATTGTCATATCATACAACTGTATACACTGGAGTCTGGACCGTGTGTTCTCTTTCATGGCAAAAAATTTAGATTATGCTTCACACAAACAGTACTTGTGGTTTATGAGTTTGCAGTGGTCTTTAATTTAGTTTATAAATCAAAGGTCAAGATCAAAGCAGACATCAGTGAAACAGAAGTCTATTCTATGTTGTCTCCTTCATAAATCAAATCCAGTTTAAGTTTCACCAAAAACGTAAAAGGTGTGCTGTGACCTTGAACTATTTTTTTAGTGAATAGCTACGCAGAGTGCCTTTCAATGTATTATCCCTTAATAAAGCGGAGCTATTTGAGAAGTTCAAGATCCAAATGACGTATAGTTGTGGAATACAAAAACAGAAAAAAAAAAAAAATCAAAAATATGTTCTAAAATTTGTTGATCGGTCAATCTCTTTGCAGCGAAAAATTTATTAACATAAATATGGCATTTGCTTTGAAGCAGTTGCTGATAAATTCGATCTTCAGGCATGCATTTCGCACACATTTTCAACCATTAATACGCATTCAAATGTATTAAAAAAGAAACAACGTGTTTTTCAATGACTGAATTATTACTGGATTGGAATTGCTGTCCCCTTCAATAAGAAGTTGATGCATGCTATTCATATACTCCATTTATAAGCATGGTATATAACACCGTGACTAGTATCATATTGAAATCCTTTTTCAACACGAAGTTGCAACGGAAGACCTTCTCGTTCCTTTGCATCGATCTCGGCTCTTGGTGGGCTGTATTTTACTGTTGATGATTTTTTTTCAGAACTTTGGGGATTTTTTTCATCAGATTGTAGAATATTGTCCAAATGACGTCAGGCAGGTATTATATTTCTATTATTAGGATTTTGTGTAGTAACGAGTGATAATGTCTTTAAATCGGAGGTTTTGCTTTCGGGGAGATTAATAAGGTTTTCCGTGTTCATTTCTAATGTTTTTTGATACCATCCTCTATGATTTCTATACTCTGTCCCAAGATATCCTCAATTCACATTTTGCTTAATTACTCGATATTAATAAATACCTCTGGGTTCAAACGATATTCATTCAAAAGTATGAAAAAAATCAAATATTTCTCCTTTGAAAACCCGCTCTAGCTGATCAGGTTTCAATAGAAAAGATGTCACCATTCTCCATTTTAAATCTCCATAAAAAATCAGTTTTCGTTCCTGTGAATTTTTCCGAGTGAAAAATGATTATGTGTGAATGAAATTATCAATTGCACTTCTATCACAGGTATGGGTATTTTTATTAAAAATCGTCCAAACGTGCTGCATAAATATCTTGGGACAGATTATAGTGGATAACATTTTTAATAAGGCTTCTTTTTGATTCATGTAAACGTTCATTTTTCATTGTCACTGACTATCTAACAATTAAAACTGTCCTTGTTAATGCATATTCTTTTTAGTTTTTGTTTTTGAGTTCAAGTATGTTTTTGACACATTCAGGTCTAATTTTTCCTTTAATCAGAACTTCTTGGAATTTTTTGGCATAGTTAATACCCATTATGGTAGAAAGATACTTGGCTCTTACGTCTGCATCCGTCAGATCTATGAATTCTTCAATATTTGGATCATTTAACTCGATTTCGACTGTCGCAATTCTAATGAGGCGAGCTTTGGAATTTGCAGCAAAAAGTTTTGACGCCTCCATACTTTTGCTAAAGGATATGTACGGTAAGTCGTGATTTGTTGAACCACTTGTCACGTGGTCTTCCGGACTCATCTTACCATTTTTGTTTTTGGGATACAGCCCTTGCAATTTGCAATTTTTTTCAACATTTCGTAATACTCGATATAATATCTAGAAGCAAGAGGATAGGGATAAGCTCACAAACAAAAATGTTTACTTTTTATCCACAACGCTTAAAAAATTGATTTTCTAAATTCAATAGCTTATTGTCACGTGATATTCCGGACTCATCTTACCATTTGTGTTTTTGGATACAGTCCTTGCAATTTGCAATTTTTTCCAACTTTTCGTAATACTCTATATAATATCTAGAAGCAAGAAGACAGGATAAGATCACTAACAAAACTGTTTACTTTTAAACTTAAATGAATTTTGCATAGTTGAAAGTATGAACTTTGCAAAAATTACGCTTTGTGTAATCTAAAAATTCTAAATTTATCGCTTAAACTTATGATTTTAGAAGTCCACACTGTAAATATTGCTAGCTCTGCCTTTCGTTTAACATGCGCATGCTCATCGAATGTAAAAATTTCAGCGTTGCTTTCAGCAAAAGGGGTAAAAAGACCACGGATTTCGACAGATTTGGCTATAAAATGATCAAAAGAGATGGAGACAGAACACAAGTGCGAACATTATATATCTTGTAAGAAATAATAATAATAAATTTATATTTGTCATCAATGCATCATTTATTTATTAGAATATTTTAATGTCTAGATCCGCTGAGTATTTCTTTTTCCATTCTTTGTCGGGTGCCTCGTGTGAAATAACGTTCCGGGGTCGTATCAAGTGTTGAAATTTCTTAACATTGAGAATTGAGATGCTTTATTTATCATGTGTTGTGCATGAATTATTTTTACTACCTGTTTATTTCTATAAAATTACCTCAAATTCCATTGACTTGTGCCGAAAGATGGGGGTCGAATTGACTTGGGATGACATTTTCCGATCTCACCCTATCGGTAGACCGAATAAAAATAGGAACATACAAATAATCTCAAAGTTCAAAAACTGGAAAGTAAAAAATAAAAAAATATTTACAGAAAAACGCAAACTAAAGAACTCATTGATTTTCGTAACGGAAGATCTTACAAGCAACCCACAAAGTGTGGTCCAGGAGCTGTCCAAAATGAAGCGCGATGGTAAAGTCCACTCGTTCTGGACAAATGGCGGTATAATTTTTGCGAAAGTAGATGAAAGGAAACCAAAAAATCCTATCATTCGTTCATTCAATGACCTTTACACTCTGCTCCACGACCAGAACTCTTTCATCGAATAATGTCGGTCTGTTATAATTATTTAATAAAATATCGCAATATTGACAATGAACTCATTTAACTGCATTTAACTGCATATAACATATCGTATAAAGAGAGTGTTGCAAAAAAGCGGGAATATTCCCTAACATGGAAAGGACCTTTAAATATCTGTATCGCTTGAGGAGTCATATCTATATATAGACACATTACGTAGACGACTATATTTACATAGCGGGTATGTTCCATATTAAGGCAACATACAGTAATACACTAACATTTTACGCGCATTCTATCGAACACAGCAACCGCCAAATAGAGTTAGGAAGATGACCATATATTCTGTATTTTGATGTTTAAATATATCAGTTTGATTTCAACTGTCCAGCGTATTTAAAATATCATTTTTTGGAGCAATGTTAATAAATCTGATTCTGGCTTTTCAAACACGTCAGAGTCGTAATTATAATCATCCCATGTTTATATAGTATCAAGATAAACGTCTAGTTCAGATAAATAGGTGAAACAAATTTATTCGTGCATACATGTATTTTCTTTAACCTATTGCTTTATCACCTATTCATACTTTTTTATTGATTTTTTTTGCCTTTAACAACTTGTACATGTATCTTTGAAAACGGCATACCCGATTATTTCATAAAAAAGGAAACAAAAATCAAGATTTTACACATTGATGCGTATATTGTTCTAAAATCTCTTGTTAAGAAGAAAATGTTTATAATTCAAGTTTATAACGGAGACTTCACACAGTAAGTAATGTTGAAAAAATTAAGCACGCATGCAAAATATTAAATTGACAAGCGTTTAAATATTTTTTTTCTGACATTCTTAAATAATCTATATACTTTATCTTTTTATACGATTAAAAGAAATATGTATTAAAAAAAATTTCCAACTGTTTCGGGATTCGACCGCCCCCCCAATAAAAAAAGTCGGACACTGCTAGAGTCTATTCTAACTGTGTTACCACTCGCCTAATCTTGACATGACTTTAAGCGGGAAAATTTAACACAGCGTTCTTAGATTTCAAGGGTATTAATAATTTTTTTTCCAAAAGTTAGATTTTTTTTAATAATATGCCTCTATGAAACAAAAATCAGAAATGGCAGTTTTCAAGAAATTGTCTTACTATAAACGTTACGATTAAATTGATTTTTTTCAAGGAGGCAATTTTTCACAACAATGAGGATTTTCCTTTTATACAGCGTGAAATCTGCCTCATTTGTCTGTGTAACCAATTTCAAATTTATATAATGTTCTTATAAAAGTTAGTACAAACTTTCCAGATAAAATTCTACACTGCTTTATATACAACGTTGCAAGCAAAATAAGATTTACATCGAATTCTGTAACATTGATTTTTCCATTTTATCTGCAACTCCTTTAGGGAAAATTAGCATAGGAACTGCAACACCCTCTTTGTGTATAGTTTGTATTGTTCTTTTCTTATAATGTGGGTTTTTACTACATGTACAACTGTAACGGTGTGAAATTCAATCATATGGACTATTTTCAATTATTGTGTAAATTAACTTTTTCGGACTTTGCGTTAATTGTTACAAAAACTTTCCCTCTACATCGACAACTGATTTAAAAACGTTCTAAATTCTGCGCAGCCTTAAACCCACCAGAGGCACAGTCAGAGATGGACAGCTTATCTTTTAATTGACTTCTATTTATGTTTATTGACACTTCATCTTTCATCTTATAAATCCTTTTATGTACATGCTGCTAAAATATAATGAGTTACTCAAAAGCTGTTTGATAATTGTTTTCCTTACATCTGTATATAAAATGTTAATCCTTCACTGTATCATTTCATTGTTCAATTATATTATGATCAATTATATGATTTTAATTTGTAAACTATTGTCAGTTGGAATCAACCCTTCGGTGCTGATGCATACCAAACTCAAGTAAAAGTTTATTCCATTCAAAGTCTATATAAAAGTCTGAAAACTAAAACGCGTGTTGGTTTGTTGGGGGTTTGATGAGGCTGGTCCATAACAAGAGAATAAGCTCAGGGTTGGATCAGTATTAGTCCTGTACGGTAGAGAGCGTCCCGTAATATTGGGGTGGAGAAACCTAAGGGTAACGACACCAGGGACTGCTACATATATTTTGTATTAGTCAGATCCTGGACCTCTACAACAAGTTAGCGAGTTTCCCAAGATCCAGAGCTTACAGATGAAGAAGAAGGTTTAAACTAGATTCAACAAGGAATATTTTTTCCGACCGCAGTAGAGACAGAAGTTCAGGTTCCCTTTGTGCCAGCGTCCAGTGTGCGGAAGGTTCGAAAACGTGCATCCCAACGTTTTATGTTTCGCGTTCAACCAGGAGTGCTACCGATGTCACAGAATTAGACATTATTCCAAAATGTGTTTCACCCAGATGAAGAAGTCAAAGTCGAAAAATCTACGAACAAAGCTGCACAACCTTAAAGTTTTACATCGCAAATTCAACGAGCTGAAGAGGTTTATGTCGGAAAAAATCGGAGAGCCAAAACTGAAATAAATGAACTTCAAACCGAAAATAAGAAGATACAAGAACAATCGGAACGTAATAATAATGACATATATCTAAAGAAAATTAGTAAACTAGAAGAGAACGCACACGGAGACAAAGTAATTATGGAATTAATGTAAAGAAAACTTAAGGACATCGGTAAAGAACATTATGATTATTTAATGAAAATTAAGATGGAGGCCGAGGAAACAAATAGTTGAGGGAATAAACCAACGCCATGTTGAAGACCGTTTGAGCATTGGAATACGAAAACGAATATCTACGTTACGTGTTTCTCGATAAACAGAATGAATGCCGATTTCAACAACATAAACAGTAAAGAAGAAAACAACGCGGCTACTTTCAATTATAAAAATTCAAAACACGAGGACGTGTTTTACGCGGACGCAAAGCATGTGTCACGGTGTGAAATTCAATCATTCGGACTATTTTTAATTATTGTGTAAATTAATTGTTTCGGACTTAGCGTAAATTGTTACAAAAACTTTCCCTCTACATCGACAACTGTTTTAAACACGTTTTAAATTCCGTGCAGCCTTAATCCCTACAGAGGCACAGTCAGAGATGGACAGCTAATCTGTTTATGTTTATTGACACTTCATCGTTCATCTTTAAAATCCTTTTATGTACATGCTGCTAAAATGTCATGAGTCACCCAATATCTGATAATTGATTTCCTTACATCTGTACATATAATGTTAATCCTTCATAGTGTCATTTCATTGTTCACTTTATATGATTTTAAAATGTAAACTATCGTCAGTTGGAATCAGATCTTTGGTACCGATGCATACCAAACTCACGTAAAAGTTTATTCCATGCAAAGTCTATATAAAGGTCTGAAAACTAAAACGCGTGTTGGTTTGTTGGAGGTTTGATGAGGCTGGTCCAACAAGAGAATAAGCTCAGGTTTGGACCAGTATTAATTCCGTACGGGAGAAAGCGCCCCGTAAAGCTCCTTTCACAATTGGCGCACGAGCACTTTACAACACTTAACGATCGGAATTTTTTGGCTTCGCACGAGCTCTCGCATTCGTTGCATGCGTTTTTATGGTTCGCATCAAGTCTCCTTAAAATAGTGGACATGCACACTAATAGGACGCGACCGAATGTGATCTAAATTATTGCAATGCAACGCAAGAACATTAGTACGAACGTTTTACAACGTTTTGTGTACTCGCAAGAGCGATGCACGATTTTTAAAGATCGTAAGATAAATCGCAGCTGTTTATGCGTGTGTTGTGCGACCATGAGACTGTTGCACAACGTGTCTCATGTAATCTTGCAACGTTTTACTATAATTGCAAGATTGATCGGTTTCAGTTTCCATACTTTGCCACTAGTATATACTGAATACAGCGTTATTTTCGCCCCGTGATATTTTCGCTTCTACTTACGGTTTTGTCTCGTCTTGAATTCGCCCCAGCAATGCTGCGGTAAAAGAGAGATAATGTGAGATATTAGAATTCGCCAAGTCCTAATCCGCTTACTGACAAAATGAGCAAATGAGCGAAAGTAAAACGGGCGAATAGTTCCCTTATACAGTGTACACTGTATAGCATATCTGTTTTAAGACACAATTGAAATTGATTTTGGCTGTTGCTTTTGTCATCTTCTTTGGCGGTATCTTCTCTTGCATTCAGCTATGTCTACCGAAGAGCGTCGGAAACGGGCGGTATATATATATATATATACACCCTCTGACTCGTACGAGCATTCGTACGATGAACGCATGATCGGACGAGCTCCGCTCGTCCAATCGCATTGGCGCACGTTCAATCGTCCGATCCACAGGTCTTTCGTGCGATCCTATCGCACTATCTTACAACACTCGCTTTCTTTGTACAACAGTCGCATATAGACGCAAGATATATCGCAAGATTCAATGCGTTTACATCGCACAACGGTCGCTCTGAATCGTGCGAGTTTCGTACGAGTACCTTTTTTATATACGATTAATTTGTCAACAGTTTACGAACCATATCTAATTTTTTCGGTCGCACGAATATTTTGTCGCTTCTGCTCGTGCGACAATTGTGAAAGGGGCTTAATACACCCCCAATATTTCCCTTATGACGCATGAGCGCATGCGGTGTTTACCAATATGTTTATTTTTGTACATAGTATTTACATTCGATAGCATATTTGCTATTAAAACCCCTTTCACAATTGGGTTTTTGCGATGTAAACGCATTGAATCTTGCGATATATCTTGCGTCTATATGTGACTGTTGTACAATGAAAGCGAGTGTTGTAAGATAATGCGGTAGGATCGCACGAAAGACCAGATGATTGGACGATTGAACGTGCGCCAATGCGATTGGACGAGCGGCGCTCGTCCGATCATGCGTTTCATCGTACGAATTCTTGAAGGAGTCAGAGGGGGTTTATATACCGCCCGTTTCCGACGACATAGTAGACATAGCTGAATGCAAGAGAAGACACCGCCCAAGAAGATAACAAAAGCAACAGGCAAAATCAAGATCAATTGTGGCCTGAAACAGATATGCTTATACAGTGTTCACTGTATAAGGGAACTATTCGCACCCGTTTTATTTTCGGTCATTTCGCTGTTTTTGTCAGTAAGCGGAAGAAGACTTGGCGAATTCTAATGTCTCACATTGTCTCTCTTTTACCACAACATTGCTGGGACGAATTCAAGACGAGGCAAAACCGTAAGTAGAAGCGACAATATCACGGGGCGAAAATAACCCTGTATCCAGTATATACTAGTGGCAAAGCATGGAAACTGAAACAGATCAATCTTGCATTGATAGTAAAACGTTGCAAGATTACATGAGACACGTTGAGCAACAGTCTCATGGTCACAAAACACACGCATAAACAGCTGAGATTTATCTTACGGTCTTTAAAAATCGTGCATCGCTCTTGCGAGTACACAAAACGTTGTAAAAGGTTCCTAATTATGTTGTGTGTTGCATTGCAATCATTTAGATCGCATTCGGTCGCGTCCGAATAGTGTGCAAGTCCACTATTTTAAGGAGACTTGATGCGACCATAAAAACGCATGCAACGAATGCGAGAGCTCGTGCAACGTAAGCGATAGCTCGTGCGAAGCCAAAAAATTCCGATCGTTAAGTGATAAGATAAGATAAGATAAGATAAGATAATATTAAGATAATATAAGTCGGGTTTGACAAACAATAAACATTAGCTCTGAGGAGATATTTTTCGACTAAATAATACCATTACATATAATTATAACATAGAATATACAATATCAGTATCACATTACTAAAAAATTAACTACAAACATACCACAAGGATACTTAAAGACATACAGATGCCACAATAATTCTGACTTACTGAAATCAAACCTGTTTAGGAAATTTAGCGACAAGCGCAACAGTTACACCAGTTTGCATACCAACTACTTATGTTTGATTTAAATTGATTAAAAGAGGTGATGTTTCTAAACGACTGTGGTAGAGAATTCCAGATTTTTGCAGATTCAAATCTAAAAGATTTTAGACCATATGTTGTTGATCTTACTTTCGGTAAAACAGCTGTATTAGTTTATCTAAAAGAATATGGCATATCTTTAATTTGGATAAAATCCTGCAGGTAAAAAGGACCTTGTTTAATTAAAATTTTAAAACACTCTATTGCCATTGTTTTGATACGCCGGAGTTTAAGACATGGTAGTTTTGATTTTTGAAGAAGATAACTATATGAATTGATATAATCGTCGTAGACAAATCTCAATGCCCTTTCCTGTATTTTTTCAATTTTTCTCGTTTTTCTCTCACCACGGAAATGCCAAACTAATGGACAGTAGTTGAAATTTGACATTATAAAAGTATAATAAATTGTAAGCTTTCCTAATCTGGTCAGGTGCACCCCTATCCTTTTAAGAACGTTTAACTGCTGAGAGGCTTTCTCACATATATTTGAAATGTGAGAGCTAAACTTAAGTTCGAAATCTATAGTAACAACCAGTAGTTTTAGTTCATTTTCTGGTTAAAACCTAATTCCGTCTATTTCGAAACAGATATTTTCTTTTGTTTTTTTTTTCCCTATACATATGGCTTGAAATTTATCAGGAATGGCTTGCATTTGGTTGTCTTTGAACCATTTAACAAGGATTGAGGAGTTCGATTCTAAAGTGTTTTTCAGTGAGTTAATATCATTGCTAGAAAAAGAAAGGGTGTTATCGTCGGCGTAGTTATAGAGGTCACAATCTGTTACAAAATGAAAAATATCATTGATAAAAATATTAAAAATGACAGGACCAAGTATAGAACCCTGTGGAACACCTTTGTACAATTCTAATAAAGCACTACACACATTTCCCAGTTTCACACACTGTTTTCTGTTGCTTAAATAGCTTGCTATTAGGCTTGTAGCTGCATTTGTAAAACCATATGCATTTAATGTTGCTAAAATAAGATCATGCGGAATACAGTCAAAAGCTTTTGATAGGTCCATCATAAAGGCTGAAGTATATTTTATTTTTTTTTGATCAAGAGATAACTTCCAATCTTCGACAATTTTAGCAGTACACTCTGACAGCCATACCCTGGTCTATGCGCTGATAACATATCATTAAAATGGTAGTTGAAAAAAATCTGAAAGTTGATGGTGAATTACCCTTTCAAAAATCTTTGACAATGTTGGTAAAATACTAACAGGTCTATAATTTCCCTTTTCCAAGATACTTTTCTTTTTGTGAAGAGGAACCACTTGTGCTATTTTCATACGGTCTGGGAAAACATTCTGTGATAAACAAAAATTCGGTCGCGTCCGAATAGTGTGCATTTCCACTATTTTCAGGAGACTTGATGCGGCCACAAAAACGCATGCAACGAATGCGAGAGCTCGTGCAACGTATGCGATAGCTCGTGCGAAGCCAAAAAATTCCGATCGCAAAGTGATGTAAAGTGCTCGTGTGCCAATTGTGAAAGGGGCTTAACAGGCACTCTGTTTTGCCTTGCATGAAGCATTGTTGTTTTTTGTTTCTTGTTCAAACTTTTTAAAAACTTGTTTATCTTTTTTTTTCTCCTTTCATTCAATGTCATAGATCAATCAAATATCAACTGTGCATATAAATATGTTCTAGGTCTAATTGCAGCTTTAATAACAACACTGAATCTATTTGTCCCTTTTTGACAATGCGGTAATCCATTAGAGTACAAAAGTTGTCGATACCTGGCTAATTTATCTATTTTTTACTAGGCCTTTTAAATTAAATCATAAGGAATACTACACACTTCTTGTCAAAACTTATGAAAAAGGTATTGTTTCTCAACTACATTTTTCAAATCACGCATTTACTATTAATCTTATCTAGGGATGTTGAAACAAATCTGGAACCATGTCTTGTCAAACAATCTACCACTAATATTTTTCATCTAAATGAACGAAGTATTAGAAATAAGTTTGAACATTTGTTTAACATTATTTCAGACTACGATATTTTATGTTTTACTGAAGACATTTAGACTCAAAGGTTTTAAATGACGACATTTTAATTGATGGATTTAATTCTATTTTTCGTAAAGATATAAATTCACACGGTGGTGGTGTAATTATATATTCATCAGATTCGTTACGTATTATAAGACCCTCTGATCTAGAACCTACAGGCACCGAATGTATATGGTTAGAAATAAGTGCCCATACCTCTTATATTCTCCTCTGTTGTGCATATCGTCCTCCAAATGCCGACAATTCTTTTTGGAAAAACATCGAATGGTCTATTGAAAAGGCAATTGAATTGTCCGATAAAATTATAATTCTAGGTGACCTAAACACAATTTTTTTCAATCTTTCAAACACACACATAGTTAATTGAACTCTTTGTGAAATATTCCTTTAAATACCACCACTTTAAAACGTCAACGAAAAGGGTATCACGCTTATTACTTAAAGCGATTTCGATAAGGTGGAAGCTTTAAACAATTATTTTGCATCTGTTGTATCTTTTCTAGACAACGAACCAACATTGCCAGAATATTTCTTCTTTTGTAATACTTTTTTTTGATACATTGAAATCACAAAACAAGATATTATTGATATTATTTCTATTCTTCCTATTAATAAAGCTTTAGGACCAGACGGCATTAGCCTTAAAATGTTAAAGGCTACTATTTTTTACGTCTCAACTTCTTTTTGTTTATTGTTTAATCGCCCTTTAAAAGAATATTTATTTCCTAAGCGATGTAAGTCCTTGTGCCCAATCCTTTTGTTCACACCAGCAAACAATAAAATATGTTCAAATCATTCTATTGACAACTGCTGTCGTTCAAAATCACGTGATGTAAAAATTTCAAAGTTCAATTCAATATGATATAAATTTTGAATTCCGGACCACCTTTAACACGCAATCGCGATCATATTACTTCAGCAAAAAGATTCGCAGTACGTGCATAACTTCTTTACTTTTATTGAACTGTTTAAAAGAATAACCAAGATGAGGAAAATGAGCTGTAGTGTCCCTTTAAATGTAAGAGACAAACATAAAGGTCACTAGAACTGCAGTTTTTACGTCATGTTATTCTTGTCAAAGTAATTTAATTTTACCCGAAATGAATAATAAAAAAGAATCCAATATATTAATTGCAAAATATGATACATTGTACGCTTAATCCTTAAAGTTTCCACTTTTTTCAATCATTAATAAAACATTAAAACGGAGTCGATGGGAATATTTGTGATATTTTTAGTAATTACTTAAATTCGTCATTATATCTATTGTCAGTATAACAATCCAGGCTCTTTAAAAAATTTTATTCACATGCATTTAATTATTTGGAAAAATTACTTTTAAAAAAATACATGTACATGTTTAAATCAGATTAAACGAACAAATGAAACTGATATATATTTCAATGAAAAATAATGATATAAATATTTACATCTATTGACAACAAAGATAGTTACGAATGTCACTGAAATTTCTTTTGACATTGTTAAATAAAGTATGTTTTCGTATTTGTTTGTGAACACTAAACATAGAAAATATCAAAAATGAAAAAAATGGCCTCCCAAAATACAATATCCAATGCAATACACGGTGTCATAGCATTTTCACATTTATAATTCAAGAGGTCACAGTCCTAACTTTACCCTGTCAGGATTTTGAAGGGAACATGCATTCATTATTTGGAAAGAATATATCGCTCGTATTTCCCATATTGAAGCTTTTACGAAACCTGTGGCTTCATTAGGTTCATGGACTCGTTTTGTCTGTCTTTTTGGCGTTATATTTCAATCTATGATTCACTCAATTTACACGAGATCCCGATTATTTTCTGACTGTTTGTAAACAATATCCCATTTATTTTATTTTCCTTGTCGTGAAGAAAAACACGACTATGACAACATGGTTAATTGTATTTTATATACCTATTTACTGGCTAAGAAGAAGAAAAAAGTTTCTTATCCCCCGAGGCCTCCCAAGGCCTCGTATAAAAGTTGCTGTCTCGGGGGACAATAAACTTGCAATTGTCCGAATAGTCAGTAAATAGGTATTCTGTTATACCAAAGAAAACTTTTTTGTCGGCGATGCCGAGTTTGTGGCTGGTTAACAAATTAGAGTTATCGGACTTTGAATTTAATGTGAGAAAATAGTAATACTAGATAAGAAGGAAATCGGACGGCTACCGGTTAATAGTTTCGACGATAATTAACCATTAGCAGATAGCACGGAAACTATTGCACGGTTATATAGAATATAATGTTTATTCGTCGTTATTTTACAAAGAAAATATACACAGAGGTTTAATAAACCTATTTATTGGCTATGAGGACGCAAATTTATCTTTTCTAATGTAGCAACTATACTGATCAAAATTTCTAACGCCCCACTTTTAATATTCTATAATTGAAAAAAACAAACTTTTACATCATTTTTTAAGTTGCTGCCATCACCATCTGCTATTGAAATTGCTCAACTGTTCATGTAAGAAAAAAATGAAATCGAGTAAGTAATTACTCGACCATGACCGTATTTGTTGAAAAGCGTGGAGCGCGTGTTCGAAATGTTTTTTAAACGTGTTTTTTTAAACAACACCATTCGATCGGTTCCCTGCCCTTAGCTGCTTATAAAAAACATAAATCCAATTGAGTAAAATACGGCGCATGTCTGCCCAAGAACCTTCAAGATCAGTTGGTGTAGAGCGCGGTTCACGATAGGTTTGTTTCCTTTCAAAATATTTGCTTTATTTACTTATAACCTTTGATATATGATGTCCTAAACAACAAAACATCTATTCTACATTCATAATATTTATCACAAATTGCTAGAGTTTTTTACAGACACCACGAAATCTATATAAGTTGCTGTACTTTAAAAAAGAACTGCAATACGTGGACGATATGCATGTGTTTCTAACGGAAACGTGAAAGTATTAAGATTATGAGATTCCACCGATTCTTGCCCCCTGCTTTTGTAGTCCCGACCTTTTACCTCAGAACTTAGGGGTTCATACTTCTTACAAGATTATCAATTATATTATTAAAGATTACTTGACTTTTTTTTGTATAGAATTAGGCATTCGGCGAATTTCACTATTTGCGCACACATTACACCTCGCACTTCTTCGTTAACTATGCACTGACAGCTTTGTGTGACTTAATTTCAATTTTTTGATGCATTTTTCTTGAGATTTAAACTCTTATACACTGACGTAATTATTCAATGATGTATTATATAGAGTCACAAAGTTATTCAATCATGCTTAAAGTAGAAAGTACACAATCCTCATGCGCGGATCCAGAAAATTTTTCGGGGGGGGGGGGGGGGTCCGACGGTTATTTGAGTTTGCCGGGAAGGGGGGTGTCCGAGGCATATTGTTGGTAATTTTAAAATGTAATTTAAAGAAATTTGAATTTTGCAGGGGGTATGGACCCCCTGACCCCCCCACCCCCCACACCTATAGATCCGCGCTTGAGCTTCATCTACTAATAGTAAAGTTAACTATATAACTATATAAGGCTTGTCCGGAAATTTAATGCAACCGGAAGTGTTAGAAACCTACCATAAAGGCCACAACGTCATGTAACGACACGTCAACATGACCGCTATATTAGGGTAACTCACCTACTTTCATATTATTAATCACAGATCGATAGAGTTTTTTACAGACACAACAAAATCATTATAACGCTTGTCAGGAATTAAATGCACCGGAAGTGTTAAAGATCTACCTTGGAGGCCAAAATGTCATGTAACGACACGTCAACATGACCCAGCACGCGCAACTGCACGGCACACATCAATGGCCTGTATGTATTGGAGGAGATAAACCCGAGAGTGAGAAAGTTCCTCAGCATCGTAATAGAGCAGAACTGGACCAGAAGAAGAAGCCTCAACAAAAGTTTTATTTAATTGTGGGATCTCTATGAGGAGCTGTTATTAGTGCGAAGAGAGAACGCAAGAGCTATTAATGTTGTGATTTTTATATCGTAGGGTACTTGTACTTTTTTGATTTTTTTATAAAGCGCTTAAATAAAATTTGATTAAGTTTTTTTTAGAAAATGCTTTGTTATTCTTTGTTTTTTTGTATTTAATCATTGTCATGGTCAAAATAATTAAAATTGAAAACAGCGCAGTACAAACACTTGCCTTGGGCGTTAGAAATTTTGACTAGTATACACGGTATATTCCGAGGCAAGGCCGGGGGAAATACATACCACCATTTTTTCCCTGTGATCATTGAACACGCAAGTAGTTCCGTTCTAAAAAACCAAATTGATTTGGTTTGGTTGATATTGGGGCATGAATGAAAAGAAGGTGGAAAAAATACTAGAAAGAAACAAGCAGAAAATTTGATCTTTAAAAGACGCAATAGGAAGGATGTAAAATAGGCCAATGTTTACAAATATTCCGAAGTGAAAGTAGATTTTGCAAGAGATTGGTTATTGAAGGGGCCATACCTCAGGTCCCTCTTGATTGATTTTCCTGCAGTTTGGATATATTACTGCAATAATGCCATTCTAAAGTTGTGCCTAAAATTGATTTAAGCCGGTGGAATGTTTTAATTGAATTTTTGTTGTATTAAAAGAATAAGAGTGAAAAAATTTTGGCCCGTGTCCAAACGTTGCTGCTGAGGGAGACAATAAATTTGCTTTGACCGAAAATCCAGTAAATGAGAATTTTATTGTTCCACAGAAAACTACATTTGTCGGTGATGTAGAGTTATTTGATGGTAAACAAGCTATCCGACTTTGAATTTTAGGTAGCAAGTCGGATTACGTCAAAGAATTCTGAGATTAAAAGCAAGGGAATTCGAATGCTGCAGGTGAATAGTTCCAATAACACGAAAACTATTCCATGGTAAACGTCTTGATGAAAATTTATACCAAGTTTATACGTCGTAAGTTTTCATGGAAAAATACCCAGAGGTATAATTACTTGGTCTAACGGAGGGGGGGATTATTCTTTGGAGAAACTGCTCTTTTTTAACATTAGCTCTATGTTAATAATTCCAAATATCGAGTAATATTTTATTAAAATATCTTAAATAATTTGATGGCATATATAAAGTCTGTTTATAAATCAAATCATTGTCGATGTGGCCATAAAGAAGGTGTTGCAGTTCCTATGCTATTTTCCCTAAAGGTGTTGCAGATAAAATTAAATAAAGGAGAGTTACAGATTTCTACGTAAATATTTTTTTACATGAAACGTTCTACATAAAGTAGTGTGCAATTTAATCTGGAAAGTTTGTATCAACTCTTATAAGACTATGAAATAAATTTTAAAATGGTTACACACATATGAGGCGGATTTCATGCTTTTAAAAGGGAAATCCTCATTGTTGTGAAAAACTGTCTCCTTGAAACAAAATTAATTTGATGTTAACATTAAGAGTCCGAAAACATCTTGAAAACTGCCATTGCTATTCTATTAGATTATACGAAACGATATTCTGAGCAATTTTAATGTGATTGTAGGCTTCTGTATCTGCGAATTTAAGAATATTACTATTTAAACATTATATACTGTGCTGATTATCCCTTTGTGTCGAAATTATAGTGAGAAGCATTCCTATAGTTGTCTTTGTTTTGTTATTAAATAGAATAGAAATAATTGATATTCGGACGAACGCAGTGAGGGAGAATATAAATAAAATTTAGTTTCTTTGTTTGTTTACGTGCTATAAATATTTATAGAACACGTGACTAGGTTATTATAAACAGGACTGGTCATCGGTATTCGGTATCGACTCTCGATATAACATGAAGACACGTATATTCCAACTATATTAAACAAGAGGCCAATAGGCCTTAACGGTCACCTGAGTAGCATAACCCATACAAAAACTTGTCAAGGAGTCTCATATATGCATTTAACTAAGTTTTATTCTGGAATAGAAATTTTTTTAATTTGTAATGACGACCACCTCCCTGCCTGAAATCTTTCAAAAAGGACTATTAAACCTATAATTTTAGCGAAAAACTTAAAAGATCATAAAATAGTGCATGACCTGATATTGAAAAGGTGCAAGACTCTGAAAGAAAATAATTTTCACATATTTATTATTTTTCAGGATAGGTTTTAAGTGTATTTGTTTTCATAGATAAGCTACATAACATGTATAACAAGGTGGCTATTATTAATGATTTATCTAAAACAACCTCCCATCCCCCACCCCCTCCCCCCGGGGCGGACAGAAACTCTCCCTGTGAGCATTTAAACAAACGAAAAAAACCCCAGCTTTAAAAGCCATCATGAGTTACTCACTTCTCCTGTTCCAGTTTTTGAATATTCAACCTTCGTTGAGAATCACCATCTGGGGCCCGTTTCTCAAAAAGGCGTAAATTTGGGCTTAAGTTAGTCCGACTAACGAAGTTACGCCAATATTTAGTCGGGTCTAAGTTGCGTTTCTGAAAGAGGCGTTAGTTAGGGTTTAAATGTCGAAGAACTTAAGACATCTCAGCTGAGTACTAAGCATGCGCATATCGTATTTTTTATTTGCTTTGAGGCTATGATTATATGTGGTGGATCAATTTTCCAATTCATAGTACATTTGCTCGAAAGTACACATGTTATACTTAACTATATCACTGAATGTGCATAGTTCAAGTTGTTCGTAACAGTTTATATTAATGAAAGTAGAACAAATGTCTATACGTTGCTAACATAATGAAATTTTATAAAATACAGATATGAAAAAGGCAGATATAAGAGGTCGCAAAAACCAAATATATGACAATTGAATGCATTACAGACGATATTGAGGCACAATCGAACATATTAATTGAACAAAATTAACTGTAATATTCGTTTAAGATTGAAAATATTAATAGAATGCAGGGGCATGATACAGTAGATATGCCCCATACGTGTGCAGAATAATAGGTCGTGCTTCATATAGATATTTAGACACTTTCAGATACTTGGATAAGGCCTGATTCTTTTATATCATATCACTAAATTATTTATAGAAAATAATATGACTATGAATTAAACAGCAACCTACTGAAATCGAAAATATCCAATGTATAAATAACATGTACATGAACGTTGTTTATGTCTACATAAGGAAGAAAATTTCCATCCTCTGTTCCCATTTTGTAAGAATTTAGACAATGACATGGAAACGATTCTTGATTTTCTGCGATTCCAATGATAAAAGTTTTGAAAGATATTGTCTACAATTAACAACACAGGATTTATCAACATTTGAGGCAGGGGTCTCCCCAACTCCCTTTCCTGTTTTTAGTTTAATCAATGAATTGTTTTGTTTTGTTTTTTTTTGTTTTTTTTTTTGGGGGGGGGGGGGGTATTGAAAGTAAAATATACTGTATACAGGGAATTATTCGCCCCCGTTTAATTTTCAACCATTTCACTCTCGTTTTTAGCGGGCGAATTAAAGACTTGACGATTTTCAACGTCTAATATTAGTAACTTTAAACTCAACTGTGACTGGGCGAATTCACGACGAAGCGAAACTGTTTGCAAGTGAAGAAGGGCAAAAATTACACGGGACGAAAATAACCCTGTATACAGTATGTTGATTAAAATATAGATATAAAAGCAATCATCTAAGAACCCCTCCCTATTTGAAGAAAGTTTTATAAATAAAAATTTCTAAAAGTTTAATGGAAAAGGCATCTTAAAAATCCCCTATCCCTCTCCGTATAAGATATTTTGCGTCTTTGTGGTTTTAACAAGTACTTTTGAGTCTTACTTTTTTTCTCTGTGTGCTTTGGGTT
>WFKH01010931.1:65127753-65157197 GCA_016163765.1 Magallana hongkongensis
ACATGAATAACAGAATAATGTTGGTATCTTTATGTCCCAATTTTAGTTGTACGGCCATTTTATTACTCCTTCTATTATCTGTCGTTCCTATCTAACATGATTTAGACGAATATTACATAACATGGTGGGTTAGATCTTTGGGATATATATAGTGTTTTTTATTTTTGACTTATTCTACATCATTACTTGCAACCACAACCAAACAGTCATATAATTCACTAATCGTAACATTTATTACAAATAATTTTTATACTTATTTCGAGTAATTACGACTGATTTGAGTGGTACAGTTTAAATTGATTATTTGTATACCTTCAACATTGAATCTGTTAATCATTGTTGTTGTATGGTTTCTGCATTATTCTGCTGCTGTGTTTTAATAGCTTACCCACTCCATGGCGGGACATTCGTATTACATTAAACATCTCGTTAAAGTTGATATTTTCTAAGAGATTTTCTGTACTTTGTGTAATACGATGATGTAACTAACTAAACAGGAAATTTAGCAAAATGAATAATAGAAAAAAGAGATGAATTGCAGATATTTGACCATAGATCTTGATATACGTACGAAGCAAATTAAGGTTTAACAGTTCAAAGCTGTTAACTCTTATGCAGGGAATATTCAAGGTTTTACATTGAAATCATTACAGTTCTAGCCCTAAAGATTGTATTCCTTCACAATAAATTATTTGTTATCTATAATCTATATTTTAATGATACAGTAGAGTCGTAATTTTCTGTATATAAATTTTTTTCGGATGCTATGTGTTTGAAATTACTCTTTAAACAATATAACCCAAATGTCAATATAAAATAAAACATGTCCATGTTGTTTCCTGTTGTTGGGAGGATTTACCCCAATAGCCTATGTTTCGCTGCCTTAACTGTTTTCTAATGCCACAAGTCTAAGAAATTCAATCCCTCATAAAGATACTGCAAGTGGATTTTCCATTAAAAGATGTGGTTATTTTCAAACTATTTAAAACGATCCTCATAATTTCCCAAATTAAAACCTAATCGGAATTGATTTGAATTGAGGAACAAAATTTCAAGTATGTATATCTATAGCGTGGGCTGTTAATCGAGTAGTGGAGGAAATGTTTCCATTTTTGGTACCAAGCTGTAACAACGTTGAGTTCAAAACAGGCGCCACGAGGAATAGATACAAGCGCATCTACTATTAGTTACGATCAAAATAAATCTTTCATTGAAAATCTGCATAGTACAGAATTTTACCATAATGATATATACATCTGTAAATAAAAAAAGAAGGATGTTTATAACTCGATACGAATTTGTATTACGTACAGAGAATGCACTTATCCGTCTTCACTTTATAATTGATATTTTAAAAAAAATTGATCCACTTTTTATTTAGATTTCATCGCCTTGCAATAGGAACACGTGAAATACTATTTCCGAGGGTATAAAGGGCTTATTTTACCTCGATTACACATAATCTTATCACAAAGCTTAACATCTGATATGGCGACGGCTTTTAGTACCATACTTCTTTGTTATCTTATGAAGACATTTACATGGTATACACCCAACTGCTATGCAACCGTTTTATTTGTATAAAAAGTACTGATGTTAAATGTTATGAAATATAGATCATCGACATCAACAGGAAAAAAAACCCTTTCAATCCCAAGTTACTGAAACGTTTTATTCATGACAACTTTACAGGTGAGAGTAAAGTTGAACTGTTGTTCTCACTGGATTCGGTACATAGTCACTGCGTCTTGAAGTCGTGCTGGCCAACTTTCTTCGTACAAAGTACTTTACACTACTGCAAATACATATTTCATATTTATCATATTTTCTATATTTGACTATTTCATTTAGTTAATGGTTTTAACATGAAAAATAGTATTTTTAAGCCAGAATTTATAATCCGTTGGAAGACATATGTCCACCAATAGTTAAATTTATGTATGCGAAATTATTTACCAGTATATACAGAAAACATTAAAAATTCCAAAGACGAGAATGGATCCTATAATTAGTAGAATACCGCACGTGTGTCTTGTTCGGCATATCCAAGGAATGGTGCAGTGGGTTGTAGAACCATCTGTAAATAGTTCAAATCTTTAAAGTCTCTAGATTCATCTTAAATTACAAAAACCTGGCAAGAGGTTATATCATGTTTGTATAAATTGTAAATAACAAAAACGAGTTTAATGTATGACGAAAGAACCAATAAGCTAAGCAAAATTGTGTGACACATTTATTTACCAATCTGGTGATAAATCTTCTGCGCTTACTTGCAAGATTGAGGTATGTTTTTTCATATATATTTAAAAGTAATCAACATCTTATAGAATTGCTGTATTTTAAATTCAAATTTTGTGACTTATAATCACACAGAAAAATGTATAAAACGAGATACAAATTTTTACCAGCAACGTTTACCTTGAGTATTCGTTCGCTCGTGAATTTCGGGTAAAGAAATGCATCGCATATCGTTCTTGTGTTGTTCGTAACAAGCAGTGACTGTTGGTCCAGACATGGTTTGTGAAACTACAAAAAAAAATTTCCCTTCAATAGTATTGTTTTGCTCGTGATATCATGAAAACAATGGACTTCAAATTAAAACTCTTAAAGGGAATTTACAGTCATTTTTATCGTGCAACCAACTGCTGTGACTTGTAATGACAATGGTTATACCAAGGAGAATAGGCATCAACCTGTCCGTTTGTTTATTCACTTGACTCAAGAGTTACGTTTGAAGTAAAAATACAAAACTTTTCAGATAAAGTTGCTAATTTGAAAATAATATGGATTACCCTGCAAGGTTACAAAATACAGAGGACAATATACAAAATTATATGCACTTTTCATTATTTTTTTCTGTCGTGGTAAAAGCAATTACAAAGTATTTATTCATATGGGCATTGTCATGAGCCAATCAACGGAATTTCGGTCCTCGAATAGGCCATGCTTAGTTATATTTCCATTCTAAGACAATGCTATCCTATTTCTCACGAATCTCTTAGGCAACCTTTTCCTTATCTTTGTAAATACTACCAGACATCTACATGCTGTATGCTTGGTACTTACCATTGATACATTGTACACCATGTTTTTTCCCACAGTTTTCAAACAATGGTGCTTTGTCTTGAACATGATATTTTAAGCATTCATCAGGATCCGGAAAATCTAAAGAAAAAATCATATTACATAATGTCATTAAAAGTATTAAATGAAAACGAAAGAGTTAATCGTTTGCATTTTAAGACTTCTCGAAGGCTAAGAGTTACCGTCAAATGCATAATCATTTAGAATGTAGTGTATGCCAGGTTCCATTTTGCGCTGTTGAGGAACCAATGACGACCTGCTACTGTTAAAGACGATGCACGGACAGGAAACGCCGCAGTTCGTACAAGCTCAAAGACAATTCATCAGTATATATCAGATTATGAGAAATTAATGTCCTTAAAAATCAAAATGTCATTAACAGCAACAAGAATGCTGATTCAAAGTAGTACCTTTTAGTTTCAAAGATCTTGAAGTTATGAGATTTTTAATTGAACTTTCACATGTTAGAGAATACACAACACATAAGTATATAAATACAGTTCATATGTATACATTCACATTGGTTTAGTTTGTACATTACATTTTAAGATATAATGTAAGATGCATCAACTGACTGATCGTATTATTATCCCACGCCTGAACAAAACAAAGATGACATAATTTGAAAACAAATAATGATAAAAAGACTATAAATAATTATTACTGCCGCTACTGGGGCCTCAGTATTGATCAGGAGGCCATGGTTTTAACAATTTAGAATCTTCACTGAGAATGTTTGCAGAGTCTAATCAAAAGTTGAAGCATTAAAGTTCTTGAAAGAACAATTTTTATATATTTCTATGTTTAACTTTAAAACCCCTTCTGAAGCCTCGGAATTGTTCTAGAGATCAATTTGATCATTTTAGAATCTATACTATCTGAATGATTGCAAAGTACTAGTAATATCACAAATCGGAACATTGTAGTTCTTATTTTTTTTTTATTTATTTTTTTTTTTTTTTTACATTTTCCCAATACCTTTCTGTGCTGAGCTTTGAACCCCTCCCGAGGCCCCATTATTGGTACAGAAGTCACGGTTTTAACAATTTAGAATCTATACTATATGATAATGCTTTTATAGTAATATCACAAATTGTAGCATTGTTATTATTGAGAAAAAGATTTTAAAACATTTGTCTAATATATTTCTATGTAGAACTTTGAACCCCTTCAGGGGCACCAGCTTTGGTCCGGGGGGTCACGCTGTTTACAATTTAGAATCTAAACTATACATAGTTTTTCACTGTTTCGTGATTATCTCCCCTTTGAAAAGGATTTGGCCATTTATTTTAAAAATTTAGAATCCACTTTCCATTTGAATGCTGCGTACCAAGTATGGATAAATTGGCCAAGTGGTTTAAGAGAAGATTAGTAGTCGAAATTTTGAAAAAGTTCACAGACGGACAGACGGTCATAAGGACGAACAACGGACAACAGGTGATCAGAAAAAGCTCACTTGAACCTTTAATTCAGGTGAACTTAAATACAAGAAAAGGCAGGACGACATTAAGGAGGAACATTTATTTAAATAAATGTGATGAATGTTCAAAACATTGAATATAGCTTATCAGTTAGTATCATATAAAGTATAATTGTAATTTTTCAGAATCAAACTTTTTTCTATAAAATTAAAGATTTTAACTTTGTACTTGTAGATTATTTCAACTTACCTTTAATTTCTTTATCTGTTCTGTTATTGAATTTCATGATTACAATAGAGGCACCTGAAACAATTTGACTGCGGTAATCACTCAATATTAATGAAGCGCATCTAATTTACCATAACGTATAGGAAATTAAAGGGTCTTTATTGCCTAATTCTAGTGTTCGGAAGTCGATAACGAAGTAACTAATATAACTCACCTTCTGACACCTCTGGCAGGAAGATCCTTGCAGCGTAGATCCAGGAGTCCCGCAGTAGGGTGGAGACATCGTCCAGTGTCGGTTGTCGTGTGTCTTCAGAGTCATCACAGTAAGTGAGACCATCCTTCCAAGTAAACATGGAAGCACAACTTGGTCGATAACTCAGCAGCAATGCTGAAATTAGGAGGGTTATTAAATAGATTGATAAAGTTGTTTGGAAGAGATTTGTAAGAAGGAAAGATACATATTTTTATTTTATTGATCTCAATGCATTTCAAAATCTAACGAAAACAATTTTGTAATTTTGAGGATTTTAAATTCGAAAAAAGTGATGTTCAAGAATTTTTGAGCAACTTGTAAATAACTCACCTGTAAGCGATATCCAACAGGGTAATTGTAGGTTCCATTGAAAAAAAGACATTTCAATATCTATATAGTTGCTAATAATTGCTAGAAAATAGAGCGATGGACTATTGTTGTAATTTCTTTTTTCCTCGTTTAAGCGTTTTCAGACACAAGGACACGGAAACGTAATTTATTTGTAAACTAAATGGTGGTTGGTTATATTTAAACACTGTAAGGAAAAAGGCAAATCACACAGTTTGTAGAATATTTCTGATGATGTTAAATTTAAAACGAGGTTTAATTAAGGTCAAGATGTAGTAAATGAAAGGTGCCTACAGGTTTATGAAATTCAAGATATAAATTCTTTTAATGATGCTTCATAATAATAGCTTTGTTTAATATGGTGTGTCGGGGCTTAAATTTTTGGTAAACAAAAAGAAAATCATGTTTTCCACTGTCTTTTTCAATGGAATATGAAGGAAATAAGTAACAAATCTCAGAGTTTTGTCCATCTTTGACTAATAAAATATATCTAGAATGCCTACAGTCTCCCGTAAAACGGTTTTAAACAAGCTCTTGACCTCCACTTTAAAATGATGTCAAATCGAATATAGGTATCGGGATTACTTTTCCCATGATTTAATATAGAATGTCAAGAATTTGTAATTCCATTAAAGCTGTAAAATACGGGAAAAAAATTCTCAAATCAATTATGACGTCATAATGGTTCAAGCACCAAAAAGACAATCTGGAATCATTTACTAGATCTTGACCCTAAGTGCGCGTTTTGAAGCTTCAGTTCAAAATAACTGGTTCGATTTGAGACCGTTTCTTTATCTCTAAATATATTGATACAACTTCGTATGTATATTTTATTTTAGAAATGATAATAAAAGTAAAGGTAATATAAATAATAATTACCAAAAATTTGTTTGAATCTTGGGCAAAAAAGGAAAGTCACCTGTGTATGTATCTCTATAATCAACATACGTACCATTTTATAGAGAACTGTTGTTATGGCAATCCAGGGGCCCGTTTCACAAAACTATCTTATGACTAAGATCCATCTTAAGACCAAAATTTGCCATAAGATGTCATCTTAGCTGTTTCACAAAACTGTCATATCTTATGATTATCTTATGATTATCTTAAGATATGTCATAATCTTAAGACAACCAAATACATGTCTTAAGTACAAACTTAACATGGCGGCAGCCAATATTTTGGTTCTTTAGTATTGTAGTTTTAATCAAAATAAGCATTATCCGTAACATTCATGTATGAAAAAATTGTGTTTTAAATACATTGATGACTCTTTTGCTTATTAAAGGTGACCGTGCATTTTTACTAAGAATTTAAATATTGACAAGGCATCAAAAGAAGCATGCCCTATCTATATCATTTTTTATTCAGAGTAAATTAATGAACACCAATATACACCGCAATATGCCAAAAGCAGAGGGATAGGGCATTGAAAAAAAGAACTTTGATATAATTCCTGATTTTAATTCCTGATGATCAGCATTTTCAAAAAGTTCGATCTGGTGATTTTTTACAATAGCTTTTATACATATGAAAGAAAAAAAGCCCTTGGACAGAAATAATTATTCAAAAGCTTATAATTTACTTGCGGATGAATGCTTCTTCGACCGTGGTCGAGTTTTAGACTTCAATGCACAATCCCACCCCCACCTTTCATCTCCTGACGCTTTCTATTCCAAGTCTTCTGTCTTTTTCAGAGCATTCGTGACAGAGGCATTCTGCATTGAAACTAGAATATCTTTATTACTTTCAACCGCGTCTGTTAAATTGGACCAATCGCATCGTAGACATTTTTACGTGGATGTTTCCCTCCGCATAAGTTATACGTATAAATTTTATTAATATACCAGGAAGTTGTATAAAATTTGTATTAGTGTTTGATTTACAGTATTTTCCTTTTGAATATTATGATTTGTATACTTATAATTGTCTCTGTTTAAGGGACTTAAAGCCACCTACGTATAATACAACCCTGTAAAAGATCTACAGAATGACAATTCGATAATAACATACTTATGCAAAATTAACAAACAGCAGATAAAATACTGCTCAAAAACAAAGTTTATTTATGATTGAAAATTAAGATAAAAAGGTAGGTTTCGTAGTCTAAAAAGTTCCAGAAATATGAAAATATATAAATAAAAATATTAATCTTTACGTGACTGTATATAATTTTGATAATATATCTTCACCAACAGCCGATATTTATAAAGTCCATTTCAAGCTGTAAAGAAGAGCCCTTTCTAGAAATTTGATAAGCCTAATACAAAAACAGCATTGAAAATTAGGATTTACTAGAAAATGTCAATGGGCAACTTCTTAGCAGAAATTTATCTCAACACAAAGCCTTAAAGAATTGTTATATAGGTTCCTTACAATGTACTACATGGTGATATGTGAATCAAGTTTCGTGCTTCAGAGAGAATTCCTCCTGTGTCTTTGGAGGATCCGTGTTCAAATGTTAAAATGTTGTGGTGTCCAAGTAGCACAGTGGACAATGCCCTCGCTTATCACCGCTGCAACCCGAGTCCGATCCCCATGATCGACAGTGGATGTATGTGAAAGGGTATGGTGGTCTCCCGCTTGGACACGTGGGCTTTCTCCGGGCACTCCGGCTTCCTCCCACATCAATGACTCCGTCGCGCTAACATCCGTGCCAACGAAAGATATTAATATAAGTTGTAAAACTTGTTTATCAATCGTTGTAAAATAAATAAAGTTTAGGTTCTAATGTTAAAGAGGTTTAGATGTGAACCCAGTTCAAATAAGCTTTAACTGTTTTTCTTCAGATTTCAACTAAAACCTGCTTTACATGTATCTTAGCTTTTATTCTATTATTATCCCCGTTGTAGTTAAGCTTTGATCACCTTTTTAAAATTCGGGAAAATGAGAATAGGTAAACTTCAGTAAATTGGAAAAATTTATTTAAATTGAAATAAGTTGGATTAGAAATACAGTAATAAGAAGCAGTTACAAAGTAAAAAGTAGTAAGTTTAGGATCACACATGCAATAACAAAACTACGATTTTAACATCAATCTGGGTCGTACGTTTTTTCTAACACTTTTGTTTATGTTTATATTTTCTTTAATTTCTGCGTCATTTTTAAATAAATGACAATATTTTAACAATCACGAGGTGTTACTGTCTTTATTCAAATGGAAACAAACAAGCGTCAATGTTGCCTTGAAAGGTTAAGAAGGGGTTTTAACATAAATATAATCGTAAAATATTAAATAGAATATAAAATGTTTGAAATGAGATTTTTTTTCTACCCAATCCTGTTTTCTCGCTTGATAATGGCTATATATAAATTAAAATCCTCATATAGGAGTATGGTACAAATTAATTAGTTAAATTGAGTTGAATCGGAACGTCACCATGTTTCCCATTCATTTAAATTGTTTTCCTTATTATTATATAGCATAAATTTCTTTAGTATTTTCTTACCCAACTAATCCAATTTTTTAGCTATGTGATGAGTTGTCCTATATAATTTTTTTGAAAATGCAATGAATAAAATGTCGTAGACCTGACTGTTTGTCCGTCTATTATTCTGTTTGTGTTTTAATAAAATTAAATAATTATAAGTAGTTGCGATTTCTTTTTATGTAATTTTTTCAAGAATAGTCGTGATCTCAATAATGGTTTTTACAATGAAATGCATTTCCTATAATATATATATATATATATATATATATATATATATATATATATATATAGAGAGAGAGAGAGAGAGAGAGAGAGAGAGAGAGAGAGAGGGGGCAACACTTTTACACCAGCTCAAAATTATGACTTTATTACGTTACCTGATGATAACGTCAACAGTTATAATGCTGTAACTGTAACGTCAGAATTCTCATAAAGAAACAGTCATTGAGTCTAGTTTTTAGCATCAAAATTAAATCATTTACTGTGGAAACATCATTGTTCGTGGGGGACCAATGTTCGTGGCTTGGCTTTCGTGGGTAACCCTTGCCCATGAATTTACATCCACACGAACATATACACAATCATTTGTTTATTATTTATTAAAATGATCGTGATTACACTACAAACGAAATTACGTACCCACGAACCAGGACAATTTTGGCTACCCACGAACACTGACCCCCACGAATAGAAATGATTCCACAGTATTGCTAATCTTTTAATTGACTTCTGTTTATGTTTATTGACACTTCAACTTTCATCTTATTAATCCTTTTATGTACATGCTGCTAAAATGTCGTGAGTTTCTCAGTAGTTGTTTGATAATTGATTTCCTTACATCTGTACTTATTATGTTAATCCTTCAATGTGTTATTGCAATGTACACTATAATTATATGATTTTAAATTGTAGACTATCGTCAGTTGGAATCAGACTTTCGGTGCTGATGCATACCAAACTCACGTAAAAGTATATTAAATGCAAATCTAGATAAAAGTCTGAAAACTAAAACGCGTGTTGGTTTGTTGGAGGTTCCACGAGACTGGGTCCAACAACAAGAGAATAAATTCAGGGTTAGCTCAGTATTAATCCCGTACGGGAGAGAACGTCCCGTAATATTTGGTTGGAGAATCCTAAAGGTAACATCATCCTGGACTGCTACATATATTTTGTAGTTGTCAATTCCTGGACCTCTACAACAGTTTAGCGAGTTTCCCCAGATTCAGAGCTTACAGATGAAGATGAAGATTTAAATAAGAATCAACATGGAGTATTCATTCCGACCGCAGTAGAGACAGTAGTTCAACTTCCCTTCATGTCAGCGTCCGGAGTGCGGAAGGTGCGGAAACGTGCATCCCGACGTTTTATGTTTCGCGTTCAACCGGAATGCTACCGATGCCAGAGAATTGGACAGTATTCCAGAATATGTTTTACAAAGATGAAGAAGCCAACAAGAAGTGTTAAAAAGAAGCGGGTTCTAGTGGTTAAAATACCCGAGACATGGAACGACTCTGCAAGTATCTTGAAAACAAACGTATTTTGCGAGAATTGCCTTTTAGTTCACTTCGTCACAATCAATTGCATTATTTGATACCTTGAGTATTCTACGAACTGAGCTACACAGCATTAAAACTCAGTTACGTATGTCCAATCAACTTACGAAGAGTTCGACTGAAAAATTACGAATTGCTGAGTCTGAGATCGCAAGACTTCAAAGCGAAAATACGGATTTGAAAACGAAGTTACAAAAAAAACTCAGAACGTTCTGACGATAACATGTATGTGAAGAAAATCCGTAAAGAAAGTGGGCACTTAAGATGAAGATTCGGCAGGAATCTGGGGTGAAAATTTCATCGGAAAAACTTGCACATTTTTCGAATTATAACCGTTATTTGGTTTCTGTTGGACGTGGAATGGGTAGAAAAATGTTTGTAATGCAAAAGGTTTTATCATAATATGGGTCTGAATATAGCAACACGATGCAATTCATGCAAAATCCTACTTATTTACAGCTATTTTTAAATGATTTTGTTGTCTCTGTGTCTTCTCTCCACAAATTTGAAACGTGTAAAGATGACATATTTCAACATTAAAAATGTCGCTTTTTAAAAAAAAGATGGAGATGTGACCCAGAGATGACTAATTATGTACTTTTTCCAAATAATTTTTGGAGGATAAAAAGCAAAGTCCATTGATATATCAATGTTGTTTCAAACACTACTTTATATCGCATATTGTTAAGTCTCGCATGGCTCACTGGTTTTGTCCTGGATTAGTGAATACAAACATGCAGTGTTTTGGGTTCAAATCCTACTGGTGATTCCTTTTTTAATTTTTTTTAAAAATTTTTTGTTTTTAAATGTATGTTGATATAACATTATGTTGAATTCTAAAATACTGGTAAATTTTAATTTGTCGTTATTGATTTCTGCCGTATGAACACTATTTTCTGTTCTTATTACTAGTTTATTAAGATATACAATAAAACTGAATTAAAATATGTATGCAGTAACATTTCTTATATAATTAGTTATCGGTTTACCCCTCATTGCCATTTTTAGAAAGCTTGTGAGTTTTTTTTAATAGCCGGAAAAGACATGTACTTCAACTCTCAACATAATATGGCTCAACAACAAGAGAAAAATCTCAGGGTTGACCCAGTATTAGTCCTGTACGGGAGAGAACGTCCCGAAATACTTAAATGCATTCACAAGACTTCAACACTTTTTAGACGATGTTAGACACTGCTTGATCAACCGGTATTATTAATTAATATTCGGCTAACACAAATTAGTGTTTTAGTGTATAAAGTATTATAAGTGTTCTTATAAGGTGTAAATTAAATGAGAGAGAGAGAGAGAGAGAGAGAGAGAGAAAGAGAGAGAAGTCGAATTTGAATGTATTACCGCAATTGAACAGGATGCAAAAAGCTAAATATTTTTTAGATACCCTCCAAGCGTTTTTTGTAAGGCAGTTTAAAACCAAATTTGTTTAGACATAAATATCTTGAAGATAAATACTGTTCAGCGCCAAATACTATTAAGTTCTGCGAGCTTATGCTTGTACTAATGGTACAATAATTTTTCTTCATTGTATATATTGTATAATGCTTATTTACTATTTATTTACCACCTATCTATTCATGTATAAAATGTACCTCTGATTTTTGAACTGTATATACTGTTTGACCTCATGTACCAGTTCATGGTTTGAGTGAGTAAACTGCATTGAATTGAACTGAATTGAACTTGTGCGTATGCGGTGCACGGGCACTCGAATGGATGATTTTTTTTTTTTGCTAAATCATTTTGGTAAGTATGTTGTCTGATCAGCGCTTTTACTTCTTCCGCAAGATGAGCGAACAGAGATCGCGTAATAAATGTACAACACGGGATCAGCTGCATGCTTAGAATTTTTAAAATTTTTACAACTTTTAACTAAACAAAATCACATAGTCTTGGAGTCCCGTGAACCCTAAGGATAGGGCATAGTAAATACTACGTCATTCGCAGTTCCAGAATTTTTCCCCGGGCGGTTAAGGGGTGGGGAGGGGGGTCCTTAGGATAATGTTTTTTGCCAGTGAGTGTCCAAGGCCTACATCTATGATAAGTAATTTAACTAGGTCAATTAAATAAGTTTGTTTGAATTTTCTAGTTACCCACCCACTCCACCCCTTCTAGATCCGCGCATGGACGTAAACCAGTACTAAAGATCGCAAAAAAATTGAAAAGTTATTTAAATATGTCCAGGATCAGTGTACCAGCTACATTTACATAGATAAATATTGTGACCACATATTTTCAAAATGTAAAAAAATATTACTGGCATTTGATACTTTCCTAAAACACAAATGCAGCATTATACATTATGTATTAGATAACAATCGTTTGTATCTCGGGTACTAGTGGACAGAACAAGGCTATTCCCCCTTCTTACATGGCAATGGGTACTTATCATATTTTATGGTCATAATATCTATTCATACACATGTATAATTAGAGTCGACGTTCCACTCTGATGGTACCGTATTAAATTTAAACAATATTTCATTATGCATCACATAAACGGATGGGATAACAGGAATTGCTTATATAAATCCTCTCCGACATATAAGATCAAAGTCATATATACAAGATTTTGTGTTGTACAATATTGACAATAATATCATGTTATATATTATATTGATAAATATGTATATATGTAAATTTGTATTATATGACCAGAAATTACAATAGGTATAATAATACTTATTAAAATATTATAATTTGTAGTAACTAGTAATGATAATAATAAAAAAATACAAACAAATAAAAAGCTTTATACGCAGGTTTGGGTTCTGTGGTATAAGACAATAAGTAGGACTAGATGGATTATTCAAATCTCTTTGTAGATTTGATAAATTGTATCACAAAATGTACAGTAACGTAATAAAGAATATTAGAATAAATAGCAAAGTAAATCATGACATACAAAGAGATAAATATAAAGTTGATAAATACCCATGGCTTATAATCAGACTTCATATGTTTAATCATTGATATCAAAGATAAATAAGCTTACGTGAAAAATTAGAAACACAGCCTTGGGTCACAAACTGTGTAATACCGGATATAAATAGATGGACACTAAACACAGAACCAAATCCGTACTAGCAAAAGAAGTGTGCATAAAAATAGGTGAGAAAATGTATGTACAAGCATAGACAAAGGAAAAAATAACAATGTGTCTATGTAGAGAGCCATTGTCATATCATACAACTGTATACACTGGAGTCTGGACCGTGTGTTCTCTCTCATGGCAAAAATTTAGATTATGCTTCACACAAACAGTACTTGTGGTTTATGAGTGTGCAGTGATCTTAAATTTAGTTTATAAATCAAAGGTCAAGATCAAAGCAGACATCAGTGAAACAGATGTCTATTCTATGTTGTCTCCTTCATAAATCAAATCCAGTTTTAGTTTCACCAAAAAACGTAAAAGGTGTGCTGTGACCTTGAACTATTTTTTTTAGTGAATAGCTACGCAGAGTGCTTTTCAATGTATTATCCCTTAATAAAGCGGAGCTATTTGAGAAGTTCAAGCTCCAAATGACGTATAGTTGTGGAATACAAGAACAGAGAAATAAATTAAAAATATGTTCTAAAATTTGTTGATCGGTCAATCTCTTTGCAGCGAAAAATTTATTATCATAAATATGGCATTTGCTCTGAAGCAGTTGCTGATAAATTCGATCTTCAGGCATGCATGTCGCACACATTTTCAACCATTAATACGCATTCAAATGTATTAGAAAAGAAACAACGTGTTTTTCCATGACTGAATTATTACTGGATTGGAATTGCTGTCCCCTTCAATAAGAAGTTGATGCATGCTATTCATATACTCCATTTATAAGCATAGTATATAACACCGTGACTAGGTTCATATTGAAATCCTTTTTCAACACGAAGTTGCAACGGAAGACCTTCTCGTTCCTTTGCATCGATCTCGGCTCTTGGTGGGCTGTATTTTACTGTTGATGATTTTTTTTCAGAACTTTGGGGATTTTTTTCATCAGATTGTAGAATATTGTCCAAATGACGTCAGGCAGGTATTATATTTCTATTATTAGAATTTTGTGTAGTAACGAGTGATAATGTCTTTAAATCGGAGGTTTTGCTTTCGGGGAGATTAATAAGGTTTTCCGTGTTCATTTCTAATGTTTTTTGATACCATCCTCTATGATTTCTATACTCTGTCCCAAGATATCCTCAATTCACATTTTGCTTAATTACTCGATATTAATAAATACCTCTGGGTTCAAACGATATTCATTCAAAAGTATGAAAAAAATCAAATATTTCTCCTTTGAAAACCCGCTCTAGCTGATCAGGTTTCAATAGAAAAGATGTCAACATTCCCCATTATAAATCTCCATAAGAAATCAGTTTTCGTTCCTGTGAATTTTTCCGAGTGAAAAATGATTATGTGTAAATGAAATTATCAACTGAATTCTATCACAGGTATGGGTATTTTTTATTAAAAATCGTCCAAACGTGCTGCATAAATATCTTGGGACAGACTATAGTGGATAACATTTTTAATCAGGCTTCTTTTTGATTCATGTAAACGTTCATTTTTCATTGTCACTGACTATCTAACAATTAAAACTGTCCTTGTTAATGCATATTCTTTTTAGTTTTTGTTTTTGAGTTCAAGTATGTTTTTGACACATTCAGGTCTTATTTTTCCTTTAATCAAAACTTCTTGGAATTTTTTGGCATAGTTAATACCCATTATGGTAGAAAGATACTTGGCTCTTACGTCTGCATCCGTCAGATCTATGAATTCTTCAATATTTGGATCATTTAACTCGATTTCGACTGTCGCAATTCTAATGAGGCGAGCTTTGGAATTTGCAGCAAAAAGTTTTGACGCCTCCATACTTTTGCTAAAGGATATGTACGGTGAGTCGTGATTTGTAGAACCACTTGTCACGTGGTCTTCCGGACTCATCTTACCATTTTTGTTTTTGGGATACAGCCCTTGCAATTTGCAATTTTTTTCAACATTTCGTAATACTCGATATAATATCTAGAAGCAAGAAGATAGGGATAAGCTCACAAACAAAAATGTTTACTTTTTATCCACAACGCTTAGAAAAATTGATTTTCTAAATTTAATAGCTTATTGTCACGTGATATTCCGGACTCATCTTACCATTTGTGTTTTTTGGATACAGTCCTTGCAATTTGCAATTTTTTCCAACTTTTCGTAATACTCTATATAATATCTAGAAGCAAGAAGACAGGGATAAGATCACTAACAAAACTGTTTACTTTTAAACTTAAATGAATTTTGAATAGTTGAAAGTATGAACTTTGCAAAAATTACGCTTTGTGTAATCTAAAAATTCTAAATTTATCGCTTAAACTTATGATTTTAGAAGTCCACACTGTAAATATTGCTAGCTCTGCCTTTCGTTTAACATGCGCATGCTCATCGAATGTAAAAATTTCTGCGTACCAAGTGTAGAAAAGAGCGTCCCGTAATATTGGGGTGGAGAAACCTAAGGGTAACGACACCAGGGACTGCTACATATATTTTGTATTAGTCAGATCCTGGACCTCTACAACAAGTTAGCGAGTTTCCCAAGATCCAGAGCTTACAGATGAAGAAGAAGGTTTAAACTAGATTCAACAAGGAATATTCTTTCCGACCGCAGTAGAGACAGAAGTTCAGGTTCCCTTTGTGCCAGCGTCCAGTGTGCGGAAGGTTCGAAAACGTGCATCCCAACGTTTTATGTTTCGCGTTCAACAAGAAGTGCTACCGATGTCACAGAATTAGACATTATTCCAAAATGTGTTTCACCCAGATGAAGAAGTCAAAGTCGAAAAATCTACGAACAAAGCTGCACAACCTTAAAGTTTTACATTGCAAATTCAACGAGCTGAAGAGGTGTATGTCGGAAAAAATCGGAGAGCCAAAACTGAAATAAATGAACTTCAAACCGAAAATAAGAAGATACAAGAACAATCGGAACGTAATAATAATGACATATATCTAAAGAAAATTAGTAAACTAGAAGAGAACGCACACGGAGACAAAGTAATTATGGAATTAATGTAAAGAAAACTTAAGGACATCGGTAAAGAACATTATGATTATTTAATGAAAATTAAGATGGAGGCCGAGGAAACAAATAGTTGAGGGAATAAACCAACGCCATGTTGAAGACCGTTTGAGCATTGGAATACGAAAACGAATATCTACGTTACGTGTTTCTCGATAAACAGAATGAATGCCGATTTCAACAACATAAACAGTAAAGAAGAAAACAACGCGGCTACTTTCAATTATAAAAATTCAAAACACGAGGACGTGTTTTACGCGGACGCAAAGCATGTGTCACGGTGTGAAATTCAATCATTCGGACTATTTTTAATTATTGTGTAAATTAATTGTTTCGGACTTAGCGTAAATTGTTACAAAAACTTTCCCTCTACATCGACAACTGTTTTAAACACGTTTTAAATTCCGTGCAGCCTTAATCCCTACAGAGGCACAGTCAGAGATGGACAGCTAATCTGTTTATGTTTATTGACACTTCATCGTTCATCTTTAAAATCCTTTTATGTACATGCTGCTAAAATGTCATGAGTCACCCAATATCTGATAATTGATTTCCTTACATCTGTACATATAATGTTAATCCTTCATAGTGTCATTTCATTGTTCACTTTATATGATTTTAAAATGTAAACTATCGTCAGTTGGAATCAGATCTTTGGTACCGATGCATACCAAACTCACGTAAAAGTTTATTCCATGCAAAGTCTATATAAAGGTCTGAAAACTAAAACGCGTGTTGGTTTGTTGGAGGTTTGATGAGGCTGGTCCAACAAGAGAATAAGCTCAGGTTTGGACCAGTATTAATTCCGTACGGGAGAAAGCGCCCCGTAAAGCTCCTTTCACAATTGGCGCACGAGCACTTTACAACACTTAACGATCGGAATTTTTTGGCTTCGCACGAGCTCTCGCATTCGTTGCATGCGTTTTTATGGTTCGCATCAAGTCTCCTTAAAATAGTGGACATGCACACTAATAGGACGCGACCGAATGTGATCTAAATTATTGCAATGCAACGCAAGAACATTAGTACGAACGTTTTACAACGTTTTGTGTACTCGCAAGAGCGATGCACGATTTTTAAAGATCGTAAGATAAATCGCAGCTGTTTATGCGTGTGTTGTGCGACCATGAGACTGTTGCACAACGTGTCTCATGTAATCTTGCAACGTTTTACTATAATTGCAAGATTGATCGGTTTCAGTTTCCATACTTTGCCACTAGTATATACTGAATACAGCGTTATTTTCGCCCCGTGATATTTTCGCTTCTACTTACGGTTTTGTCTCGTCTTGAATTCGCCCCAGCAATGCTGCGGTAAAAGAGAGATAATGTGAGATATTAGAATTCGCCAAGTCCTAATCCGCTTACTGACAAAATGAGCAAATGAGCGAAAGTAAAACGGGCGAATAGTTCCCTTATACAGTGTACACTGTATAGCATATCTGTTTTAAGACACAATTGAAATTGATTTTGGCTGTTGCTTTTGTCATCTTCTTTGGCGGTATCTTCTCTTGCATTCAGCTATGTCTACCGAAGAGCGTCGGAAACGGGCGGTATATATATATATATATACACCCTCTGACTCGTACGAGCATTCGTACGATGAACGCATGATCGGACGAGCTCCGCTCGTCCAATCGCATTGGCGCACGTTCAATCGTCCGATCCACAGGTCTTTCGTGCGATCCTATCGCACTATCTTACAACACTCGCTTTCTTTGTACAACAGTCGCATATAGACGCAAGATATATCGCAAGATTCAATGCGTTTACATCGCACAACGGTCGCTCTGAATCGTGCGAGTTTCGTACGAGTACCTTTTTTATATACGATTAATTTGTCAACAGTTTACGAACCATATCTAATTTTTTCGGTCGCACGAATATTTTGTCGCTTCTGCTCGTGCGACAATTGTGAAAGGGGCTTAATACACCCCCAATATTTCCCTTATGACGCATGAGCGCATGCGGTGTTTACCAATATGTTTATTTTTGTACATAGTATTTACATTCGATAGCATATTTGCTATTAAAACCCCTTTCACAATTGGGTTTTTGCGATGTAAACGCATTGAATCTTGCGATATATCTTGCGTCTATATGTGACTGTTGTACAATGAAAGCGAGTGTTGTAAGATAATGCGGTAGGATCGCACGAAAGACCAGATGATTGGACGATTGAACGTGCGCCAATGCGATTGGACGAGCGGCGCTCGTCCGATCATGCGTTTCATCGTACGAATTCTTGAAGGAGTCAGAGGGGGTTTATATACCGCCCGTTTCCGACGACATAGTAGACATAGCTGAATGCAAGAGAAGACACCGCCCAAGAAGATAACAAAAGCAACAGGCAAAATCAAGATCAATTGTGGCCTGAAACAGATATGCTTATACAGTGTTCACTGTATAAGGGAACTATTCGCACCCGTTTTATTTTCGGTCATTTCGCTGTTTTTGTCAGTAAGCGGAAGAAGACTTGGCGAATTCTAATGTCTCACATTGTCTCTCTTTTACCACAACATTGCTGGGACGAATTCAAGACGAGGCAAAACCGTAAGTAGAAGCGACAATATCACGGGGCGAAAATAACCCTGTATCCAGTATATACTAGTGGCAAAGCATGGAAACTGAAACAGATCAATCTTGCATTGATAGTAAAACGTTGCAAGATTACATGAGACACGTTGAGCAACAGTCTCATGGTCACAAAACACACGCATAAACAGCTGAGATTTATCTTACGGTCTTTAAAAATCGTGCATCGCTCTTGCGAGTACACAAAACGTTGTAAAAGGTTCCTAATTATGTTGTGTGTTGCATTGCAATCATTTAGATCGCATTCGGTCGCGTCCGAATAGTGTGCAAGTCCACTATTTTAAGGAGACTTGATGCGACCATAAAAACGCATGCAACGAATGCGAGAGCTCGTGCAACGTAAGCGATAGCTCGTGCGAAGCCAAAAAATTCCGATCGTTAAGTGATAAGATAAGATAAGATAAGATAAGATAATATTAAGATAATATAAGTCGGGTTTGACAAACAATAAACATTAGCTCTGAGGAGATATTTTTCGACTAAATAATACCATTACATATAATTATAACATAGAATATACAATATCAGTATCACATTACTAAAAAATTAACTACAAACATACCACAAGGATACTTAAAGACATACAGATGCCACAATAATTCTGACTTACTGAAATCAAACCTGTTTAGGAAATTTAGCGACAAGCGCAACAGTTACACCAGTTTGCATACCAACTACTTATGTTTGATTTAAATTGATTAAAAGAGGTGATGTTTCTAAACGACTGTGGTAGAGAATTCCAGATTTTTGCAGATTCAAATCTAAAAGATTTTAGACCATATGTTGTTGATCTTACTTTCGGTAAAACAGCTGTATTAGTTTATCTAAAAGAATATGGCATATCTTTAATTTGGATAAAATCCTGCAGGTAAAAAGGACCTTGTTTAATTAAAATTTTAAAACACTCTATTGCCATTGTTTTGATACGCCGGAGTTTAAGACATGGTAGTTTTGATTTTTGAAGAAGATAACTATATGAATTGATATAATCGTCGTAGACAAATCTCAATGCCCTTTCCTGTATTTTTTCAATTTTTCTCGTTTTTCTCTCACCACGGAAATGCCAAACTAATGGACAGTAGTTGAAATTTGACATTATAAAAGTATAATAAATTGTAAGCTTTCCTAATCTGGTCAGGTGCACCCCTATCCTTTTAAGAACGTCTAACTGCTGAGAGGCTTTCTCACATATATTTGAAATGTGAGAGCTAAACTTAAGTTCGAAATCTATAGTAACAACCAGTAGTTTTAGTTCATTTTCTGGTTAAAACCTAATTCCGTCTATTTCGAAACAGATATTTTCTTTTGTTTTTTTTTTCCCTATACATATGGCTTGAAATTTATCAGGAATGGCTTGCATTTGGTTGTCTTTGAACCATTTAACAAGGATTGAGGAGTTCGATTCTAAAGTGTTTTTCAGTGAGTTAATATCATTGCTAGAAAAAGAAAGGGTGTTATCGTCGGCGTAGTTATAGAGGTCACAATCTGTTACAAAATGAAAAATATCATTGATAAAAATATTAAAAATGACAGGACCAAGTATAGAACCCTGTGGAACACCTTTGTACAATTCTAATAAAGCACTACACACATTTCCCAGTTTCACACACTGTTTTCTGTTGCTTAAATAGCTTGCTATTAGGCTTGTAGCTGCATTTGTAAAACCATATGCATTTAATGTTGCTAAAATAAGATCATGCGGAATACAGTCAAAAGCTTTTGATAGGTCCATCATAAAGGCTGAAGTATATTTTATTTTTTTTTGATCAAGAGATAACTTCCAATCTTCGACAATTTTAGCAGTACACTCTGACAGCCATACCCTGGTCTATGCGCTGATAACATATCATTAAAATGGTAGTTGAAAAAAATCTGAAAGTTGATGGTGAATTACCCTTTCAAAAATCTTTGACAATGTTGGTAAAATACTAACAGGTCTATAATTTCCCTTTTCCAAGATACTTTTCTTTTTGTGAAGAGGAACCACTTGTGCTATTTTCATACGGTCTGGGAAAACATTCTGTGATAAACAAAAATTCGGTCGCGTCCGAATAGTGTGCATTTCCACTATTTTCAGGAGACTTGATGCGGCCACAAAAACGCATGCAACGAATGCGAGAGCTCGTGCAACGTATGCGATAGCTCGTGCGAAGCCAAAAAATTCCGATCGCAAAGTGATGTAAAGTGCTCGTGTGCCAATTGTGAAAGGGGCTTAACAGGCACTCTGTTTTGCCTTGCATGAAGCATTGTTGTTTTTTGTTTCTTGTTCAAACTTTTTAAAAACTTGTTTATCTTTTTTTTTCTCCTTTCATTCAATGTCATAGATCAATCAAATATCAACTGTGCATATAAATATGTTCTAGGTCTAATTGCAGCTTTAATAACAACACTGAATCTATTTGTCCCTTTTTGACAATGCGGTAATCCATTAGAGTACAAAAGTTGTCGATACCTGGCTAATTTATCTATTTTTTACTAGGCCTTTTAAATTAAATCATAAGGAATACTACACACTTCTTGTCAAAACTTATGAAAAAGGTATTGTTTCTCAACTACATTTTTCAAATCACGCATTTACTATTAATCTTATCTAGGGATGTTGAAACAAATCTGGAACCATGTCTTGTCAAACAATCTACCACTAATATTTTTCATCTAAATGAACGAAGTATTAGAAATAAGTTTGAACATTTGTTTAACATTATTTCAGACTACGATATTTTATGTTTTACTGAAGACATTTAGACTCAAAGGTTTTAAATGACGACATTTTAATTGATGGATTTAATTCTATTTTTCGTAAAGATATAAATTCACACGGTGGTGGTGTAATTATATATTCATCAGATTCGTTACGTATTATAAGACCCTCTGATCTAGAACCTACAGGCACCGAATGTATATGGTTAGAAATAAGTGCCCATACCTCTTATATTCTCCTCTGTTGTGCATATCGTCCTCCAAATGCCGACAATTCTTTTTGGAAAAACATCGAATGGTCTATTGAAAAGGCAATTGAATTGTCCGATAAAATTATAATTCTAGGTGACCTAAACACAATTTTTTTCAATCTTTCAAACACACACATAGTTAATTGAACTCTTTGTGAAATATTCCTTTAAATACCACCACTTTAAAACGTCAACGAAAAGGGTATCACGCTTATTACTTAAAGCGATTTCGATAAGGTGGAAGCTTTAAACAATTATTTTGCATCTGTTGTATCTTTTCTAGACAACGAACCAACATTGCCAGAATATTTCTTCTTTTGTAATACTTTTTTTTGATACATTGAAATCACAAAACAAGATATTATTGATATTATTTCTATTCTTCCTATTAATAAAGCTTTAGGACCAGACGGCATTAGCCTTAAAATGTTAAAGGCTACTATTTTTTACGTCTCAACTTCTTTTTGTTTATTGTTTAATCGCCCTTTAAAAGAATATTTATTTCCTAAGCGATGTAAGTCCTTGTGCCCAATCCTTTTGTTCACACCAGCAAACAATAAATTATGTTCAAATCATTCTATTGACAACTGCTGTCGTTCAAAATCACGTGATGTAAAAATTTCAAAGTTCAATTCAATATGATATAAATTTTGAATTCCGGACCACCTTTAACACGCAATCGCGATCATATTACTTCAGCAAAAAGATTCGCAGTACGTGCATAACTTCTTTACTTTTATTGAACTGTTTAAAAGAATAACCAAGATGAGGAAAATGAGCTGTAGTGTCCCTTTAAATGTAAGAGACAAACATAAAGGTCACTAGAACTGCAGTTTTTACGTCATGTTATTCTTGTCAAAGTAATTTAATTTTACCCGAAATGAATAATAAAAAAGAATCCAATATATTAATTGCAAAATATGATACATTGTACGCTTAATCCTTAAAGTTTCCACTTTTTTCAATCATTAATAAAACATTAAAACGGAGTCGATGGGAATATTTGTGATATTTTTAGTAATTACTTAAATTCGTCATTATATCTATTGTCAGTATAACAATCCAGGCTCTTTAAAAAATTTTATTCACATGCATTTAATTATTTGGAAAAATTACTTTTAAAAAAATACATGTACATGTTTAAATCAGATTAAACGAACAAATGAAACTGATATATATTTCAATGAAAAATAATGATATAAATATTTACATCTATTGACAACAAAGATAGTTACGAATGTCACTGAAATTTCTTTTGACATTGTTAAATAAAGTATGTTTTCGTATTTGTTTGTGAACACTAAACATAGAAAATATCAAAAATGAAAAAAATGGCCTCCCAAAATACAATATCCAATGCAATACACGGTGTCATAGCATTTTCACATTTATAATTCAAGAGGTCACAGTCCTAACTTTACCCTGTCAGGATTTTAAAGGGAACATACATTCATTATTTGGAAAGAATATATCGCTCGTATTTCCCATATTGAAGCTTTTACGAAACCTGTGGCTTCATTAGGTTCATGGACTCGTTTTGTCTGTCTTTTTGGCGTTATATTTCAATCTATGATTCACTCAATTTACACGGGATCCCGATTATTTTCTGACTGTTTGTAAACAATATCCCATTTATTTTATTTTCCTTGTCGTGAAGAAAAACACGACTATGACAACATGGTTAATTGTATTTTATATACCTATTTACTGGCTAAAAAGAAGAAAAACGTTTCTTATCCCCCGAGATAGCATCTATTTCCCAAGGCCTCGTATAAAAGTTGCTGTCTCGGGGGACAATAAACTTGCAATTGTCCGAATAGTCAGTAAATAGGGATTCTGTTATACCAAAGAAAACTTTTTTGACGGCGATGCCGAGTTTGTGGCTGGTTAACAAATTAGAGTTATCGGACTTTGAATTTAATGTGAGAAAATAGTAATACTAGATAAGAAGGAAATCGGACGGCTACCGGTTAATAGTATCGACGACAATTAACCATTAGCAGATAGCACGGAAACTATTGCACGGTTAGATAGAATATAATGTTTATTCGTCGTTATTTTACATAGAAAATATACACAGAGGTTTAATAAACCTATTTATTGGCTATGAGGACGCAAATTTATCTTTTCCTAATGTAGCAACTATACTGATCAAAATTTCTAACGCCCCACTTTTAATATTCTATAATTGAAAAAAACAAACTTTTACATCATTTTTTAAGTTGCTGCCATCACCATCTGCTATTGAAATTGCTCAACTGTTCATGTAAAAAAAAATGAAATCGAGTAAGTAATTACTTGACCATGACCGTATTTGTTGAAAAGCGTGGAGCGCGTGTTCGAAATGTTTTTTAAACGTGTTTTTTTAAACAACACCATTCGATCGGTTCCCTGCCCTTAGCTGCTTATAAAAAACATAAATCCAATTGAGTAAAATATGGCGCATGTCTGCCCAAGAACCTTCAAGATCAGTTGGTGTAGAGCGCGGTTCACGATAGGTTTGTTTCCTTTCAAAATATTTGCTTTATTTACTTATAACCTTTGATATATGGTGTCCTAAACAACAAAACATCTATTCTACATTCATAATATTTATCACAAATTGCTAGAGTTTTTTACAGACACCACGAAATATATATAAGTTGCTGTACGTTAAAAAAGAACTGCAATACGTGGACGATATGCATGTGTTTCTAACGGAAACGTGAAAGTATTAAGATTATGAGATTCCACCGATTCTTGCCCCCTGCTTTTGTAGTCCCGACCTTTTACCTCAGAACTTAGGGGTTAATACTTCTTACAAGATTATCAATTATATCATTAAAGATTTCTTGACTTTTTTTGGTATAGAATTAGGCATTCGGCGAATTTCACTATTTGCGCACACATTACACCTCGCACTTCTTCGTTAACTATGCACTGACAGCTTTGTGTGACTTAATTTCAATTTTTTGATGCATTTTTCTTGAGATTTAAACTTTTATACACTGACGTAATTATTCAATGATGTATTATATAGAGTCACAAAGTTATTCAATCATGCTTAAAGTAGAAAGTACACAATCCTCATGCGCGGATCCAGAAAATTTTTCGGGGGGGGGGGGGGGGTCCGACGGTTATTTGAGTTTGCCGGGAAGGGGGGTGTCCGAGGCATATTGTTGGTAATTTTAAAATGTAATTTAAAGAAATTTGAATTTTGCAGGGGGTATGGACCCCCTGACCCCCCCCTCCCACCTATAGATCCGCGCTTGAGCTTCATCTACTAATGGTTAAGTTAACTATATAACTATATAAGGCTTGTCCGGAAATTTAATGCAACCGGAAGTGTTAAAAACCTACCATAAAGGCCACAACGTCATGTAACGACACGTCAACATGACCGCTATATTAGGGTAATTCACCTACTTTCATATTATTCATCACAGATCGATAGAGTTTTTTACAGACACAACAAAATCATTATAAGGCTTGTCAGGAATTAAATGCACCGGAAGTGTTAAAGATCTACCTTGGAGGCCAAAATGTCATGTAACGACACGTCAACATGACCCAGCACGCGCAACTGCACGGCACACATCAATGGCCTGTATGTATTGGAGGAGATAAACCCGAGAGTGAGAAAGTTCCTCAGCATCGTAATAGAGCAGAACTGGACCAGAAGAAGAAGCCTCAACAAAAGTTTTATTTAATTGTGGGATCTCTATGAGGAGCTGTTATTAGTGCGAAGAGAGAACGCAAGAGCTATTAATGTTGTGATTTTTATATCGTAGGGTACTTGTACTTTTTTGATTTTTTTATAAAGCGCTTAAATAAAATTTGATTAAGTTTTTTTTAGAAAATGCTTTGTTATTCTTTGTTTTTTTGTATTTAATCATTGTCATGGTCAAAATAATTAAAATTGAAAACAGCGCAGTACAAACACTTGCCTTGGGCGTTAGAAATTTTGACTAGTATACACGGTATATTCCGAGGCAAGGCCGGGGGAAATACATACCACCATTTTTTCCCTGTGATCATTGAACACGCAAGTAGTTCCGTTCTAAAAAACCAAATTGATTTGGTTTGGTTGATATTGGGGCATGAATGAAAAGAAGGTGGAAAAAATACTAGAAAGAAACAAGCAGAAAATTTGATCTTTAAAAGACGCAATAGGAAGGATGTAAAATAGGCCAATGTTTACAAATATTCCGAAGTGAAAGTAGATTTTGCAAGAGATTGGTTATTGAAGGGGCCATACCTCAGGTCCCTCTTGATTGATTTTCCTGCAGTTTGGATATATTACTGCAATAATGCCATTCTAAAGTTGTGCCTAAAATTGATTTAAGCCGGTGGAATGTTTTAATTGAATTTTTGTTGTATTAAAAGAATAAGAGTGAAAAAATTTTGGCCCGTGTCCAAACGTTGCTGCTGAGGGAGACAATAAATTTGCTTTGACCGAAAATCCAGTAAATGAGAATTTTATTGTTCCACAGAAAACTACATTTGTCGGTGATGTAGAGTTATTTGATGGTAAACAAGCTATCCGACTTTGAATTTTAGGTAGCAAGTCGGATTACGTCAAAGAATTCTGAGATTAAAAGCAAGGGAATTCGAATGCTGCAGGTGAATAGTTCCAATAACACGAAAACTATTCCATGGTAAACGTCTTGATGAAAATTTATACCAAGTTTATACGTCGTAAGTTTCCATGGAAAAATACCCAGAGGTATAATTACTTGGTCTAACGGAGGGGGGGATTATTCTTTGGAGAAACTGCTCTTTTTTAACATTAGCTCTATGTTAATAATTCCAATTATCGAGTACTATTTTATTAAAATATCTTAAATAATTTGATGGCATATATAAAGTCTGTTTATAAATCAAATCATTGTCGATGTGGCCATAAAGAAGGTGTTGCAGTTCCTATGCTATTTTCCCTAAAGGTGTTGCAGATAAAATTAAATAAAGGAGAGTTACAGATTTCTACGTAAATATTATTTTACATGAAACGTTCTACATAAAGTAGTGTGGAATTTAATCTGGAAAGTTTGTATCAACTCTTATAAGACTATGAAATAAATTTTAAAATGGTTACACACATATGAGGCGGATTTCATGCTTTTTAAAAGGGAAATCCTCATTGTTGTGGAAAACTGTCTCCTTGAAACAAACTTAATTTGATGTTAACATTAAGAGTCCGAAAACATCTTGAAAACTGCCATGCTATTCTATTAGATTATACGAAACGATATTCTGAGCAATTTTAATGTGATTTTAGGCTTCTGTATCTGCGAATTTAAGAATATTACTCTTTATACATTATATACTGTGCTGATTATCCCTTTGTGTCGAAATTATAGTGAGAAGCATTCCTATAGTTGTCTTTGTTTTGTTATTAAATAGAAGAGAAATAATTGATATTCGGACGAACGCAGTGAGGAAGAATATAAATAAAATTTAGTTTCTTTGTTTGTTTACGTGCTATAAATATTTATAGAACACGTGACTAGGTTATTATAAACAGGACTGGTCATCGGTATTCGGTATCGACTCTCGATATAACATGAAGACACGTATATTCCAACTATATTAAACAAGAGGCCAATAGGCCTTAACGGTCACCTGAGTAGCATAACCCATACAAAAACTTGTCAAGGAGTCTCATATATGCATTTAACTAAGTTTTATTCTGGAATAGAAATTTTTTTAATTTGTAATGACGACCACCTCCCTGCCTGAAATCTTTCAAAAAGGACTATTAAACCTATAATTTTAGCGAAAAACTTAAAAGATCATAAAATAGTGCATGACCTGATATTGAAAAGGTGCAAGACTCTGAAAGAAAATAATTTTCACATATTTATTATTTTTCAGGATAGGTTTTAAGTGTATTTGTTTTCATAGATAAGCTACATAACATGTATAACAAGGTGGCTATTATTAATGATTTATCTAAAACAACCTCCCATCCCCCACCCCCTCCCCCCGGGGCGGACAGAAACTCTCCCTGTGAGCATTTAAACAAACGAAAAAAACCCCAGCTTTAAAAGCCATCATGAGTTACTCACTTCTCCTGTTCCAGTTTTTGAATATTCAACCTTCGTTGAGAATCACCATCTGGGGCCCGTTTCTCAAAAAGGCGTAAATTTGGGCTTAAGTTAGTCCGACTAACGAAGTTACGCCAATATTTAGTCGGGTCTAAGTTGCGTTTCTGAAAGAGGCGTTAGTTAGGGTTTAAATGTCGAAGAACTTAAGACATCTCAGCTGAGTACTAAGCATGCGCATATCGTATTTTTTATTTGCTTTGAGGCTATGATTATATGTGGTGGATCAATTTTCCAATTCATAGTACATTTGCTCGAAAGTACACATGTTATACTTAACTATATCACTGAATGTGCATAGTTCAAGTTGTTCGTAACAGTTTATATTAATGAAAGTAGAACAAATGTCTATACGTTGCTAACATAATGAAATTTTATAAAATACAGATATGAAAAAGGCAGATATAAGAGGTCGCAAAAACCAAATATATGACAATTGAATGCATTACAGACGATATTGAGGCACAATCGAACATATTAATTGAACAAAATTAACTGTAATATTCGTTTAAGATTGAAAATATTAATAGAATGCAGGGGCATGATACAGTAGATATGCCCCATACGTGTGCAGAATAATAGGTCGTGCTTCATATAGATATTTAGACACTTTCAGATACTGGGATAAGGCCTGATTCTTTTATATCATATCACTGAATTATTTATAGAAAATAATATGACTATGATTTAAACAGCAACCTACTGAAATCGAAAATATCCAATGTATAAATAACATGTACATGAACGTTGTTTATGTCTACATAAGGAAGAAAATTTCCATCCTCTGTTCCCATTTTGTAAGAATTTAGACAATGACATGGAAACGATTCTTGATTTTCTGCGATTCCAATGATAAAAGTTTTGAAAGATATTGTCTACAATTAACAACACAGGATTTATCAACATTTGAGGCAGGGGTCTCCCCAACTCCCTTTCCTGTTTTTAGTTTAATCAATGAATTGTTTTGTTTTGTTTTTTTTTGTTTTTTTTTTTGGGGGGGGGGGGGGTATTGAAAGTAAAATATACTGTATACAGGGAATTATTCGCCCCCGTTTAATTTTCAACCATTTCACTCTCGTTTTTAGCGGGCGAATTAAAGACTTGACGATTTTCAACGTCTAATATTAGTAACTTTAAACTCAACTGTGACTGGGCGAATTCACGACGAAGCGAAACTGTTTGCAAGTGAAGAAGGGCAAAAATTACACGGGACGAAAATAACCCTGTATACAGTATGTTGATTAAAATATAGATATAAAAGCAATCATCTAAGAACCCCTCCCTATTTGAAGAAAGTTTTATAAATAAAAATTTCTAAAAGTTTAATGGAAAAGGCATCTTAAAAATCCCCTATCCCTCTCCGTATAAGATATTTTGCGTCTTTGTGGTTTTAACAAGTACTTTTGAGTCTTACTTTTTTTCTCTGTGTGCTTTGGGTT
>WFKH01010931.1:65165421-65185421 GCA_016163765.1 Magallana hongkongensis
TTTATTACAACTAATAAATTCAGTGAATTTTGATAGATGGAAATAATTTGTAGATACAAAACGGAAGAGCGATTTATAAAAATATATCCTTAATAATAACTAAAAGCAATATTGATAACTTCAATACCAAACTAGCAAAACGAAAGATCAGGCAATGTTCTATGTAATGTAATATAATAAGCTAGCTCAGAGTTCAACAGTTGCAGGTTAAAAACAAACACAAAGACTGCGAATCCGTGAAATCTTTATGAAATGTTTTAAAATTTAACAGCAAATCGGCCAATGATGACTGGAAGGATTGAGAGAAAAAGCTGACATGTGTGTATGAAACGTCTAGTTAATAAAATTGCATCAGCCACCTGTTCGTGGAATCATTTTAAAGGAATTAGCTAGCTGTGAGAATGCATTCTCCAATGATGCTGATATTCATAGAATATTGATATAATTTTATTTATTAAAAAGGATGACTTATATACTTAGTTTTCTAATCAACCCAAAATAAAATAATGAGTTTATAACTAATAAAAACCAATAAAAGTCAACGATTTAGTATTTAGAGATAAATGCTTGTTAATTTTTTGTGCTAAACAGTCTTTTCTCTTAAATGAGATATATTAATAAAAAAAACTTACTAAAATATATCTTTACGTATAAAGAGAGTTTATCCTTCATCATGATCATTTTCAGGAAAATACTTGATATAAATTGCTGTAAGCTGTATATTTAAAAATGTAATGGAATTTCTGAACGTTTAAATACATGTATATGAACATCTTCGTGCAATAGCAAAATTAACTATCTCTTAACGCAAATATCCTCGTAAAATGTTTTATCAGTGATAGAAAAAAAGTCGTGTATTTTATGATTGACGGAGTAAAACAGACATGTATCTACAAGATTTGTTAATTTAACAGAGATATTCGTAACTAAGTCGAAGAATGTTTCAAACCTGAACCAATATTTTTTTTCTTGCTTACAATATATGAATCATAAGAATGTAAAGAAAAGTAGAATTGAATAAACTGAATATCTCGATTATGTCACATTCATTTTATGATCCATGCGGTGTTTGCTAACTATAACAGTGTTCACATAACATATTGTTTTTATTATAAAAACATGTTTGTCTTGCCGTTGGAATGACTGATTTCTACCTTAATGATAAATGGTTAAAACGACGTAGCAATCTTGACCTCTGGTTGCAACCCGAGATCCGGAACTTTGATAGTTATCATGAAAAAATTTGATTTGGTTGAATTTCAATCAGAGCATTTGGATTGTTTTATGTAGCCGATGGAAATGACGATACTCTTCAAGAAAAGAAAAATATGTTCAAATAACATTTTGTTTTAATTGCCTAATATTTTATACAATGTCGAAAACGAAAAGAACAGCGGATTGAAACTGATAAAAAGTACAAAATGTTACAAAAAAATATACCATATAACATCTTTAACTTTATTTGTTCAATATCAACAATATCCATGACTGAACCTACCCATTTTTCACTAGTTAGTTTTCCTTCTTAGTAATTCTGACGAAATGCAAATAAGTGTACATACATTTTCTTTTTCTATTTGAATTTTTGAATTTGATAGCCTTATTTAATTATTCAGATTTTAGGTATAAAAATTGGTTAGCTATTGTAGTTCTACAAAATGTACATCACTTATAATGACGTGTAGCCGGCACCTAGCATCGTTTTTGAAAGTGGGTAGGGGGAGGGAGGAGCAGTCTCTGGCCATTTCACTGTTAATTTCCTTATATTTACTTCGGGGATTTTTTACCTGACAACATCAAAAACGTGTGTATGTGTGTGTGTGTGTGTGGGGGGGGGGGGACATGATAATTCAATTTTCTATATGTTAATTTAAGACAAATATTTGTTCAGATATAAGGATGCTACATGCATGTGTAATACATACATAGTTTGGCGTATATGATGCAATTCTAAAATGATGAATTCGGTATGTCATTGGTCCCATACATGTAATTTGACCTTCAATTTATGATAGAAAATGGGTATCAGATTGTCCAGTCGATTACCAGGTATCTGCTATAAAAAGAGGGTATTGCAGTTCATATTCTATATTTACCGAAAGGAGTTGCAGATAAAATGGAAAAAATCAAAGTAGCAGAAGTCGATGTAATTTTTTTCCATGCAACGTTGTTCATAAAGCAGTGAGAATTTTATCTTTGAAGTTAGTACATATACTAACTTTTATAAGATTATGAATTTGAAAATGGTTACACACACAAATGTGGCAGTTTTCACGCTTTCACGACAATTCACGATTTTTGTTTCGAAGAGTCATGTTTTTTAAAAAATCGAACTTTTGGAAAAATGATTGATATTTTTGAAATCTAAGAACGCAGTATTAAATTTCCCCGTTTTATGTAATGAAACTGACCTTTTTGATACTGAATAAAGTAGCAGATTTCTATTCATAAACATTTGAAATAAATAAGTTTAAGAAGAAAGAGGAAAAATATCTAAGTCAATCTCATGTACCATAGAAGCACGCGACGTTTAGTTTAACTTTGAGTTATGATTTGAGAAGTCAAGCGAATCATATTGTGTGCGTTTTAATGAATTTTAATTCTCTTTTTATCAAAATCCAAACTGTACTGTCTCTGTTTAAACCAAAAAATCTGCACTCACCAACAGTCACACCGTTTACATATTAAACATTCCGTTGATATGATCAAGAGGTCATATGTTTGACGTTAAAATGAGCATCGTAGCATCGTACGTGCTAATGTTTTGACATTTGCGTCAGCGCGTTCTATAAAATAGTTAGCACATTCCATTGCAGGTATGAGACTACAGCTTTCAAAATGTTCATATTTACATTTGTAACTTCCTTGTCTGTCTAAAAATGTCATTCATATCTCAAAGTCCCTTATTGTTCTAGGGTACATCTAGGGTTCTAGGGTCTGATTTAATGTACGTTGCATTTTGACGGTGCTCCACGTTCATGGAATCAAAATAAACCTAACTTAAACTGTGACGTCCCCTTCTGTGTTATGGTGTAATTTAAAATAGAATTTGTATGGGGACCAACGTGTCATGAGGAAGATTTTGTAAATAATCAAAATCTGCAGTATAAAAACCACAAAATATCCTTTACATTAATTTATCTATTTCAACTCAGGCAGTAACTGACTTGAGATATTTTTAGAAGAGATTCTGTAATTTCCGATTTAGATTATAGTAATTAAAAATAGAACACCCATTAATAAAAAATATATATATATTTTTATTAAACGACTACTATTTTAAAACAAAAAGTCAAAAATATTTACACCCATACAATGTATTCATGAAATTAAATATCTAAGCCATTTACCATTTTCTAACCCAACGTTTATTGGTTTTTTTTTTTATAGATTTTTGTTCATTTATTTAGCAATGATAAACTATTTTGAATATAAAAAAAAAGAGAAATAAAATCTTGACACTTATTTTTGCACAAAATACGCATTTACTATGACTATTTGGCAACAACATTTGAGGCAACATAAAAAACAAAATTGGGTGTTAATAGTCTCTTTTTTCATAAAAAAAACCAAATGTCACAAACTTATCACGACATTTTCGTTGCTTTCTGTTTTTATAAGAATAATTATGTTTTGTATACATTTCATTAGTATATTATTAAGATAGATAAGAGTTATTGCTCTTGGATATGACATGACATACGTTGCAATATTCAGCCTTTTCCATTTGTATTGTATGATGTATACCTACCCATTTCTTTGAATTTTTATACATTTTTAACTCACTGGGTCCTTATTCATGCAAAAGTGTTTGTTCTGTGCAAACGTGAAATAAGTTACCACCTTTCAATTGGTCTTCTTTTCTTTCCCGCTCACCTCTCTCTACCTCTCTCTTTATCTTTTTTATATCAAGCTAAATGTATATATGGATGATCTTGGCATTTCAAAATGAGCCCTTCTTACCTCTTTATGCCTTTTTTTCTATTTCAATTTTACAACATAATTTGTTTTTAATAGGAAAACCCATTTTCTCCATGTTATGGGCCTCTCTGGTACCTAGGAAACAAGGAAAGGCAAACTTGAACTCGCATCATCAAATATTTCTATATTGTAATACATATTATATTAGTGTCTATGTTCTTAAGATATTTGAACGGTTTTCCTATATTTTTGGTACAAATTCCCTCTCCAAACCTGTGTCACAACAAATTTTAATCTTCCATGTATAAGGAAGCTTTTCAAAAAAACTTATATCATCGACTATTTGATTTTGGAGATGAACATTTGTTTTAAAATTAACCATCCTATATTTTTTCTGACTTATTATCCCTCGGGAATGTGACTGTTCTTAGATTAGAACAAACTTGGAATTCCTTTTGTTAATGTCATTAACGTTACAATTAGCTAAGCATGGGATAATATTTAATTGTGTTAGACATAATATAATATGAAAATCATTTTATTATAATAATGTTTTAGAGGAAGTAAAAAAACAATGTGTAAACAATCGTGAAATGTTATAATTTCCCCGCTCGAAATTTTAAAGTCAGTTTAACTTATCAAGTAAAAGGTGATCAGCATTGGTCGATTAAAGTTTGCTAAGTAAAGTTCTAGATCAATTGAGCTAAAATTTCGAACCCTTTATATGTCAGTTATGCAATTTCAAGTGTGAACACTAGTACACTTTTTTGGAAAACACACTACTCGTTAATCACTTCGTCTTTCAACACGGATTGTTTTCTGTAACCTCAACACTATCTGGTGTAGTCACCAATTGTCTATGGAGGGTAATCGTGTTCAAAAATCCAGACATGTAAACTTGTAAATTCGAATATGCAATCGTGTTGGTGTATGAGTCTGAGTATGAATGTGTGTTATTCTGATCGTATAATCTATAAAAACTCGGGCATAAACACTTCATGATTTGACTCAGTTACTTCGAATGATGCATATTTTGCAGCTTGATTGTTTTTTTTTTTTAGTTAATTTAACATTCAACTTTGCATATTTTCAATCTGTAGTTTCTGCATTTGTACCTTCATGCTCGGAAATAGCACATCTGACACGTTACAAATCAACAAATGTAAAGTCTACAAGTTTGTCGAATTTTGACATGACCTTATATGGCAAATGCTTGCTGAGGGAAAAGGCATGCCGTAATCGCCGGAATGGACCAAAATAAACATAATATTCAGTTAAATTGTTATAATACGCTTTTAATGAACGATACTATTTCTTTGAAAATATAATGTTTAGAAAAAATTATTGAGGTATGATTGAAACTGGACCAAACAAGAAGAGGTGCATGTACCTTATGTAAAATCGTTGCCGGTGTGACGAATGCGCCAGTTTCTGTAATTTAATTCCCATTGTATTATACGATAAGGGCTAACTTGAAATGCATAATATCTTATATCTCTAGTCTAAAACAATATGACATGTAAGTTAAACTGGAAAATATAAGTTGAATGCGTACTTTTTTCTAGAAATGAGACGGATCAAGAAATTTCCGCTGGGGGTGGGGGGGGTGAATATATTTTGAGCGGCATGGGGGTTTGGAGACCACCGTGAGGCCCCCTGTAGCTCCAAAAAGTAGCTCCTTGCTACTGAATTGCAAGAATTTTAAGAAAGAATTTGATTTTCTTGGATTAATTAGAATTAAACGACTTGCTAAGAAATTTGGTAATTTTTTGCGGAAAAATGTATGTAGCTATATATATTTACATTTTTAAATATCAAAATGATTTTGTTGTGCAAGTGCATGATAAATAATAAAGCAATCTGAAACTGTTATAAAAAGAAGTTTTATAATTATTATTTAAAGCACAAAATTTTGTCAAAAATTGAAAGGTTTTGAAAAAAAAATAAGGGGATACTTGTATGTCTATGTTTTTATAATTGTTTTTTTCTTCGAAAATTGGATTTCTGAAATTAAGGAACGGGTGGGTCAGACAAATTTGATCGTATATGAACTGGTAGAGTTTTAATTATAAAATATATACTCTATTGACAGTAATTTTACAAAACTAAGGAGCAGCTTTATGGTAAAAGTACATGTTCACAAGTGGCTGTAAAGCTGCATAACTCTCCGGAAATTTTTGATTAACCAATTTCACTGAGTCTGTATTGAATCGACATTCAGGACGCTATACTTATATCCCTTAATAATTGCTTGAAATCAAAACATTTTGCATATTTTCACCTTAGGCTTCTTTTTCTGTATATTACCGACAAAATGAAACATTTTCTTTTATAATTTATACACATTTTAATTTCACGACAGTTAATGAAATTTTTATTTTTTTTTAAGGGGGGGGGGGTCGCTACTCATGTCTTAGTTTAATCAAAATCTTAAAACAATGTCTTAAGAAAGTTTGTATTTCTTACTGATAACTTGATAACTCAGTTATTTAATTGATCAGCCGGTCGACCCCGTGTAATTTTTTTTTTCGAGGAGGGGGTGGGGGTGGGGGTTCTTGTCCCAACATTGTGGTAGCGACAACAATGCTTTTGGTGATATTTTCTTTATTCAGCCGAGCTCTATACTTTAACAATTTATTGCATGTACTCCAAGATAATAAAAATGCGTGTATATTAAGTATATATTTAAACACAGCCATGATATGTTAATTTTTCCAGATCTAAGAAGATATATCTGATGTCGATCGAATTCTTCACTCGCATCTTTTGTGTACATTCTCTTGATATAATTACACCGAGCTCATAATTTATTTGTCCTAAAAATCATACTTCCTAAAAAATGTTGTTATTCAGAGATAATATGATAAAGTGATACCACATTTTTTTTTGTTTATATCGTTCCCATTCCAGCAATTACGGCATGCCTTTTCCGGCAGCTAGCCTTTTCTATCGCTGACGTCACTGTTTCTATATATGGTCATGTCAAAATTCGACAAACTTGTAGACTTTACAACATGTCAGCTGTGCTATTTCAGTAAACGGAGATACCAAATCCAGAGACTACAGATAGAAAATTATAGTCAGGTTACATGTAAATAACAAACAGCATTTTACAACTGCAAATGTGCATCTGTAGGAAGAATTAGATTGAAGGCCTGTGGAGTCAACTCTAGAGTGTTTATGCCCGAGTTTTATAGGTTACACGATCAGAATTACACACATTCATACTCAGACTCACACACCAACACGATTGCGTATTCGGATTTTCAAGTTTACATGTCTGCATTTTTGAACACGATTACCCTCCATAATTGCCAGGAAGGAAATAATCGATGAAGAGCTATATTTATTAGGGATACAACAAATAAATCTACATGTTTACGAATTAGGAATTCCGTATATCATGAACGCCATCAATTCACATGAACAGCGTGTGAGTATGCTTTGAATTTTAATTTGAGTCGCATGACACCGATAGCTCTTGCGTTATGATACATTTTGTTTTCGATGAATTTATTAACATTAATTTCCTTTTGAAGTAATGTGATTTGTACACTATTAAAATCAGAAATATTCGTTTCTGTACTAGGCCTTTAAAGGCACCTGCGTATAATACAACCCTGTAAATGATCTACAGTATGGTAATTCAATAATTCCACAATCAAGCAGAATAAAATAAAATAATACAAGATGACATACTAAGAACGGAATTTGTAACCCCGTCAAACTCTGCCTATTTGGTCAAGGGTTTGTAAGAAGCCGAGCGCATCAGAAACTCTTGACTTGGGAAGAAGTCCAACATCATGTTTTTTATATTATAAAATAAACACATTTGTTTATCTTGTCGTTTGGGTGACTGATTTTAACCTAACTTTCAAGTGTTTAATAACGATATTGCGATCTTGACCTCTGGTTGCGATCAAAACCATGACCTTTAGCTGGTTATCAAGAACACTTCCGGTTTGAATGAAGTTCGCCCAGAGCTCTTAGATTGTTTTAGGTTGGTGAAATGACGATATATCACTTAAAAAGGAGAAAAAGATTGCTTAATGTTTTAAAAAATCAAAGTACTGGAAGTACTGAAAAGCGCTAACCTAGCTTAGTTCTAAAGGAAATTTACTTTGTCCAAGCTTAGTTAGAAACGAGGCATTAAAAGTATCCAAGGCCAGATAGGTTAAAATGGCGTCGAAGTTGTACTCATCCATATTTATCCTTATCTGAATTACATTTTCTTTAAATATATAATATAATTTATTATTTACATTTAAATTATTGTAAATAAAAATCGAACACTTTTGGTAATTGACACTTGTCTGAAACATGGAATAAAAAAGCCTTTGATTTTGTCAGTACACTTGAATTCACACCTGGGTCTTGTGTGCGACAATTGTTTGTCTAACGTTTGCACTTTTACATTGTTGTTATACGTGCAATTTCTTTATGAATGTATTGCATTGATTATTATAGTTGATGTTCTGATTTTTATTGTGCACATGTACTGCATTAAGCTGGTAAGTTGTTGCGTCTAAGTAACAACTGTAAGCTAAGCAAGATATACGTCCATACAGGCGAGATGTACAATGCAGACTTAAAGTGTCTAGTCAGTTTCTTTTATACGTGCTGTGTGGAGAGCGGCAAGCACCAAGAACTTTGGATATTTACATATTTAAATCTGATCGAAATGCCATTCAGTTTTGTTAAAAGGATTTTGTCGACGGTAACATGGAACTAACTCCGTATCCAAGTGATTAGAGTGTCGAACTCATGATCCGTTCATTTTGAGTACGAATGAAGATGTGGCTTTTGCTGTTACTTAATGAATTGAATCATTAGATATTCATTTTTTTTACCCCCAATTACAAATTATTTGCTTATTAAACATATGTACAGTTTATTTATCATGATATATTTCATATTAAATTAATTAGATTAAATTAGAGGGATTTTTTCCTGGTGTGTTATTCCACCAATACCACTATACTCTATTTTGTTTTGTTATGCCGCTACTGGCACTGTTAAATGTTATTTTGCAGCATCGCTAAAAAATCAAACAGTTCTTATAAACAAATGTAATAAAAATCACCGGATGTCTGGTAGGCAATTAACAATAAATTACACAAAATGAGAAAATATTATGTTTGTTTGCTGATGACCATCATGTTTTGAATTGAACCTTGTATAACTCATTTTAGAGAGAGAACGTATAAAGGTTATGTTTTAATAAATCAAATTTCTTTGAATAGAAAGTTATTTATTTACAACATATTACAACTTACAAAGTAAAACCTCCGTATGTGAAAGATGGAGAAGATATGTAGTTTTCTTGCAATTTGGAAATCAGATATTGAATATTAAATGAACATTTTAAGAGAATACATCTCTTTTCAAAATGATTTATCATTTTGTCAGTGACAAGTAGAACTACTTCTTGGTAAATTATTAAAGCTGCATTGTACGATTTTTTCGCTATTACAGTATTTCAATTAATTCTTCATGCAAACCAATTATTTATAAAGTTATTAAAGACTTTTGCCTATTTACACCAGCAGAATCGGTCTCTTTTCAAATCAGATATATTTAAAGTATGTGAAATAATTTCTTTATGGGCAAACAAAAAAACCCCAACAACAACAACAACAAAAAAACAAGCTGCATCATGGAAATGTTTAAAAAAAAACGTTTGGCTTCGTCACCCGGATGTTTGGGTTTATTCAACCCTCATGTTATGCATCTATTGTAAACAAATCAAACTTCAGAAATATTAGGGAATAAAATGTACACAGGTTTATTTTTGAACTGCCAAAACATAACAATTTTATTCATAGCGATGTCAAAGTCGTAATTAATACAATCATAGCCGCATAGACATCAGGAGCGAACTTTAATATGAGGCAAAATAACAAGGTACCCTTTTGTGACGTTAATTGACCGGAAAAACTCCTGCAATGTCTATTATTATGTACATACTTAGCATAACCATCGTTTAAAAGCGTTCCCCAAATCTGATATAAAATCGGACCAAGCAGCTTTAGTGATTTTTTTAGAATCAATAAAAAAAAGGGACGTAGAAATTTCATCTTTGGAGAAGAAGTGTGCATATATTTTTTTAATTAAAGTAAACGGAAGTTGGCATTTTTATATTCATGACATTTATCATGTCTTTTTTATTTGATTTTTCTATTTTTAGCTTCTGTATACACACTTTATTTCCTCATCACTGTGTAGCAGCCCATGCAATGATGTACGTAAGGCCCGAACATTAGATTCACAATAGCCCGTGCAATTATGCGCGTAAACCCCTAAAACTGGTTCCCTAGCCGGTTTAAGTGGTATTTATTTCTGCTCATAGAGGGCGGTTATTCCTTGCACCGGAAGTACAAGTCTAACGACAATAAAGCGCTGAGCTATGCTTAGCGCTTTAAAAAGCAATGTCAAGGACAAATTGAACAGCAGATTTAAACTGATAAAAAGTACAAAATGTCGTAGGAACAATCCATACACGAAAACTCCGGCTCTTTCCTCAATAATCATTCTGCCCATTTAAGTGTTCTAACCAAAGACTTATATCAAACACAAAAAGTTGCCATTTATATTAAGCACGCTCAGAAATATACCAATTTCTTATTTAAAGGGTTCATCACAGGTAATCAATTTCAGTCGATTTTTTTTAATTTTATCTGTGCTATTGATATATTGGTTGAAAATTTTACATTACTATATTTCGTAATTGTCAAAGTATGTAACGAAAAAGCATGTATAGTGTAGTACCCGGGAAAACATCTTAGCGGATAGACGTGGTCGTCAGCCCGTCTAGTGCTACATGTTCCAGGGGCTTGGCTTCGGAAAAGCATCAGGTATTATAAAATCCATTCTTTAATGCAAGTTTTAAAGCACTGCGTTTGGTTAGTGTTCGGGTTGTACTATGTTTTCTTTTATTATTTTTCCCCAGGGTCTTTTGCCTTGTTTTTACTATTAAAGGGTACCTCCAGTCAAAATTTTTTATTTTATTAAAATACTCATCCGATCATTTAAAACACAGTCTCGAAAAAACCAAGTTTGTAGAATTTATGGTTTAGCTGGAATTAATTAAAATGTCAAACCTCACTGAGAGTAACCTTTCGCTCGGCTATTTCCGCCGTTATCAGCTGCGTGACGTCACAAATGTGTCCTACTGCAGAGGCAGTCTCTGTTGCATTGTCATTTTATTATCGCTGTGAACAGAGAGGGGTAGAAGATGTGTTTCGGGTGGGTGTTTAAATACACGATTAGTTGGAGTGTCCCATCACAAAATTTCAATTCAAGAAAAAACCACATTTGATCCAAAATAAAAATCGACTGCCTTTCTCAGGATCAAGGGAAAATGACATACATGTATATCTGTTGAATTTGTAATATCTGGACACAGGCACCTGACGTCATATATTTTTCTCAAAATAAAAAAAAATACTCCGCTTTAATTACATGTACTAGTATACAGGATACTTTGTGGACAGTTATAGTGGTCTGAAATAGAAGGGCAGAATGTGAAAAATGAAATACCCTAGCTGGTGCCAAATTTTCATAAAATGAGACAATCATATTGTATAAAGGGTCCTCATCTAATTTTTGGTATTACATTGAAAAGAACATTTGATTAAAAGAAATACTGAATCACTATCTGACTATCACGTGTCGCTTGATTACGAAGAGATGAAAGTGCAAAAATCAAACTGTGTCAAATTATACAGCAATGTATAAATATACCATCAGCATTGTGATCTTTTTAACAGGTAATTAGAGTTTTTACAATCATTTTTTATATTCTAAAAATCTTCAAAAGTGTCATTCTTTTTTTTATTTAGACTCCTTTATCAAATCGTTTCAATATGTATGTATTTATCCAAACGTTTCTCCGAGATACTTTTTAAGCGATAATTATTTTTTTTTATTTATTTATTGACATTTATTCTCAAACAATAACAAAAATACGTACTACATAATTATTCACATAACATAAATGTATAGGAATTTTACAATATAAGTAGACATGGACATTTTCATACAGAGTATTTGACGAAATATAAGTCTTATAAGTAAAAAAAATATTTGAAAAAACAAAAAATCATTGACAAAAAGATAATGCAAAGGGTTTCAGAATTGTTCACATATACATGTACATGTATATTTCACTTTTAGTACAATAATATATTGCCTATGCTAACATGTAGGGCCACCATTCACTAACTACAAGTCTCTAATGCCCCCATGTTAGCAAAACAGCGACCACACTTGGTATGTGGACCTGCAGGCACTTAATTTATATGACAAAACAGATATAGAGAAAATATATTATATATAAAATAAGAATAAGTTATGTATCAATTTACCTATTGTATGAGTTATAAATTGTTTCTAATACGTTTTAAAATGTTTGCAAAACTCCTTTGTGACAATGATTTGTAAACCTCAGAGAAAGAAGTTAGTACATATTTTATATGATTACATATTTCTTGCGGTTTTTCCCTCTTTGTTTTCAATTCTACAATACATTTTATACTTATATGTTTTACAGGCAATCAAAGAAATCAAACTGTTGAGAAATAATGTTTTCTCATTCTTTTCAAAATAAAAGCCTATTACAACTGTTTTCCACGATACATCAAAATATAAACATTTTTGAACAGTGCCCCATATTTGACTTACATTTTTACATCGTAGATTGAGATGTTCATTATTTTCTTTTACATCTTTACAAAAGACACACATATCATTTTCAACTATTTTCCATCTTTTCATCATTTCTCTGTTACATAATAGATTGTTTTGTAGTCTGTAATTAAAGTCAGATAAAATTTTTGTCTTTAATGGCTAAAATTTTGTTCATAAATAGATTTCCATGATTCCTTGGAGATTTCAAAAACATTTTTAGAGTAAAATTGATGTAATGATGGTACAAATTGTTTTTGACGAAAAATGTCATAAATTAGCTTTGAATCAATATCACAGATGTATGCATGGTTTATAAAACACAGTTCAAAAGACGTTTTTCCAAAAACAATGTCTGCATATTGAATATCTAAAAAATCATATTTTATATAATATTATCATAAAAATTTTGAAAAGATCGTTTTTATAATCATATATTCACATATCCAGTTTCTTTTACAGACAAGTTGGTCACTAAACCATTCTGCGGGTTTCAAACCATTTTCATTTACAATATCGTTTAAGTACTTAATGCCACTTTTTAACTACTCTTTAAAAAATACTGGTTTGTTTTTGAACATGAAAATTTTATTACACCATAGCAGTTCTTTTAATAATGCGTTTAGACTCATGTCTTTTTTATTTTTTTTACATTCGTTAAAAAAGACAAATATTTCTTTGTAAAAAAGGGAAAGTGTTCTATCATTTGATAATCATTTAAAAGTGTTACATTAGTTTTACAGAGATACTCAAAATCAAAAAACATTTCTTTACAAAGACTGTCTGCAAATATAGATAAGAAACTGTTTTTTCTGGAAATGTGATTTATCCAGGACACTTTTATTGATTTAAGTTTCATCAGTATATCAACAATACCTATGCCTCCATCTTGAATTCTGCCTATCTGAGTATTTCTTTTAATCCTATCTTTGTTATTCCAAATAAAATTATATAAAAGACTCTGTAATTTTTTCAGTACACCTTTATCTGGGAAATTTTAAATTGACCCAGTGTATAAAAATTTTGGTATTGCCAAGCTATTTATTACACAAACTTTACCAAATACTGTTAATTTTCTTGTTTTTATGACTCAAATAGTTTTTCTAAATCGTCAACGATTTTTGTCCAATTTTTATTGTAACACATTTCTTCGTTTTGACCTATACAGATTCCAAGAGTTTATACACATGTCTTGTTTACGCTTACATTTTCTATTTCTTGTAAAACATTTTTCCAGGGACCTGTTAAGAGACATTCTGTTTTAGACATATTTAATTTCATACCTGATACTTTACTAGAACTTTGTATTATCTCTAGGAAAGTTTTCAACGAAGCTTCGTCTTTTAAAGGGAGAGTACAGTCATCTGCATGTTGTATAATCTTAAGCGATAATTAAGAAGTGAAGTGTAATTTTATAAAGATCGGATGAATGAATAAACCCTACTTGTTGCTTGACCATAAGACAAATCATCAAACGGTAAATTTAAACTATTGGTAGATGTGATGAGGTATAGGAGTTTAGAAAATCCTCATAAGTATTTTATTTTGCAATTTATATTTAATAAAGAAAAAAACTTCTTCCCTAAATCCTACATATGTAATTTTAAGCTGAAAGGCAAAACAGATGTTTCATCTACATTTTTTTTTACTAATAGATAAAGAAAAAGAACGATAAGTTAAATGAAAGATTACTCATAATTGGTTTATCACTAAAACAACAATTTAACTCAATTATTAGATCTCTATCAGAACTGTGATTCTACAACTCATCCATGTAATTATAGATTTAGCTTTATTTAAAAGTCGGTGTAAATGATATAATGATCATATTAATAATTACATGAAAATGTCGGCAGAAGCGTAAAACTTTTCTTTTCAATGTGTTAGCAGTTATTGCGCCTGTGTCATCCTTACAACTCAGCTGGTTTTCGTCAATGACACTTTGTAAAAACAATGGATACAGACCTACTACCGTCAATGACATTGTCCAAAGCAATACCTGGATTGCCAAAGCCAAGTATAATTTTTCATGGGGTAAATATTTTTTATGTGTTTAGACAATTAATATTGAACATTTCACTTACTTGAAGTGTTATGGTAAAAAAACCCTAACCCTAACCCTAACCCTAACCCCCAAAAAACACTTGCTCAGAGGTCATTGAAGAGATAGTCGCAGGCTTTCTTCCCGCATTGCAGGAAATCACCAAACGCGGCGATTGTTTTGAACAATCATTTTCAAAGTTATAATTGCCACAGTGCGATTTTGAGGTAATTAAAGACCATCGCATGACACTCATGTTGCACTCGTGTAAATATTAGCAGTAAAATTCAACACATATTAAAAGTCATCCTCATTTTCATGCTCAATGAATAATTCTAAATGTTCAACAACGTCAATAAGCAGATATGGTGTACTATTAAGACCATTTATTGTTCATGAGCTGATTGATCCGTGTTTAAATGTTTTGTTTATTTTAGCCAGAAACATGTTTGTAGTAAGGGTTGGTTGTTCGCTGAGTTTAAATCGTTAATTTTGCTTTTATACATATTTGTTTGCAAAAACTGCTTATTCTCATTCATTACATTTTGATAGTTTTTGCAATTTTTATTTTTTATATGGTAATTTTCAATTATTCCAAACTTTCTGATATTATTCTCAGTTTTTTAAGTGTAATACTGCTTTTCGTAAAAGTTTCTTTTTCAGTCTTTAAAAATGCATTTCTCCCAACTTGATCATGTAGGCTTTTGTCAATGTTATGAAGATAGAAAAGGTTACCAAAAGGAAGTAAAGAAAAGTGAATTTTAGCGTAACTGACAAAAAGTCAATATGTACTTAAATGTAGATTGGGATTACATGAATCACAATAGCAACGACATTCATGATAAAAAAAATTCAATTAGATTTTAATTATTCCAAATTTCGAAGATTGTGTGATGGAATATGATTCGCCACAATAAATTCAGTCACATAGTAATAAGAACAAACATTAGATTCAACAAGAAATCAAGAATCCCTATAATGGTTTAGGACTAGTTACTTCTTAAGAGATATCGGTTTTTCTTAATTAAAGTGGTATGGTCACGCATTGGGATGAAAATTCTTAAATTTTGTTTTGCCATTTTTTGTGTTAATTTAATAATGTTTTATTAAGGCATTTGTAATAATCATCAAAAGTTTGAGGGTCAGTTGTCGAGTTTTGTACAATGATTGATACAAAGCTAACAACTCGTTGTTGTTAAACACTTCACAATTTATGTTTTTATTATTACGTTATGTTGTTAAACATAAGAAATTAAATCCATTCCTTTGCAATTTATAAAACATACACATGATAAAAATTTGCATTTTTGTATTTGTTATAATAAGTTATGTGAAAAAAGTAATCTTATTTGATTCAATTAGTAAGAGTTCGTATTTTATTTTCAAGAAGTGGTCTACCTGCAAGTGGAAGAAGTGGATCGAAATCAAATTTGTTTTAACACAGGTTAAAATAATAGTATATTAAGTATTTAACGAAAAATACAATACCCAAGAATCATGTGAACACTTTTTGATTCAGTGCATTAATAGATGTTGTATTCGTTACAAATAAAGTGTCACAGAATTTCATAACTTATGAAATGAATAAGAAATAAATTATTTAAAAAAACAAAAACTAAACAATACACAATCCATTTAATGTGTGCTTTTTTATTTATGTTTTTAGGGTTTTTTTGTGTTTTTTTTTTTTTTTTTTTTTTTTACAATTTTGTAAAATTTGTTTGCTAGATGGGGGATGCATTTACCGAGAGGAATGCCAGTTTTATGACATCAGCAAACACGTGTCCCAGTCATCCTTGGATATGCTGAGAGATTTGATGCCATACAGAAAGTACATAGTTGAAGATTTTAGTAATATTCAAGGTATATTTTATTTAAAATTGTTATTTCAAAACATTTCTTCTTATGTCTTGCTCCAAAATATGTCCTTTTACTAATTAACTAAATACAATTAAGTACATAGTTGAGAGAAATTGGTAAATATATATTATATATAGTAATTTTATTTCGTCCATGTAGAGTTAAATTCTTCCATGTAGAGTTATCAAGAAGAATAATACTGATTATGACATATTTTGTTTTATTATTACAGTCAGTTCAAGCATATCTTTTACAACATACACCATAGCATAGCATAGCATTGAAATCTCATAGCATAGCATTGGAATCTCATACCATAGCATTGGAATCTCATACCATAGCATGCAATCTCATAGATTCTCATTCGTCATATCATACCATAGCATACCATACCATAGCATACAACATGATTTAAACTCGCTTTTAAATGCTTTTATTTAAAAGAACAAATGTTCACATTGAAGATTAGTGGTAAACTTTGGCTTCTTAATATTTCACTTCGAAATGTTTGGAACTCTTCTGTGTATGGAGGCGTTTTTGTTCAAATCTCATAGCATACCATAGCATAGCATACCATTCAATATCATTAAGCCCTTTATTTTAATTTCTCATAGCATAGCATACAAATCTCATAGCATTGCATTGAAATCTCATAGCATATCATTAAAATCGCATACCATAGCATAGCATAAAATTGTAAAAGATATGCATAAAATGACTGTATAATAAAGTATTAAAACCTTTTCTATACTAATGGTTATCCTAATGCAAATCCTTTATGATATCTTCCTGTGTTCCAAGAAATTAAAGAACCACATTTATGCCTCTTGAATATCGCAAAATTTACCAGAGAATATGTAGTCTGTAACCAAGACTATGAAGATGGATGCATCGCAACAGGTATTTTAATGAAAATAATAAAACCTATCAACGTATCTTTATACCATAAACAATAAATATGGTTTATTTTACAGAACATTTCTCTAATATGAAGATTGTTCTTGAAACAAAACACAACATTTTTACTGGAAAAACAGAATGCTTCTCGGCAAACGGTAGATTTTGATTCCTGAATACGTTAGATGTGTATAACATGCAATCTTTAATATTACGAAAAGTAAAGTCATTCATTTGATGAAGTATTAATAAAACCAGTCAGCAAAACGTTTCTGAAATGTTAAACATTGATAAAATAAAATAGGTTTTAGGAATAGCTAATCAATTCTTCTCTACAATTTGAATTGAAGCAATTTTATTGTAATTTATCGCAAATAAAAAAGACTTAGTAAAATATTGTATTGATTAGAATCATATTGATATTGTTATCACTTTTCTATCTCTCTTGGTTTGCTTTTCAATGCCCTTTTCTGAGTCAATTTAGGTTGTTCCATGGACCTCTTTTGTCGAAAATGTCGTATTTATCTAATTAAAGCTAAGGAATTTGGAAAATAATTTTGTTGCCAGATGTTAACAATTGCTTCAACCAAAAAAAACCATAATAGCTCATTGATTTTGCTTTTATTTTTCTATCTTTCCAGATGTGTCAAAGTTTGGAGGTTTCCAATGGCAACTGAGTATGATGTTAATGTTGAAAGCATTATGTTGGTGTTCATCTTAGTTTAAGTGATGTGTTTATGAACTGAGTGTTCTTCCAAACAGTACTTCGTCTATTGCTTTTTATTGATCTTAAATGAGAGAAATATTCTTGAAGTAAGTAGGGTGGTTGCCTCCGTTTCCATCCCAACAAAGTCAATAATACAGCAGAGCAGCCATGATAAAAAAGGATTGTTGACAAATAATATATTTGTCCTGTTGTGTTTTATTTCCAACATGAACAACAGTATTATTTTCAGTGTGTGTGTGTGTGTGTGTGTCTTTTTGTGCATACATCACCCCTAATTTTTATTCGTTTGATCATATGTATTTCCATATTTTGCATAATTTTTTCTGTCATTTAAATTTAAAAGTATGTCTTTTTACCGGTATTTTTAATAGAAACATGGAAATGTGTGTTCAACACCTTCAATTATTTAAAACTATTTTTCAAAAATTTAAGAATATAAATAAATAAGACCGAAATACTTGATTTCACCACTGATGAAAATGAAAAACCATCTATTTTATGTTATAGACATTTAATTGTAGTGTTTTTTTAATGACCTAATTTTTGAGTTAATGGCTATTAAATATTTTTTGAAAAATTAAGAAAAATACCTTAAAATTTAACACTATGATTGAGATTTTCTTAATTGTGTAAATATTACAAACTAGAAACGAGCTCGTTGCAAGCAACTACTAGGTTTTCCGTCGCAGCTGCGTCATACTTCTGACGTGATACAAAATTAATACATGGTCATGATACAATGCTAAATGTATAGACCCTTAGTAAAAGAGACAAATGCTTTCGATATACATAAGAGTATACATCATTATAATTTCTTTGTGAAATACAATTGCTCTCGAGCCATATACATGTACATTAAAGTTAATTGATATACTATCGATATGTTGTGTTATTATATTCCTAATAATACATAAAGCCTTATTAGGCTAATGCATGTATTTTTAGTCTTAGATTAAATAAAAATATCTTGGTCATAAGACTCTTGGCTCTTAAGGCTTAGTTAGTCATTTTTATCAATTTTTCGGGGATTGTCTGAAACATATATAAAATTTGTATCGATTGTTTTTGATCGCGTAACTATCTTGTAAACTCTTTAACGATGCGTGCTCAGAAATGTAATTTATCGTGTTCATCGTATTGAATGTTTAAACATATCGGTACCATTTCGATTATTTCTAAAGCAGCATCACTTGATTGGATCTAAATCTCAGTTGTTGTTATGTCTTTTTCCTTTTAATAATATAGTATAGACATCTGTTTTCTAACTTCTGGAACCCCCCCCCCCCAAATCAGTTTTCTTCGAACAACATTGTACTAATTTTTGTGCATCGTTGCCTATGCGATTGGTGAAAAGAACATGTCTACTAATTGTACTATACTATATAGGTAAATATAGATCTTTAAAAGTTTTCTATAGTTTGATTCTCCGCATGTTGTTTTTTGCATGTGCAGTATATTTTAAGAAACTTATTTAATCATTATAATGGTCTAAATATAGACAGAATTACATGGATGACGATTATATTTACACAGTGTGAATGCCCGGTATGAAGGTCAAAAGACATAACATTTTACGCTCATTTTTTATCGAACGCAGCAAGCGCCAATGAATCTTTTAAAAAATACAGCTATATGCGGAGATCCTGAAAATTTTTACAAGGTGTTCTGAGGAACAATTTTGTTTTCCGGGGAAGGGGAGCATGTACAGATCCAGAAAATTTTTCCAAGGGGGAGGGGGGGGGGTACGACGGTTATTTCAGTTTGCCGGGGGGAAGGGAATCCGAGGCATATTTTTAGTAATTTCATATTGTAATTTAAAGAATTTTTAATTTTGCAGAGGGGGGGGGGGGGGGTGAAACCCCCCCGATT
>WFKH01010931.1:65189003-65203948 GCA_016163765.1 Magallana hongkongensis
GACACTAGTAGATTATAACTGTTTGGTGAGTACCTCGATATAAGCCACGGCCAGAGGCCGACACTAGTAGATTAAACTGTTTAGTGAGTACCTCGATATAAGCCAGGGCCAGGGACCGACACTAGTAGATTATGACTGTTTGGTGAGTACCTTAATACAAACCAGTCCAGGGACCGACACTAGTAAATTATAACTGTTTGGAGAGTACCTCGATATAAGCCAGGGCTAGGGAACGACAGTTGTAAGCCTGGCTGTTGTTCCGGGCCGTGAATTCATCTCTTCCTTTCTTCATCTGGGACTAGAATCTCAGGGAACTGTCGACCAGCAGACGACAGACCAGCCACCGGAACGCATTGACGGACACTGAGAATAGAATTGGGGAGTAACACACCTGTACTTAGTGAGCCGAATGTGTCACTGCATGTGACAAGATAGAAAAGATGCAGAGAAGATGTAGTGTCCAGAAGAAGTAATTATAAGCGAGCTAGACGCTAGAATTTGGCTAAATACATGCACATCTAACAATTAAGCAATTCGATCAGACACTATGTCCATTTGCTGTTTTCAAAGTAGCCAATGATCATTATTAGATTGCAGTGTAAAATATTATTCAAAGGGCAATTGCTCTTCTCAAAGTAAATTATTATGTGTCACCGGGTTGGCAGGTGTGTGACTTTCAGTCAATATATGGGGTCTTAAAAGCTCAGTGGTTAGAGCGCTGGCACGGTACCCCAGAGGCCCTGGGTTCGAGTCCCGGTTGAGACTTGACGACTTTACACCACCTGTTACATATGATTGACACAGTTTTGATCCATAAGGTTGTCAAATAAAGCCCATAACCAAAATCTGCTCAATATCTGCTAAAACTTAAAAAAAGATAAGTTGGTCATTTGTTGGTGTTAAACTGGTATGGTCATGACTTTCAATAAAAGGAATCAGAAATTCCAAAAATTTGAATTAGCCACTTCAAATTTTGTATTAATTAGCAAGTAATAGCATTAATTAGCAAATTATAACTCTATAAAAAGCCTTTTTTCATGATTTTTCCACCACTTCACAAAAATACATTTAATAGAAAGTGGAACAGGGGAACACTACATGTCCTGGTACATGTAAATGTATATGGCCATTTCAGGAATGGCATCAAAATGAATAAATATGTGTCTCTAACATTAATTCTTTTTTATTTTATTACCATTATAAATACATGTACATGACTGTATACCATTCTCTTACTCCACACACTTACATACAAGTTGAAAAAGAAATTAAATTATACATGATGAAGTCTTATTAGAAATTATAACACATTAAAGAGGCATGCCCATGCCATTTTGATCATTTTCTTCTGTAAAATCTTTTTTCCAACATTTTTTTCCTAAAGAATAATAATTGTGGAAATATTTCAGAAAATAATGAAATCCAATATAGGCACTTTTTCTGGATTGGCTAAAAATATGTCTTTTAACTAACATGATAATTAAATTCATAGCCATGTTAGAAACATGGACAATAACAAAAAATATGTTTAATTGTTTTTGGCTCTAAGGAATATATTGAACATAGTGGAAAATTTATCATTATACATGTGTAATATTTTGTTAGTACTTGATATTTTGTGAATAATTCTATAATTAAACCATATCAACCATGAATCTTTTGTGGCAGATCTTAGGTTTGACTGAACCTGTTTCCAGCTAAAATCTAAAGGTAAATGGAAATTGTTAGCCCATTTGTTTTCATGCTTCTTCTTTACACATGCAAAGTATATTAATAGTTTCACGTTGATATGGCTTGATTATTAGTTCATGGGATAATTGCTTAACAGCACAAATAATTGCTTGTTTCAAACCCTCATATGTAGTAAATGGAATCTTTATTGAATATCATTAGTGATTCTCTCATAACTGATGAATTTACCTTGTGTATCAAATAAATCATGTACGGGTGTTTGTTAATTGTTTTGTTTTGATTTTAAATGACAATTGTAATACACACCGATTAGAAAGTGTCATCGCTCAACACAATGCTACATCGGTGTTTACTTTCAAGCAAGATTTGCAATAGTTGTTGTATTTGATAAGTACCCTCGGGTCTGTACACTAAGCAAGAGTTGGGGTCAGGTGTTTGTTAATTGTTGTGTTTTGATACTTACCCTTAAGGTTTGTACACTGAGCTACAGAGGTGGGGTCGGGTGTTTGTTAATTGTTGTGTTTAGATACCTACCCTCAGGGTCCATACATTGAGCTACAGAGGTGGGGGTGAAGCGAAAGGACAGGATATTTTTCATGTCGTTCAGGAAGTTGACACTTTTCAATGGAGAATCTATCTTCTCCCCTATAGAACAACCAGAACTGTTTAATGCAAAGCTCTTATTATAATATCTCTTTCATTTTCAGTTTATACTTTGAATATACTTATAAGGAACATTTATGTTTAAAATTATTATTAATATGAATATGATTAAAATTAAATTGTAAAATGAGTTAAAAAATATACATGTGATCTATGATACGTAATTCCTTTTTTCCTCGAGATTTGGGCTCCAAGGTCCTGAAGCAAGAGTTCCCGTGGCGTAATGGTTAGAGAGGTGAACTTGTCCCCAGGCGACCCATGTTCAATCCCTAAGTGCTGAATGTGTTTTTTGTATATAATGAATTTTTGTTCAATCTTTGTTTTAATGAAATCAAAAGTCAAAATAATAGCGCCTTTTTCTAGCATAAATATATGTCTATATAAATCCTTAGAGCGGGTTAAATGGAATTTGATATTAAGAAATGATAGAAAAGAAGAAGTATCCCGATAGGGTATAATAAGCTGTATTCAAACGGAAGACCTCTCGTTGCTCGCAACGAGATCGAGTCTAGTTTACAGCATTTTCCTTTCGAATAATATGATTTGTATACTAATAATTGTCTCTGTTTAAGGGACTTAAAGCCACCTACGTTTAATACAACCCTGTAAAAGATCTACGGAATGACAATTCGATAATAACATAAATATGCAAAATAAACCAATAAACCAATACAACTTATGCAAAATTTATCAATACCAGATAAAATACTGCTCTAAAACAAAATTTATAGTATGATTAAGAATTAACTAAAAAGGTAGGCTTCGTAGTCTAAAAAGTTCCAGAAATATGAAAATATTAATCTTTATATGACTGTATATAATTATGATAATATATCTTCACCAACAGTCGATATTTATAAAGTCCATTTCAAGCTGTAAAGAAGAGCCCTTTCTAGAAATTTGATAAGCCTAATACAAAAACAGCATTGAAAATTAGGATTTACTAGAAAATGTCCATGGGCAACTACTTAGCAGAAATTTATCTCAACACAAAGCCTTTAAGAATTGTTTTAAAGGTTCCTTTCAATGTGCATGTACTGCATGGTGATCTGTGAATCCAGTTTCGTGCCTGAGAGAGAATTCCTCCTGTGTCTTCAGAGGACCTGTGTTATGATGTAAAAGAGGTTCAGATGTGAACCCAGTTCAAATAAGTTTTACCTGTTCTTCATCAGATTTAAACTAAAACCTGCTTTACATGTATCTTAGCTTTTATTCTATTATTATTCCCGTTGTAGTTAAGCTTTGATCATCTTTTTAAAATTCGGGCAAATGAGAATAGGTAAACTTCAGTAAATTGGAAGAATTCATTTAAATTGATATAAGTTGGATTAGAAATAATACAAAGCAATTCCAAAATAAACATCAGTAAGTTTAGTATCACACATGCAATAACAAAACTACGTTTATAATTTCAATATGAGTCATATGTTTATTCAAATTAATCTAATATTTTTCAATCTTTCATTGAATGTCTTGTATGATGTTCAAAATATCATTGTAAAGTATTTTATAGAATATAAAATGTTTGAAATCAGACTTTTTCTCTACCAATCCTGTTTTCTCGCTTGTAATTGCCTATATATAAATTGAAATGCTCATGAAAGAGTATTGTACACATTGATTAGATAAATTGAGTTGAATCGAAACGTCAACATGTTTCCTATTCCTTTATATTATTTTTCCTTATCAATATATAGCATAAATTTCTTTAGTATCATTTCTAACCTAACTAATTCAATTTTTTGAGCCATGCTATGAGTTACCTTATATAATTTTTATTTTAAAAATACAATGAATAATATGTAGTAGACCTGTTGCAAAATAAAATCACTTTGCAACCACTATTGATATACAACTACTATTGAAATAATCATTTTGGAACTAACTTTCATATCAACTTTTGTTATAGCCTAAAAAAACTCTATTGATTTTAAGATCAAAAGGTCAAAGTCTAAACCTCAGGTCGATCAGTAAAGCAAAGCACTACCCCTCCCCCTGCGAGAGATAACTCTTGGAAGTCCCCACTAAGCTGCGGAGAAAAATTCCTTGAACTAGCTTGTTTTCAACAGAGGTTGGAAATGCATTTCATTATAAAAATCATCATTAAAATAACGACCATAATAGAAATAATTACATAAAATAAAAAATCTCAACCACCAATAATTATTTAATTTTATTAAAACACAAAGAGAATGATGGTCGGACATCCAGTCAGACGAACGGACAGACACAAATCAATATCCCCCACATTCAGTGAAAGTGGGGGACAATATTTTATTTCAATTGTGGCTGTGTTTCAATAGTGGTTACAAAGTGATATTTTTAATAAAATTCATTCCCAACTACTATTGAAACAACTATTTCAATAGTGGTTGTATTTAAACGGTGGTTGCAAATTTATTCTTATAATGAAATACATCCAAAACCACTATTGAAATAATTTATTTCAATAGTGTTAGCAACATAGACCTCATAGGATTCTGTTTGAAATTTGCTATTTACAAATATAATGAAGAAAGTGTTCGTAACGTGCTATTTGAGTGGCAATTATTTATTCTTAAATCGCTTTACCTTGTTGTCCTTATCACTATATGAGATATGTAAAACAAAAAACGACAAAAATCGCTCGACGTTAACTCGAAACATGCTATACATCAACTTAATTCTCGAAGACAAAAATACAAGTATAGGAATTTATCGAAAGAGTCAGGTTCAGAGTGTGGCACTATAAAACAAACTTTCAGTGGCTTTATCTTTATAAAAAATAACATAAAAAAGCTTAATTATAAAAATGTTTAAAAGATTGAGAAACCCTATTATATAAAGTATTAGTCGTCAAACCGTATAAACATCTTCAGCGCAAAGAAAGAGAAAAAATCAAAGGGTGATTTTAAAAAGATTTATCAGGTTTTCGAAGACGCGTACAAAAACTGATTTTAAAACACCTGTCAGAAATTAACAATACATCCATACCGTGAAATTAATGGCAAAGTGCGAGAAAGAACCGCAACCGAGACACGAGAAAGAAGAAAGCTGTGGGAGAAACAATTTATAATATTAAACAATTAAACATTATATGGATGAAGAAACCGCCGTTGGATGTCAAAAAGAATCGGAGAAATCCAAAAAATAGAAAATCTGAATCGTAAACAAAACTAGATAAGAATTAGGAAGCTCTAGCATTTACCCAACTGGTCAAATATTGAAATTGTCATATGCAAATTTATACGTTTCTGTTCATTGAATTAAGAGGGCTCAATCGTCTTGGCCATTTTAAAACTATATTGATCTCCTTAAGAAGAGCTCTATCTAAAGATATATTTGGAATTTTTATTCACAAAATTAAAGTATATTCTGTTAGCACTGTACAAATAAAACAATCAAATGCAGAAAAGTTCATCAAAATACCTTTTTAGCGAATAAACTGAGTATTTATTTCAAAAGGTGTTAGAGTTATATATATATATATATATATATATATATATATATTTATATATATATATATATATATATAGTCCGCAATTCGGTTTATATAAAGCGTAAACTGTTCCAACCCATTTTATAATTTTATATAAGTATAAATAAATTGAGTAGCCATTGAATTCATTCCTTATAATTAAATTTGTTGCTATTAATTGTAGATAAAACCGGTCATTTGACCATAAAATGTCATTAAATTGTACAAAATTCAAACGTAATGTCAGATGGATTTATACGTTTTTGACTTTAGTCTTACTATGACGTAGGTAACATTCTTTATAAGATATAAGATAATTTTTTTAGCCAATCAGAAAGCGCGTTACAACCAGAATTAAAATCAGTTTAAAATTATGACGTAATTACGTTGCCTGATAATATCGGCAACAATTATAATACTGTAACGTCATAATACTCACAAAGGATCAGTCAGTGAGTCAAGTTATTTTAGCATAAAAAATAAATCGTTTATGCTTATATTTACATTCCTTTATTGATGAAATCAATTATTTGTTTTTAATAAATCGGTACAAATTGCAGATCACAGAGGGAATATATTAGTAACAGCATGAACAGCTGTTTTGTAAAACCGGTTTAATCTGGTTATCACATAGACTATTGAGATAAGCCTTGAAAATATAATCAATAAAAATACTCTTGAAATTTTGCTAAAACAATATGGTGTTTTAACAACATGTATGAAATATATTTTAAAACCGATAACTTAGAAAACTACTTATATAAATTGCATGTGAATTCATACGAAGTGATTAGGTTGTTGCATTTAGAAGCATTTAAAGATAACAGAATTTAATGGAAAACGCAGTAGAATGTTAATATATTGCATTAAATACATAGTATTATAAATATCAAAATAATATAAAAGCCCATATCAAACTACAAACTGTATTTAACAAAGATTTTAATGACTTTTTTTCTTTTTCTCGTCTTTCAATTGGGTTGTCTGTATAAAGTTTATAAAACGACAAACCTGGAAATTGTCCGTGACCACAAATATCGATAATTTCTCTTTTTCTGTACTCGGGTTTATTGATGTGTTGTTATACGAATACGAGTATGTAACATGTTGTATGTAACATTTGTAGAGGCACATGACTTGCCTGCGTTTAATGATAAAATCCTTATTCCCGAACTTAAACAAATTCCCCACTTCTATGTATTGGCAAGTTCCACAACAGGGATCGTTTCAGTTGTTGACCAAATCAGACTGAAAAAAAGTATCCTCTGGAGATTTTTAAGCTGTCTTTTACTGTTGATGAACTTTCTTTATCAGAACGTTGGACATTTTTTTTTCAACAGGTTGTAGAATATTGTTAAGGAGGAGGATTAGGATTATGTGTAAAAACGAGTGGTAATTTCTTTATATCAGAGGTTTTGCTTTTAATAAGGTTTTCCCTGTTCAGTTCTAACGCTTTTTGATACCATCCTGTATGATTCCTAGTTGACAATATTTTTAATCAGGCTTGTTTTTAATTTATGTACTAAACGTTCATCTCTTCTCTCATTGTCACTTAAAAACTAAGAATTATAACTGTCCTTGTTAATGCATATTCTTTGTAGTTATTTTTTTAGTTCAAGTATGTTTTTGACACATTCAGGTCTATTTTTACCTTTAATCAAAACTTCTTGGAATTTTTTGGCATAGTTAATACCCATTATGGTAGAAAGATACTTAGCTTTTACGTTTGCATCCGTCAGATCTATGAATTCTTCAATATTTGGATCATTTAACTCGATTTCGATTGTCGCAATTCTGATGAAGCGAGTCTTGGAATTTTCAGCATACTTTTGCTAAAGGATATGTTCGGCGAGTCGTGATTTGTAGAACCAGTTGCCACGTGGTCTTATGGACTCATTTTCCGATTTGTGTTTTTGGGATACAGTCCTTGCAATTTGCAATTTTTTTCAACTTTTCGTAATACTTGATATAATATCTAGAAGCAAGAATCACTTATAAATCACTTATAAAACTGTTTACTTTTTTCTACAAATCTTTTTAATTGAAAAAATATTGCACTTGAAAAAAAAAATGATTTTCTCAAAGCAAAAGTTTATTTTCTTCTTCTTCTTCCTCATTTCTTCTTACAAATATGTATTTGTGAAGTTATTTAGTTGTTACCATAAGATGTTATTTTTTGTTTGAATTTTAATTATAGTAATATAAAGAATTCTGTTTCAGGAGGAAAATATATGAAAATAAGAAAACTTATGGTACAATTATTTGATGTTTGTAAATTGATTGTCTATAAAAAATCAATCAAATTTCATTTTTCTCTGAATAAAAAATAGAAATGAATCCGAATTATTATTTGCAAAATATGCTAAATTGTACGTTTAATCCTGATAAATTCGACTTTTTCAATCATTAATATAAATTTTAAAAAGAGTCAACGAGGAAAATTTGTGAGATTTCTAGTTATTACTTAAATTCGTCGTTAAATCATTCGTCAGTTTAACAATTCAGGCTCTTTATAACTTTTTATTCACATGAATTAAATTATTTTGAAAACCTACGTTTAAAAAAACCCCTATTTTTAACATTAAAATTTAAATACGTTTAAATCAGATTAAACGAACAAATGAAACTGATATATATTTCAATGAAAAAGAATAATATAAATATTCACAGGATTAAGCTCAACCATTCAGTCAACCGAATGTTAACTGAAAGGTCTGAAAAGGTAACTAAATGGCATAACTTTGTCATTCAGTTATCTTTCAGTAACCTTTAAGTCACATTTCAGTTGACTAAATGGCACAGCTTCAACCTGTGATTTAAACTAAATATAGAAAATATCAAAAATGAAAGAAATGGCCTCCCATAATCCAATATCCAATGCAATACACGGTGACATAGCATTTTCACATATATAATTCAAAAGGTCAATGTCCTAACTTTACCCTGTCAGGATTTTAAAAGGAAAAACAATATATCCATCGTATTTCCCAGATTGAAGCTTTTACGAACTGTTCTTTCAAAAACCAGTGACTCCATTAGGTTTATGAACTTGTTTTGTCAGTCATTTCAATCTATGATTCACTTAATTTACATGGGATCCCGATTATTTTCTGACTGTTTGTAAACAATATCGCATAAAATTTACTTTACCCAAGGTCTCGGGATATAGTTGCTGTCTCGGGGGATAAGAAACTGCTTTTGTCCGAATAGTCAGTAAATTGATATTTTATTATGTGAAAGAAAACTTTTTCGTCAGCGATGCTGAGTTTGTTGTTGGTTAACAAATTAGAGTTATCGGACTTTGAATTTAATGTAACACTAAATAGTTCCGATACTAGATACGAGGGAAATCGAACGCTATCGATGAATAGTTTCGATGACTATTCATGTGTAGTTAGCACGGAAACTATTTCACGGTTAGATAGAATATCATGTTAATTAATTGTTATTTTACACAGAAAATATACACAGAGGTATAATAAACCTATTTATTTGCTATGAGGATGCAAGCTTATCCTTTCCTGATGTAGCAACTTATTCCGAGGCAGAGCCGGGGGAAATATGTACCACTATTTTTACCCCATGCTCATTGAACACGCAAGTAGTTCTATTCTAAAAATGGCAAATTTGGTTGATATAAGGGCATGGATAGAAAAAAAGTGGTTAAAAAAATAATAGCTAGATAAAAGTGGAAATTTTGTTCTTTAAAGACGCAATAGGATGGGTGTAAAAAGTCAGTATTTGCAAAAATTCCGAAGTGAAAATGGATTTTGCAGGGGAGGGGTTATTAAAGGGGCCATATCTCAGTCCCCTCTCGATTGATTTTCCTGCAATTTGGGTATATTATTGGACTGTCATTCTATAGTTGTGCTAAAAATTGATTTGAGCCGGTGGAATGTTTTATATGAATTTTTGTTGTATAAAGGAATAAGAGGGAAAAAAGTGTGGTATTCATTCAAAAGTTGCTCCTGAGGGAAACAATAAACTTGCTTTGGCCGAAAAGTCAGTAAATGAGTAGTTTATTGTACCGAGGAAAACTTCATTTATAGAGTTAGTTGATGGTAAACAAGTTTGAGCTATAGGACTTTGAATTTTACGTAGCAAATCGGATAACGTCAGAAAAGTTCGGAGATTAAAAGCTGGGGAATTCGAATGCCGCCAGTGAATAGTTTCGATGACACGAAAACTATTCCACGTTAAACGTTGTCTTGATGAAATAGCAAGTTTATTTGTCGTAAGTTTTCATAGAAAAAATACACAGATGTGTAATAACATGATTTAACGGAGGGAGGGGGGAGTAAATCATGCTTTGGAGAAAATGCTCTTTTTTAACATTAGCCATGTTAATAATTCCAATTTTAATATCTTAAATAATTTGATAGCGTATATAAAGCCTATCTATAAATCAAATCACTGTTGATGTGGCCATAAATTGTAGCCCAACGTTTCTTATCAGTTGGAATATATCAGTTTAAATGTTTGATGTTTGATTTATAAACCATTCAAAAAAGATATTGGAAAAAAATAATTTTGAGAAGTTAAGAAAAAATATATTTTAAAGACTCTCGAAGACAAAACTGCAGTTCTCTTATAATATTATATTATATCTTATAGAATTCATTAAAACTTATACGAAACGATATTCTGAACAATTTTAATGTGATTTTAGGTTGTATCTGCTTTAGGAATATGACTATTTATACATTATATACTGTGCTGATTATCCCTTGGTTTCGAGGTTATAGCGAGAAGCATTCCTATATTTGTCTTTGTCTTGTTATTACATAGAATAGAAATAATTGATATTCGGACGAACGCAGTGAGGGAGAATATAAACAAAATTCAGTTCGTTTGTTTATGTGCTATAAATATTCATAGAGCAAGTGACTAGGTTATTATAAATAACGCTCGTCATTCATATTCGGTATGGACTCTCGCTGTATCATGGAGACACGGTTATTCCAACTTCTAAAAAAGGAATTGAATTTTGTTGTACATGTATACCTCTTTTATTTTACAAGTGATTTGAAGGTGGACATTTGTAATAGACAGACAGTGGATAGCCGTTATATATGAAATATGCATACGTTATGTGAATAAATGGTAATAGCGAGTAGCATTTATATATATGTCTTTGTCTTGTTATTACATAAAATAGAATTAATTTATATTCGGGCGAACGCAGTAAGAGGTAATATAAATTTATTTATACCCAGACCAATATATGTATTAGACGGATATACTTGTGATAGTCTAAATTTGGAACATCCTCAATAATTATATGTATCAGTAAAAACTGTTAAATAAATTACCAATTTCGGCAACTTCGTAGAAATCCTCCAATCCCAATTTTGTATTTTTTTTGTTCACAATCAAAAGATAACGCAAGGGAGAAAATAAATGATGTAGAGCAATATTTATAAGGGATGCAACATATAAAAATCTACATCCTTACAGTAAAATGTTTACAAATTAAAAAATCATGACCAGCGTGTGACTATGCTTTGTATATTCGTTATAACAAGTGAGTCGCATGACACTTACAGGTCACACTTTATGACACATTTTGTTTTTGATGAATTTATTTACAGTACTCTCTTTTCGAATGATATAATAAGTACAGTATTATAATCATAATATGATTGTGTCTGTCCAAGGGCCTAAATGCCACAAGCCAGTGGCGTAGCTGCCGTTAGGCACTTAAGGCACGTGCCTACACATTATTTTAAGACCAAAAATTAAAAATGTTAAAATGTCACATTTAATTTAAGAATAAAATAAAATACCACACAGCAAATATCTGTCTTTTCTCTATTTCAAGACTGATTGTTTGACGTCACAAATGCGATCTCAACTATCATTGACAAATTTGCGGCTAATAAAAATAGACGCCTTGACTTCGTATAACATCATGTACTGCTATGTAATTAAAAAAACAAAGCAATATTTCTGTTTTCTTTTTAAAATAACCATTGCAACTGTTTTTGAATTATGACCTTCAATTACAAAGTCCTAATGTTTTCCCTTTAATAGTAAACTAAACTATGGAGACAGATAATAGCTTTAGTATTATTTTTCCGTCATTCACTTTGATTACGCTTTAAAAAAGACTGCTGGTGAAAACAAATTAGATTGTATTAAAACAAGTTTTTACCTTTTTACTACGAAAAAATTCGTAAAAAAATCCCCAAAATTTTATATACGAAAAGTACCCTGAAATTTGTTCCTGGGTGATCTCTAAAACACGAAATCCGTTTTCCGTCGGGGGGCTTCACCCCCGGAACCCCCCACCAGGGCGCTGCCCTGGACCCGCTGGGGGCCTTGGGCCCCCAGACCCGTCGCCTTATTTGGTGCCTATACTTCATTCTAGTTCTAGCTACGCCACTGCAAGCGTATAATACAACCCTGTAAAAGATCTACTGAATGGCAATTCGATAATTACATAGTTATGCAAAATGAACTAATGCAAGTATAATATACTGCTCAAAAAATAAAATTCATAGCATGATTAAGGATCAACTGAATAGCTAATTTTCGTAATCTGAAAAATTCTAAAAATATGAAAATATATAGATTAAAATGATAAACCCCATGTATATCTTCGCCAGCAGCCGAGATCAATATAGTCCATTTTATGTGGTATGTTTAAAAGAAGAGCAACTTTCTAAAAAAAAAAATATGTAAAACACTCTCCTTCGTTGGGAATTCCTTGTATCAGAATTTCTAACTATGTAAAATCCTCATGTCAGCATAAAGTATCGTTTTATTTGGTATCTACTGGCAATCATTAAAAAAAATTACTGTAATAAGTATGTTGTGTTTATGTCTTAAGCATGTGCGGTTCTGTATGAAAGCTACAGGACCATTTAAAACATAAAAGACACTTTTTCCTAGCACAATAATCTTTTTTTAGTATTTATACTCTTCATTATTAAAATTCATTAAAATCCAAAGAGGTCTGCTGAAGTAGTTAAATAACTGTTTTTATATATAAAAAATATTTTTAAAAATGTTATTACAACTAATTCAGTCAATTTTGATAAACGAAAATTTGTACATAAAAGTCGGAAAAGCGATTTACGAAGACCTTTCCTTAATAATGATTAAAAGCAATACTTTCAATATAAAAGGAGCAAAACAAAAGATCAGGCAATGTTATTTGTAATGTTATGTAATCTGTTAGCACGGAAAAAGAAATCTACTAATTGTAAACGTTAAGAGGTTACCAACATTTTTGCCTACCTTATCGAACGTGTGTATGTTGTAGAGTAGTTTTAATTGGTGAAGGAACCTGAATATTGATTTGGTAGGTGTAAAAATATATCGGTTTTGTGATAGAAGTTTAGATCTCAATCGCCCATATTTACACCTGTCTCGTCATTATGCTCATTATAGTAAACCTTTCATTAATAATTGAAATTTAGGTAAGAAAGAAATGACCAAACTTCAATGAGTTGGAAGAATTTAAATTAATGAATTAGTTGGGTACAAAAAGATACAAAAGAAAATTATGCTAATAATAATGATATAAAGAAATAAGAAAGCATTACAATGGAGTTCAACTCGACTATTGGGGACTATAAGGTGTGGGAGAAAAAGCTGACAGGGGTGTATTAAACGTTTGATTAATAAAACTACATCAGCCACCTGTTCGTGGAATCATTTCACAGGAATTAGCTAGCTGTGAGAATGCGTTCTTCAATGGTGCTGATTTTCATGGAAGATTGAAATAATTTTTTTATGAAGAAGGTAAAACTTACATATCAACTTGGTTTTTTTTTTATAAAAGTAAAATAATTAAATGAGCTAACTTAAATTTGTGTTGGAATATACGTTTAGTTAATAAAATTGCATCAGCAACAGTTACTATCCGTGGAATCATTTCACAGCAGTTAGCTAGTTGTGAGAATGCGTTCTTCAATGATGCTGATTTTTATATACGTAGAATATTGAAATAATTAAATTTATTAAAAAGGTAAGAATAACATTAACTAAATTTTTTCATAAAAGTAAAATAATAGAATGCGCTAGCTTAACGTTGTGTTTGAAATATTTACTATCAAAATGGACCACAGTAAATTTTATGAATACCTAACAAATCTTTTTCAGCAAATTCATATTAATGAAAACATAACACAAGAAGTATCAACTCCATACAAATATGGATGAACGAACAAACAGCTATATTAAGACTTTTTTTCAAGCACTTTTAGTCTCTGCAATGCAATATTATTAAAAAAAAACTATCCAACTTTCTTAAAGTTCCTTAAAAAATACCTTAATCAGAACAATATAAAGATACCCGAATATTATAATGTTGGATTCAGAATGGAACAAATTCTATGCTCACATTTAAGATTGAAGTATAGTGTTCTTAATCTTTATATGTTCCACAGGGACATTTGTCCATGAATTGCATTGGCCATTATCTTGCACACTGTCAAAAATATAATGCAATGCGTAGCGTTACAATAAGCATACCAAACTGATGCTAATTAATTGTTCTTTGTATCCAACAATCTAAGCAATAATGAAAATAAATATATATTTTAATATAGAGTTCAAACAAATTATTGAAAGTCCACCATTTAGTATTCAGGGACAAGTTTTTAATATTTTGTTCTGCAAAATAATCTTTTCTGTAAACTGAGATATATTCATGTAAAACTTACTAGTATATATTCAAATATGAAAATAGTTTATCCTTATTTAGGATCATTTTTTGTAGGAAGATACTACGATTTGCTGCTTTATCAGGATGGAAGTTAAATGATGTGATAATGTAATAGAACTTTATTAACTTTTTTATTTTCGACAAGGTCTTTAGTGCAACAGAGTAATTTTCTCTTAACAGAAACTTCATCAAAAGAATGCATCATCAGTGATAAAAAATTTGTCCTGTTATAATAATTGACACAATAAAACAGACATTATATCTACAAGATTAGTTAATTAAACAGACATAGTCGTAATTTAGTAAAAGAATATTTTTGTGTTCAATTTCAAACCTGAAACCAATACTTTTTATTTCCTTCCTCTTCCTCAAAAATCATTTATCATACGATACATTTAAAGAAGAGAAAAAGATTGCCTAATGTTTGAAAAAAGTCAAGGACGAAATGAACAGCAGATT
>WFKH01010931.1:65251533-65277134 GCA_016163765.1 Magallana hongkongensis
ACAAAACTGATGCTGATTTATTGTTCTTTGAATCCAACAATCTAAGCAATTATGAAAAAAAAGATATATATTTCATTTAGTTCAAAAAATCATTGAAAGTCCACAACTTAGTATTCAGGAACAAGTATTTGATATTTTTTCTGCAAATTGATCTTTTCTCTAAAATGAGATACATTCATGTAAAAACTTACTAGTATATAGTTAGGTTTAAAAATAGTTTCTCCTAATTCACGATCATTTTTAAGGAAGATATTTACTATGATTTGCTGTTTTATCTGGATAGAAGTTATATCATATGTTTATGTAATTAAAATTTGTAAACTTTTTTATTTTCTACAAGGTCTTTTGTGCAATAGATTGATTAATTTTTTCTTTACAGAAATTTTATCATAAGAATGTATCGTCAGTGATAGAAAATTGGTCGTGTTATATTTATTATATATATATATAGTCAATTTAACAAAGAAAACCTGATGATTTCTGTAACTTATTTGTAAAAATAAATATGTTTTTCAATTTCAAATCTAAAACCAATATCTTTTTATTTCCTTTCTCAGGATGTATTTATCATAAGGAAGTAAAGAAAAGCGGAATTGACCACTAAAAATATATCAATTATGATACTTTCATTTTATGATCCATGCGGTGTTTGCTGTAATACACTGAGCCAAAGTTTTAAGTGTTTACCCAATATCCATCTTCCCAAGTCAAGAGTCTCTGATCCGCTCCGCTTCTCAAAAACCTTGACCGAACAGGAAAAAACATATGCGGGTTAACAATTGCGCGATCTAGTGAGATGACTAATTTTGGAATTTTGTCACCTCTTGTTCTGAACAATCAGAAAATGAATATTAAACAGAAAAAGTACAGCAATATGGCTGCTTCCACGAACAAGTTATAAATCCAGATATAGATTACACAAATCATTTACGCATTACAATCCAAAAGCACGCGAAAAGGTGCTATAAATGGTTTCTACTCATAATCTACTCGCCGTATTTAGAATTTAGTATCTGATCATTCTCCAGTAATGCTAAATATGAAATTTAATGAATTCAAACATGGTAAAGGTCATCCCCAAACTTATCAGTGAAGAAACAACAAGGATAATATTACTGAACAGTCTTAAATATTAAAGGAAGTTTAAGAAAGGAGTCATTTTATAAAACACTTTACACAAGAAATACTCACAATAACAATGCATATAATCTTAACAAACTTTTAGTACAACTGTGGATAAGCTTAACTATGCAGAAATGATATCATTAGAGGGAGAAATTACCCACAGAGAAGCAGCTTCTGTTTTAACAAATATGTCAAATAATAAAAGTCCAGGAAATGATGAATTTACAACAGAATTTTTCAAAGTTTTTTTTTGGAATCAATAGGGGCATTTTATTGAAAGATCTTTAAATTTTGGATATAAGAATTGGGAATTATCTGTAACACAGAAACAAGGAATTATAGCATGCATACCAAAAGAAGGCAAAAGTAAATTTTATATTAAGAATTGGCGACCAATACATGTAACATTATTAAACGTAGTTTTTAAAATAGGATCTGGTTGTATAGCACAGAGAATAAAAAATATATTAAAGAAAAAAAATAGTACTGATCAGACAGGTTTCATTCCAGGGAGATACATAGGATGAAATACAAGGTTAATATTTGACTTAATGCAATATGTAGAAGAAAATGGTATCTCAGGTCTTTTGTTGTTATTGGACTTTGAAAAAGCCTTTGACACTATTTCATGGAAATTCATAGACAAAGAGCTCTCATTTTTTAATTTTGGTCCAGCGATCAAAAAATGGATATTAGTCTTTCGAAATAATGTATTCTCTGCAGTAACACAGGCTGATTGTCTGTCAATTTTTTTCAAACTTGAACGTGGATGTCGTCAAGGCGACCCAATATCCCCATATCTATTCCTTATCTGTGGAGAAATTTTCTCTATAACAATAAAAGATAATAAAAACATAAAAGGCTTCAAGATAAACAAGACTGAATATCTTATTTCTCAATATGCTGATGATGCTGTTTTGAATGCCAAATAAATCTTGATAAACCCTATATTTAGGTTCAGACTATAATTATAATATATTATTAAAGGACTTGAAAAATCCTTTTTGGAAAGACACATTAATAGCCTTCCAAAATATACAAGAGAAAACTTAAATAACAACATGGAATTTTTTTTATTTTATAAACCAGCCAATATAGTATAATAAAAATATAAAAATAGGGAATAAGTCTTTTACCTATAAACAACGGTTAAAGAAAAAAATATTACGTATGTCTGATATTTTGGATGAAAATGCTTAAATATACAGTAGTGCCGAACTTACAAAACAATTTGACCTAAAAACTAATTTCCTCAATCATGCAAGATTACATTAAGCCATTTAAGGTGCAATGAAAAATTTGAATATTCAAACCAGGCAGTGATTATACTAAACCCAGTATACCGTCTAATATTGTACCACATTGTTCTTCAAAGAAAGGAACCAAACCTATGTACAACATTTTATGTAAAGAACAAGTTATTCCATTTGGGCAGTGTAAATGGGAAAAACATTTTGCAATTAATGATAACCAATGGAAAAAAATTATCAAATGCCTTTTCAGTGTACAAAATGCTCTAAACTCCTATGGTTACAATACAGAATTAATCAGTTGATACTGACAACCAATACGACTTTTTATAAATATGGCAAAAAGGACACAAAATTATGCTCATTTTGCAAACTAGAGGATGAAACTACAAAAAATTTAATGTCGGATTGTGCAAAATCACAAGAACTTCTATCCTTGCCTCTCTTCACACCCTAACCTATCTGATTTCTCTTCTTTTCAATAAATTTTGAATAAAATGTTCATGATAGAGAAAATTTATTTGTTTTTTGTCTCATTTATCAAAACTATCATGATTATCAAAAATGCTTGTATATATTTATTAGTGGTATAAAGTTGTTTATAAAAAAATAAAAAAAAATAAAAAAAATAAAATTTCAATGGCCTTGGCTCTTTCCTCAATAATCATTCGGCCCATTTTAAGTGTTCTAACCACAGGCACCTGACGTCATATATTTTTCTCATAATAAAAAAAAAAATACTCCGCTTACCTAATAATTGACAAGGTACCCATCCCCGCCATCTTGGATTTTTTTTAAACTGTTACATCGCCGTGAATTTTCGCTTATACTCAGCGGTAACTTTTTTCTGCGATCATCTCCGCCGTCCGATCGGTCATTCAATATCTTAGCTTACTACTGATTGAACCAAAACGGCCCATAACATCGTTAATTATTAAAAATATCTCCTCATTCTGCATCTACTGCTGCTGATTTGCGACAAAAAGCTAAAGGGTGGACGGAAGTTGACATAAATCGTGTCATAATATGGGTAATCCCTTCCAAATATAGAACTGATACGAATATTCAAAAGGCGTCAATTTTGAATTCGATCAACATACGAGTTAAAATTAAGAAAAGGGATACTATAAACAATCAATTGTAACTTTTGTTACACAAAGTTTATATCAACATGTTTATAAATGCATATATTTTGAAATATTGAAACAAACACACGTTGCAGGGAAATCTCATTTACATATTCTTGACAACTTCCGTCCACCCCTTAGACATTTATCGCATATCTAAGGCAGTAGATGCAGATCGAGTGGTTATTTTTATTAATGACAGGTGTAATGCACCGTTTTGGTTGAATTGGTTGTAAGCTTAGATGTTGAATGACCGATCGGGAGTCGGAGAGGATTGCAAAATAATTTTACCGATGAGTTTCAAACAAAACTTCCAGCTGATGTGCCAATTTAAAAAAAAATCCAAGATGGCGGGGATGGGTACCTTGTCATTTATTAGGTAAGCGGAGTATTTTTTTTATTATGAGAAAAATATATGACGTCAGGTGAGTGTGGTTCTAACCAAAGACTAATATTAATCGCAAAAAGTTGTCATTTATATTAAGCACGCGCAGAAATATACCAATTTCTTATTTTAAGGGTTCGTCACGGGTAATTAATTTCAATCGATATTGTCCAATTTTATCTGTGCTAATATGAGAAAACTTACCGGTTACAAATTGTTGAAAATTTCACATTACTATATTTCGTAATTGTCAAATCATTTTATCTATCAGGACGAACACTCAGAGGTTTTGTTAGTGTATAAGGGTTAAAATAAAATTAATTGTAACAAAATATAATTATTCGTTGTTTTATTTTTTAATTTTCCTTGGTTAACCCTTCCGGTTATTTGTATATAAATCCTGTGGGGAGCCTCGGTAGACCCGTACAGAATCTGATAATTGTACTGAATCAAGATAATTACATTAAAATTAGTTGTACTTAAAGCATGCCAAAGGCCTCATGTTTTTCAAATGATGACTCACTGGAAAATATTTCCTGTTATAATGTATTGGTGAGGTAATGATAAATGATTTGTACCATTAGGAGTAACCTTTTCACTTGCTTTACTTAACTTTTAAATCTTTGATTAACAGAAAAGAGCGTCGATTTTTTTAAACATTAAACGTGTTTTATTGACATTCAAATTTCCTTTTTTTTCGATGAAGGACTTTCATTTGTTGTCCTGTTGTGCTTCAGAGAAAATAGCATGCATTTGTGAATAATGCGGAAATTAAACATCATCTGACTATCATGTGTCGCTTAATTACGAAGTCAAATTATACAGCCATGTATAAATATACCACCATCATGGGGATCTTTTTAACAGGTATTTAGAGTATATACAATCATTCTTATATTTTAAAAATCTTATGTCATTTTTTTTATTTCGACTTAAAGCTGAACACCGCTCGTAAATAGGCACTGTCCATTTCTCTTTCTTCGCTGCTATCCCTACAACCCCTATATAAGCTGCAGACCTCTAAACAGTTTAAAGTATTTCGCTGTAGAGGTCTCACCTGTGTGGACGTACATCTTGTCTCGCCGTGTTACTCGGTCGCGATGAAATTATCAAATTGTACGCACTTTTTCCAAGTCAGGAGAACACTAACATCAGCTAAACAGGTCAATACATTATTTACAAGCAGAATATGCACATAAAATAAGAAACAAATGCATAAAATCCAAACACAAGGAAAGGAATACTGCTCGTCGGCCAAGAGTTTCAGGTGTACGATCGGGTGTAACGAAATCGAAGGGTTTATATACCTGTGTGACGGTGCCAATTTACGAGCGATGTTCAGCTTTAATCAAATCGTTTAGATATGTATGTATGTATCCAAACGTTTCTCCGGGAAATGTTTTAAGCGATAAATATGAAATGAAATGTAATTTTATAAAGATCAGTTTAATAAATAAACCCTACTTGTTGCTTGACCATGAGAACAAAATCGTCAATGGTTCCTTAAAACTATTGCTTCATGTGACTAGGTATAAATAAAGTAATTTATAATAAATATTTCATTTGCAATTTATACTTTATAAAGAACAAACGTCATATATTTGGGAACTTCGGGCAAATAATATATAAATCCAGGAACCTCAGGGTGTCCTAAAAAACGAGCACATGTGTATGTTCTCGATAACTTCTTCCCTGAATCCTAAATATGTCATTTTAAGGTGAAAGGCAAAGCAAATGCTTCATCTCATAATTTTTTACTAATAGATTAAGAAAAAGAACGATAAGTTAAATTAAAGATTAGTCATAATTTGTTTATCACTAAAACAACATATTACTCAATTATTAGATCTCGATCCGAACTGTGATTCTACAACTCATACATGTATTTATAGATTTAACTTTATTCACAAGTCGGTGTAAAATATATAGTTATATTAAACATGAAAAAGTCGAATGAAGCGTAAAACTTTTCTTTTCAATGTGTAAGCAGTTATGGTTCCTGTGTCATCTTTATCACTCAACTGGATTTCGTCGATGGAACTTTGTAAAAACAATGGGTACAGACCTGTTGCAGTCAATGACACTGTCAAAATAAATACCTGGATTGCCAAAGCAAAGTATAATTTTTCATGGGGTAAACTTTTTTTTTATATCTTTAGACCATAAAATATTTAACATTTTTCTTGAAGTGTTATGTTAAAAGTTCTGTCACATTGTCTCCATTAAGAGTTTCTTATGAATTAAAAGATAACTTACTCGGAGTTCATCGAAGGGATAGTCTTAGGCTTTTTTTCTCTCATCGCAGGAAATCGCCAAACCCGGCGATTGTTTTGAACAATCATGTTCAAAGTTATAGTGGCCACATTCGAATTTTAAGTATTTTAAGACCATCGCACGGCACTCAAATTTCACTCGTATAAATATTAGCAGTAAAATTCAACATATATTAAAACCAAAATCATCCTCATTTTCATCCTTAATGAATGATTCTAACTGCACAACAACGTCAATAAGGATATGGTGTACCATTAAGATCATAAATTTTATCGTTCATGAGCTGATTGATCCGAGTTTAAATAGGTTTTTTTTATTTTAGCAAGACACCCTGTTTGTATTAACTGTAGGATTGTTCGGTGGGTTTCGATCGTTAGTTTTGCTTTAATACATATTCGTTTACTATGGCTGCTTTAGTTCATTGATTGTGTTCATTAAAGGTTGTTTTGTTTTGGCTTTTGCTTTTATACATATTCGTCGACTTAAACTGCTTTGATTTATTTTTTTATTTTCATTCATTACGTTTTGATAGTCATTGCAATTTCTATATTTTACATGATAATTTTTAGTTATTCCAAACTTTCTGATATCATTCTCAGTTTTTTTAAGTGTAATATTGCTTTTCGTAGAAGTTCTTTTTCAGTCTTTAAAAATGCATTTCTCCCAACTTGATCTCGTAGGCTTTTGTCAATATTATAAAGATAGGAATAGTTACCAAAAGAAAGTAAAGAAAAGTGGATTTTAGCGTAACTGACAAAAAGTCAATATGTACTTAAATGAAGATGTGGTTTTCGTGAATCCCATTGTGTCTGCTGTAAAATTAGGGTTTATGAAAATATTGTAACAAATGATGTGGAGTAATAAACAATTTGAGAAAAGCAACGACAAATATAAAAAAAATCAATAAGATTTTAATTATTCCAAATTCCGAAGATTGTGTGATGGAATATGATTCGCCACAATAAACTCAGTCACATAGTAATAAGAACAAACATTAGAACTAGAACTTTTTTGTCTTCAACAAAAAGTAAGGGATTTTCGACATCCCCTTTTCCCTTTTTGATTAAAAATGTCAGGAAAAATCATATCTATTTTTTTAAACAAATTCTTCACAGCCTTGCTATAATCAGTTGCCTAAAAAATAGCTTATAAGTAATGCAATGTCATAAGAAAGATAACTTCAGGTACACGTATTTTTAAGCAAAGCAAAATAACTCTTTCTTAATTAATTTTTCAACTTTTAAAAAGTTGTAATATTTATGCCCTGAAACTACTATCATTTCTTAACTGTACTCTTTACTCCAAACTAAAAAAAAAACGAAAAAATTATAGAAATCGGATGAAAAATAAAAAAGTTAAAGCTAAAGCACTGTATTCAGCTTTGACCCCACTGGATCTCTTATCTTTTGGAATTTTTATCCCAAAACCTTTTCCGATCTGCTTATCAGTTCCCTTATTATCCCCTCGCGCAACGTGTTGCGAAGGGGATATAGCATCGCTATATATATATGTGTGTCAATTTCCGCCTTTTAAGCAAAATTCAAAGAAAACCCTCGCATTCATGTTTATTAAAATTCAAACACTTTATAAGCATGGTTCAAGGACAAACCCTATTCATTTTCAAGTAATTCTGTGAAATATTTATTAAAATATCGTTAATTACAACACTTAAATTAGAAATGTTATGTACAACTTGACAATAGACATTTCCGGTTCGCCAAAGTAAACATTTCAAATCTAGAACTTGATATTTTGTTGGATTAAGGCCTTGTAAAGGTAAGAAACAAACGTTTTCTAGAAATAGGGAATTAGAAGGATGTCCAAAGTGAAACACTGAAGCGAGCAGGAGATTAAGTTCATCCCAATTTCATCAAAACAAGCAGCCGTCTGGGCTGAGTTTCGGGCTAAATTTCCCGAATCGCTAAGAGAAGAACAGGTTTATAATTCAGAAGAGACTTTGACGATTTCGTCAACATTATTAGCCGGGAATTCATTTCATGTTAATCGCTGTAGATACGTTACTCTATCAAAGAATTGGGGTTGAAATTACGAAATGTTAACTCGAATTTTCCCATAGGGCAGACTACAAATCTTTAGCTTTGTTTCATATTCATTATGAAAATTTAATTTGTCTACACAGTCTAAATGCGTAATGTATGTCATTGAATAAAGATAATAAAACTATATAACTAAAGTTTAAAACATTTGTGGCGTGTTTTGTTTTCGCTAGTAGTAGGAGGAATTGTTCAATCACGTAAATGTAACACCCCCCCACCCCCACCCCCATGGATACACCCCAGAACGTGCATGGGGATAGGATTTAACACAATATTTTAATTCAAAGAGGTTTTAAGAAGATAAATATGTTGTCTCTTCAATTACATGTATATCCTAAATAATGCATTTCGCCCCACAACATTTCATTTCGCGAGAGGATGCTCTGCTTTGCGGTGCCCTTGTTATAAATATTAAATATGAAAATATTTACTTGAAAACTGTTTGAGAAAACGTGACAGGCGTGAATTTAGTTAAACATTAAACTCCCATAGACGCTTTTTTATCAACTTATTAGACCGGAAGTTCGCAATGGTTTTGAAAGAAACTTAAAATATATAATGATTATGAAAAATTTAACATTTCTCATTTTAAAAATTTGACGGTCAGTTCAATTTTTAATTTTTTCGTCCCCCTTTTTTCAAAGTTTAAGCCTAATATCTAAAAAACCACAAAGAGATAGGAAGAAGTTGTCGCTTACGATTTTGTTTATCATAGCATGAAGTATCTAATTCCAAAATTTCTTAGTTTATAATCAAAAACTAAAATAGATACAATGGTCCTTTTAATATTTTGTATTTTGCATGTGTAAACCGGAAGTATATAAAGCGGAAGTCCAAAAAGGGACATACGGGAGAACTGAACGATTGCTACAAAAGTTTTTACATTTTAAACATTTTATTTTTATTTTTTTTCTTCCGTTTCCAAAAAATCGCCCGCGGAACCTTGTCGAGAAGAATGATAATAATAAAACAGAACGAAAACAATAGGTCTTTTCGACCGAAAGTCGAAAAGCCCAAATCAACAAGAATCCCTACAATGGTTTAGGACTAGTTACTTCTTAAGAGGTTCTTCTTGATTAAAGGAGTATGGTCACGATTTGAGATGAAAAATTTTATATTTTGTTTTGCCATTTTTTGTGTTAATAATGCTTTATTGAGGCATTTGTGTAATAATCATCAAAAGTTTGAGGGTCGAGTTTTGTACAATACTTGATACAGAGCTGATAAAAATTTGCATTTTTTTAATTTGTTATAATTAGTTATGTGAAAAAGTAACCTTATTTGTTTTAATTAGTAAAGTTTTTTATATTCAAGGAGTGGTCTACCTGCAAGTAGAAGAAGTGGATCGAAATCAAACTTGTTTTAACACAGGTTAAATAAATAGTATATTAAGTATTTAACATAAAAAACAATACCCAAGAATCATGTAAACACTTTTTGATTCAGTTCATTAATAGATGTTGCATTCGTTAAAAATAAAGTGTCAGACTTTCATAACTTATGAAATGAATAAGACATAAATTATTTGAAAAAAAAACTAAACTAAACAATACACAATCCATTTAATGTGTGCTTTTTTTTTTTACTGTTTCTGGGTTTTTTTTCTTTACAATTTTGTAAAATTATATTTGTTAGGTGGGGGGTGCATTCACCAAGAGGAATGCCAGTTTTATGACATTAGCAAACACGTATCCCAGTCATCTTGGGATATACTGAGAGATTTGATGCCATACAGAAAGTACATAATTGCAGATTTTAGTAAAATTCAAGGTATATTTTACGTAAAATTGTTTTTTCAAAACTTTTCATCTTATGTCTTGTTCCAAAATCTTTCCTTTTACTAATTAACCAAATACAATTAAGCAGTGTAAAGGGAAATTAGTAAATTTATATCATTTATAGTAATTTCATTTCTTTCTTGTAGAGTTTGCAAGAATAATAATACTGATTATTATATATTTTGTTAATAATTATAATAAAGTATTCAAACCTTTTCTTTACTCATGCGAATCCTAATGGGAATCCTTTTTGACTATCGTTCAGTTTTAAAAGAAATTAAAGAACCACATCTCTGCCTCTTGAATACCGCCAACTTTACCAGAAGATATGTAGTATGTAACCAAGACTATGAAGATGGATGCATACCAACAGGTATTTTTTTCTGAAAATAGTCAAACTTAATAACCTATGTTTACATCATAAGCTATAAATATGGTTTATTTTACAGACAATTTCTCTGATATGAAGATTGTTCTTGAAGCAAAACACAACCTTTTCACTGGAAAAACAGAATGCTCCTCGGCAAACGGTAGAGTTTGATTTGTGAAATGTGAAATTTTAAAATGTGTAACATGGAATCTTAAAAATAATAAAAATAAATTCATTCATTTAATTTAAGTATGAATAAAACCAGTTAGCAAAACGTTTTTGAAATGTTAAACATTCTTTTGTTAAACTAAAATAGGTTTTAGCTAATCAATTCTTTTCTACAATTTGAAATGAAAAAACTTAGTAGAGTCTTATCCTGATAAGAATCATATCAATATTGTTATCACTTTTCTATCTCTCTTGGTTTGCATTTTCACTGCCTTCTTTTATGCCATTTTAGGTTGTTTCATGGGTCTCTTTTATCGAAAATGTCGTATTTATCTATTACAGCTAAGGAATTTTGAAAATATTTTTGTTACCATGATGTTAACAATTACTTCAACAAAACATAATAGCTCGTCATTTAATCGGTTTTGCTTTTATTTTTCTATCCTTCCAGATGTGTCAAAGTTTGGAGGTTCTCAATGGCAACTGTGTATGATATTAATTTTAAAAAGCATTGTGTTGGTGTTCATTCAAGTTTAAGTGATGTTTTTATGAACTGAGTGTTCTTCCAAACATTGCTTCGTGTATTGCTTTTTATTGATCTTAAATGAAAAAAATATTCTTGAAGGAAGTAGGTTGCCCATTTCCAACAAAGTCAATAATAAAGCAGAGCAGCCATGATAAAAAAGGATTGTTGACAAATAATATGTATTTGTCCTTTTGTGTTTTATTTCCAACATAAACAACAGTATTATTTTCATTGTGTGTGTGTGTGTGTGTGTGTGTGTGTGTGTGTGTGTGTGTGTGTCTGGTTTGGTTTTTGTGTACATATATCACCCCAATTTTTGTTTGTTGGATCATATGTATTTCCTTATCATGCATTACTTGTTCTGTCCTTTAAAAAAGTATGTCTTTTTAATAGAAATGTTTGTTCAACACCTTCAGTTATTTAAAACCATATTTCATTAAATTCAAGAATTATGAATAAATAAGACTGAAATACTTGACTTGTCTTATGACATCTTAACAAAACATAGTGTATCCGTGCTAACACAAAAATAAACTTAGTGTTGAAAATATTTAAAAGAAGTCTATTAATCCCCTATCTTCAAAATTTAGAGTGTTTCTCTAATACCCTAACCTCCTAGTTATTAGATGGTAATTCTATAGTCTTGTTATTATTTATAAATGGAAAATACAAAAATTGATTTGTACATTTTGAATTGTATTTAAAATAAACATTAACAAAAGTACCTACTACCACCTAATACCCACTCTTAAAATAAAAAAGCAATGGTGTCTTAGACACTTCAAGAATATTTCTGCATGCATAAACCAATTTGAAACAATTTGTTGTTTTTTTATACAACTTATTAAAGTACTAGTGGTTAAAATACTTTGGATCTACGAACATAATTTAGTTCAGAGTTTTGAAAGAAATATTCAGTTTTCATATCTCTATTGTTAGGGTTGTATAGAAAAACTTTTTCATGGTGTAGTAGGACTTGTTAAAAAATTTTAAATATATTTCTTCAGCCCCAACCTTGAAATAGTTATAGAGTTATTGTCCCTTTTGTAGTCAATGCTTGTTATTGCTACTTCTCTTAAATCGTTAGAAATATAGACTTGAAACTTTTACCAATGTCTTGTGTTTACTTCAGGATCTTTCAATCTATTCACACCAAAAGGATCCGAAGTCTCCTTTAAGCAGTTATTGCCCCTGAAAACGTCTTGGTTTTGTAAAAACCCTTACAACTTTTAAACCAGACATCATAGAGACATCAGACCACTTGAAAATGAAAAGTTGACCTTGGCCAGTTAAAATGTCATAAAAGTCAAAGGTCAAGGTCAGTTTAAATGTTTTTTTACTAAATCTTTTGACTTTATTTTTTAAAGAAGTAACGCTAAGAAAGCTTTTTATCAATTTTTTGGAAGCAAAAAAGTTTTAAACATAAAATATAATAACGTGGAAAGACTTCTTATTATTCGAGAACAACTAGTATACTAGTTTATTTTATATTTTTATCCGTACTCTTTGAGCACTTTACATTCCTTCTTTTTCCATGTCCATTTGAAGAACTTTGTTCTTTTTTAATATTTTTGAATAAATTATGGAGGCTGGAGGGTCAGGAGATTAACGATCAGATTTACCTAAAATTTTAAGATATGATGTGTTTAGGTATAAAGCATTATTTAGTAAAGAAAAAAATTCCATGCAATTTATTTTTAATGAGTAATATCCTGGAGAAATAAAGGATCATAACTTTGTTTGCAGTTGCATTGGTACATTTGATATATCTAATAGTTGTTTTTATTGCTAGTTTTATTAACACTTTTTAAAATCTATCATATTTGTACATAAGGTGCTATGAATATTGTGTAAAATGTTGATAAAAAGTTTTTCCCATATTGATTAAAAAAGTAATGCAAAAAAGTATTCACGAAAATACTTGTAATCATATTTAAAATCTCAGGTGATTTTTTTTCCTGAGCTAAAACTGTGAATTTATATAATCTGATTAACTTTAATGAAGTTGATAAATTTTTGTCACAAGTTATTTTGACTAAACAAAATTTTGATTAAAATAGAAAATGATGTTTGCGTTATAGTTACATTGATTTTGTGTTTTCATTTCTATGGCATATTCCTAAAAATATTGTTGTTATATAATGTTTTTGGGCGCGGGAGTTTTAATTAAACGGCACATGTAACTTGACATTGTTAAATTAAGAAATTTTAGCCTCTCAAAAAATAAAGTAGAGAAACTCCTCTAGTTTTTAACCAATTTTAGTCCATTTCAGCGAAATAATAGTTTGTCCGTCTGTCTACGTTTTACATATCTGATTTCTTCAGAAACACTGTGTAGAAACATCCTCAGATAGTGTAGATTGAATTTTGTTCAAATCATGATCCCTGAGGTTGGGTTGGCCACAATAGGGGTCGAATTTTTACATAGAAATAAATAGTGAAAATCTTTAAAAATATTATTTTCAAACATCATTTGTTAAAATGGCTGAAACATGCGTGGTAGCATCCTCAGGTAGTGTAGACTAATTCAAGTTTGTTTTTAAAACATGATCCCTGGTGGTAGAGTGGGGCCACAATAGGGGACTAATTTTTACATTAGGTCATAAAGGCTGATCATTATCTGAAAGTATCCTTATGTAGTGTTATATTCAAGTCATCACTTCCGGGGGTAAGATGAGGCTACAATAAGGGTAAAATGTTGACATTGGAAAAAATAGAGAAAAGCTCAGAAAATAAGGTAGTGATTGAAAAAGGGATAACCCTGAAATGTCCTATTTATTATACAATTCCAGTTGATCTTAAAACCTATAATTATAACCATCATTTTACATGTCATTTTACATGTACATCAAGGACATATCAGACAATGTCATGGATGTAAAATAATTTCCAAAAAATATGATTACGTTTTGAAATTGTTTTCAATGTTTTATCACTATAAAAGTTCCAGGCGTAATTTTGTTTTAATTTTCCTGTCACTTTAGGCCAGTTAAAATTGAACCTGGTAAATGTCACCTGGATATTAGAAATGACGCTTGCAAATCGCTGTCATCTGAAGCTATCTCTGCGATTTATTTACATAGTTACATGTAAATCAGCCATACAAGTTTGAATAAGCAAGGACCATTTTCTAACTATGCATGTGACCTGCTCAAAATCCTTAACCTCCTGCAGCATCCAAAATCTTTCGCATGGATTCAGCTTCAGTATCGCTTGATGCACCATCAATCCAAGTTGATACGTGAAAATAGGAGCAGTAATTATAACTTAGATATAGCCATCAAATGGCACGCACTTGCTCTAAAAACATTAACCTGTTCCAAAAAATCTAACCTCATCCAGTCCGAAACCTATGGCTTAGATTCGGTATTCAAGACTGTCAGGTGTACATGTTTCACAAGATTCATCATCCATAAAATGTTGGTGTTATGCCCAGTGATAACTTAATTCCATGCGGCCATAAAAGGGCGCCTGCTTCAAAATATTTACCTGCTTCAAAAACCTTAACCTCCTACAGCATCTGAAATTAGATTCGGCATTTAAGTCGTGTAGTTCAGAAGTTTCTTCAGATACACTATTTATACAAGCTTGGTTAAGATAGAACATGTAATAACTTAGATACAGGACCTGCTTCAAAAACTTGAACCTGCTCCGGACGCCAAGGCCGACGCCGTCGGTATAGGGTAAGTTTCTCCCGATTTCGTCTCTGTGACCACAAATATGATATCAAATGAATGTAAATTAAGCAAGTTACCGAATTTTATACGTTTATTGAATGGTGGTTAGGAAGAGATGAAGATTTATTTATTAAAGAACGATCACATTTCCAGAGAGTACCGCCTGCGAAATATATTTTTTTGAATGAATCTATCTCTTACATATGGCGGTGTGGAAGAGCCAAATGAAAAAAATAAATGTCTTATTTTTCGGACGAATAAGCTATTTGTTCAGACGTAGTAGAATATGTTCGAGCGAATTAGCTATTTGTTCGGACGAATGAGTTATTTGTTCGGACGAATTAGGATTTGTTCGGACGAATTAGCTGAATGGGAGAGAGGGGGTTATAATCATAGATACACAGATGTAAAAAAAAACATAATAAGTTAATGAGATCATTCGCGGATTCATAATATTTTTCCGGGGTGGGGGTGAGAGATAATTTTTTTTGCCAGGGTGAGTTCGACCCCGCTCCTCTAGATCCGTTCATAGAGATGTCCACTCAAGGAAACGCAGGATTTTTCTCTGGTAACAATAACAAATTCGCGCTATGCAATAACAATTAACATTACTCCACCCTTTACCGACATGGAAAATTGTGATATGTTTTGAGAATTAAGTTTATGTTCTGGCAGCAAAATTTGCCAGATATTGTATAAATATCAGTGACTAGTACATCTATAACATTTATGTGTATACAGTATATCAATTTATCATTTGAAGAAAACACGACATTCTAGAAAAGGGTTGTTTGATCACCCCCCCCCCCCCCCCCCCCGGGCATCTACATCCCTCCTGGATCAGATAGTCTAAATCACTCGTCAAAAATACTATTTTTATAAACAAATAACTTATGACCCATGTAGAGAAATATCAATGTTGATTTGATTTCTATTAATCACACACGCATTTATAATTGTTATCCATGCAAGCTTTACTGCCTCCGTAGTTGTCAATGCTCGTACAAATTGTTGATGCATTAATCGTCTTGATATTAATTAAAGTATGCCGATGATTAAGTAAAAAATAATTTTCTTTTCGAGTACTCTCAGTACTTTGATGATTTTCCTTATTGGCTGCTAGCTTCTACGGGCTTAGTGGCTGATGTTACTGGCTGCTAGTTTCAGCCTGCTAAACAAAACTAAGAGACTCAAGCTGTGTTTACAAAACATAGAATTTTGGTCTCTATATTTGCCTGTAGCATGATTTCTAATAATCAATTTTTTTTTCATCAATCATCACAAATTCTTCGGTTAAATCTTTTAAAAACAAAAATGATAGAATAAATTGTGAATACGTTGAGCTCAAATCGTGTCTAAGTCATTATAGAACAATGCATCAATCTACAAGTTGGTGCATGTATGTCTATGGCACGCCAAATTCACAAAAATGTGCTAAACATAGTTTCACAGTTGATAAACTATGTTTATCGACTGTTAACTATAGTTTACGAACCTCAAACTATAGTTAACGATTTTTTAACTATAGTTTTCATCTGTAAAACTATATTTAACGGTTGTAAACTATAGTTTACGAATAATAATCTTAGTTTATCTGTCTGCAAGTAACGTTAACAATAGATTTTGTTGATAAATATACATTCACATCTGTGAACTATAATTTACATTCGTTGACTATAATTAAGAGTTGTTCATTAACTGTTAATTACAAATGGTGAACTATATTTATCAGATAAACTATGCCTTGCAATTGCAAATGGTTGTTTTCAGTGTTAAGTATAGTTTTACACTTCCGAAACATACGAGATGGTCGTGTTAAGTATGGTTTACAGATGTGAAACATTGATTAACGATGTTAACTAAAGTTTCACAGATGATAAACTAGGTTTATCGACTGTTAACTATAGTTTACGAACCCTAAACTACAGGTATCTGTTAACTAACTGTTAACGAACCGTAAACTATAGTTAACGACTTGTTAAGTATAGTTTTCATCTATAAAACTATATTTAACGGTTGTAAACTACTGTGGTTTCATTAATATTCAAGGGTATCAATTTTCGTGGATAAAGTGAAAAGCACAGTTTCAAGGATACGTAAATCCGTGGCAAATGACTTTATCAATACAAAATGTTTATAGAAATTGCACGTCAATGAACATTTAATTTCGTGGATCAACTTAACAACGAAATCCACGAAAATTGGTATTCAACGATCATTGATGAAACCACAGTATAGTTTACGAATGCCGATCTAAGTTTATATGTCTGCAAATAACGTTAACAATAGATTTTGCTGATAAATTAATATTCACATCTGTAAACTATATTTTACATTTGTTAACTATAGTTAAGAGTTGTTAATGATATTTTAACAATCGTGAAACTATATTTATCAGACAAACTTTTTTTTGCAATCGCAAAAGGTTGTTTTCAGTGTTAATTATAGTTTTACACTTCTGAAACATAGATGATTGCGTTAACTATGGTTTACAGATGTGAAATATAGATTAACAACCGTTAAAACTAGTTTATGGACTGTGAAACTATGATTAGCTCATTTTTGTTAATTTAGCGTGCTATATACGTCAGATAAAACAGGCACCATTCTGTCCCATAATTCTATTAAGAGGCGTACTTTGTAGCCACTGCGGAGGATGATTGAAAATGAAACGATATTACAACGGCGTGAACTAATGAAATCCAGTTTGAATTTTTTAAAAAAATGTTCAATACTAGTATTTGCCCTAATGTGACTTCCAACATGCCAGGTGCATCTTATATTTGTCGATATGTAACTTATTCATTTTAACATGCAACTAAATCATGTTGATATGTAACTTATTTAGATTGGCATGCGAGTTGAATATGTTGACATGCAACTTATGTTGCATGTTAACATAAATAAGTTGCATGTCAACATTTTATCTCGCATGTCAACATAAAAATATATCATATTGAGATATAAATAAGTTGCATCTTACATGTTGGAAGTCAAAGAATGATATCCCTAAACATCAAAACGGCTCCTCTTTATACAATAAATTATAGAAAATCTACCATGTTTTTGTTGATTTTAAAACAAGAGTGAATAATTATGACATATCCTGATCAGCTAGGATCGTTTTTATGGTTCTGATTGGCGTATTATCGATGAATATTTACATTGTTCAGTGTCTTTGTCTGTGATAACTCTAAGAATCGATTTTGTACTATACAGTCCAATATGTTCAATATGTTTAATTGTCCAATATTTTGCCAATTTACGAGAGGCCGTATTGCACATCAATTTCTGGGTAATACTTAATAATTTCATTAACTTTTTAAGAATTATCTGATTACAATTTCTTTGCATATCAATATAATTATATTGCATGTTGACAGTTTTATCCTGCATGTTGACATAATTATCTATCTTGTCAACAAAATTTATAGAAAGAAAACTTGCATACAGAGGGCAAAAATACACCACCATACAAAAGTTTGCAATAAACGATACGCCGTGCATTGATTTGACATCGCAATTAAAACCGCGAATAAGCTTGTTGTCTACCTTTTCTAGCGTTGCGACCAGGAAATTGTAAAGGCTTTTATTAAGCAAAATATCGATTGCGATTCCTATTTTACATCAATTTCCTCACAGATGTTGAAGTGTGTATTTTATTTCAAATGTTTATTTGGACAGTTAGACCTTTTATAGTTTAGCTCCGAGTTTAGTCATGATAAATAAAGCTTTGTCATTGTTTCTCATACTTGGTAAGTATTTTTTCTTCAAACATATGCTTAATAGAACCAAATAACTTAACTGTTCATATTCTCGGCACGAAAGTGATAGAATTACGGGGTGAGTATAAATATCGAAATTTACATAAATATCGAAATTTACATAATTAAAAACTCATATGTATAGTTTTTATTTGATTTTTAATGAAATATAAGGTCCTGGACAATCTGTATGTTTTTATTTGTATTGATTTTACAATATAATGAAATTCGTATTTACACCTGCGCAGTAAATTCAGAATTTACAATATGACAGTATTTCTCATTTTATTATAAATATTTTACAATGAATTAGTAATTTAAAGATGTAAATCGAATATCAAATTTGATTGTTTATGTTTTATTTAATCTTATTATGCAGCCATATTAACTGTTTTCCTGAATAACATGAAAAAAGGGTATATTTCAATTTGCAGCCATTCAGTCATCTTTTATTATTATTTAATATTTTTAATAAGAGCTCTGTCATGGATTGATTCACTGTATTAAACTCAACTGGACCAATTCGATGGCTTCTTGTGCATTATTCAATAAAGTACCTTATTCTGAGGACGACCCAGATCTGAAAGATACTTGGATTGGAAAAGCGATATATGTCATGAGTTGGGGTAAAAAAAAATCTAGTATCATAAACTTAGTTTTATAATGTACATGTATCAATGCTTTTTGTCTGCTACCAGTATACGATCGTGAATTAATACGGAATCAACATTGTAACATTCATTTGTTGCAGTGTTCACTTGGATATAAATGAATTAAAGAACGCATTGACATTGGTGAATATTAAAGGGTCATAGAAACGGATAAATCTCAAAATTTTAAATTTTATTTTTTCTATTCTGAATGCTCAGAATAGCTAACTAAAATAAACTTGAACATTTCTAAATTTGAATGTAACTATTCAAGTTACAAAGGTACAAACGAGACCACATTCACTAGTTTCTGTAATAAAAGTTCACATTGTAGTATAACAAATAATAAATTTTATTATACCATTGGATAACTTAAATCGCAGAGTTCGAAGTTATTAAAGACCACGGTAAAACAGTGTATCTTGTTTGTCACGAGTCATTTTGTTTAAAAACAAAAACATGGCGAGCTTTGTAAAAATTACAAAGCAATCTGAGCTGTGTATTTCACCTGTAACCACAACTTACTACTCATAGTCTTATTTGCTTTCGTTTACCAGGCGTCGTAACACTGCAGGTAGAAGAAATACAAGGTGATAAAAATTGTTCAGGTTAGCTTTCTGTAAAAAAAAAAAAATAATTGTATAAAAGCTTGAGGGGTTTTAATTTCAAATGATATAACTAGAACAGATCAGCTTCAGAACAATATAAAGATTTTATTGAAGAAATTTCCTTTTTTAAGGGCTGATTCTACCTCTATTGATGGACAGGGGTCAAATTGCATTATTAAACTTTATCAATGGAGGAAAGTGCATAGCAGAACATTTTGTAAATGACTCCATCAAACGTGAGCAAAACATACTTGTACAGAAATTGATTTGTTAAGAAGAAATGTAAAAAAAATGGAATATATTAAAATGTATTAACAAATCAGAAGTGGGTTTTTTTCATTGTAGTCTTCTCTCAACCAACAAAGTGTATGTTGAGAAGAAATCGGACCACAGAATATGTGTCATGTGATATGTTACTGGCCACCAAGTGCAAAAACAAAAGTAAAGATTGTTATCGGTCAATGTCTCTATGAAGATGAATATATTAAGTGATAAATTTCCGCCAACCAATATCTTTTTATTTTAATAGGTCAGATTTCAGATACAAAGATCACCCTAAGCTTCGCTATGAATGATACAGACACAAATGATACTCATTTGGATAGTAAAGGTAAACAAGATTTACTTTACCTACTCGTATAAAATATATATGTATACATATTCTGGGGCACAAGAAGCACATGATGACATATTATTTAAGGAATAAGGAATCATTCTTTGAGTATTATGAGGTGATAATTTTGGCGTGATCAAACCTTCGGGCTTTATGATTGATTTGATAACGCACCGACCGAAATTATTACTTTATAATATTAAACCTACAGCGACGTAAGAAAAATCACGGACTGCACGAAATAATTATGTTAACGCGGGTCATTATTTTTTCTGCAATGTCGCCACCTTTATATCCCGCATGAATCACCAAAAGAAAGCATTTTATTGTTTGAATAGTCCCTACATATAGACCCTTGTGAAGAACATATCATTCTGCAACCAATTCTCTGAATCTTTTTAGATTTTATGCCTAGGATAATAATGTTTTTTCGTGTTTTTATTTATTTATTTTTTTTTTTTTTTGTTTTGGTCTTGGAAGTTTTTTTTATGACAAACTTTTATCCTCCTTTATCTACAACATAGAAGGAGATAGAGATGTATAGAGACAGAGAGAGATATAAACAGAAAGTCAAACAGACATAATAAGGGGAAATGTTCCCTTTGTATTATGCTTTGATTTCTATGCTTTGTTGAAACATCGCGTAATGACAGTTCTGGCAAGTATAGTACGATTTACTTTGTGATTTAAGAACAATTACAAGCAAAAACAATATTGTGTATTACTTACCTTATATGTGTTATGGATTAGATTCAAATTAACATAATGTTTTGAAAATACATGCGTAAAATACAATGCTTTACGTTGTCATATCTGTTAAAAGGTGTTAACAATACATCTAATGTATCTGGGTTGTTATGAAATAAAAGTGAGTGCACATATGGGTTATGAATATCAAAATAATTTTTTTTCAACGTGTGGACTCTAATAAACGCCTACTACCATTAGTAATACTCCTAAATAAATCTTTCCTTTTTCTTGTTTATCTGAACGAATCATGACGTTTTCAACTGCGCATGAGCGCAAAAAGAACTTAACGTGTGTGAACTTTTCTGGTATTTAACTCGTAATTTTGTTTTACTTGCTCTTACTTATCTTATTCATTTCATCTTATTCTTTGCTTTTCCCGTATGTTGTCCTTACGAATCACAAAATATATTGTGCAAAATTTTATGTGGATTTTTTGAAAACATTTGTTAATTTTTTGGTTCGGAAATAAATAATTTAGAACATGAAATAAAATCATGAAACGATTGAGTATTAAATTTTAAATGTGCAGTAAAATCATCTCTTCACATATTTAATGAAATGACTTAAAGTGTTTTCAAATTTACACCATGAAAAATATATCAAATATACTTTGAAGGATACCCCATTTAGGAGTTATAAACGAAAAATATTTTTTAAAAAGAGGGTCCACATCGCTCACATGAGCAGCATTATCCATAACTCTGTTTAAATCAGCTTTATGGTATTAATACAGGATATCTAGCTGAACAATTTAGTAGAGTACGAGGGCTGTTCGATATGTAATGTGTATTGTAGCACAGCGCGATAACCCTTTGCACGATTTCGTGGATGATGGTACTCTTGAATAACTCTATTCAATACCTTTCACTCGGTATAAACATGAGCCTTCATCTCCACATAGTTTTAAACTAATAGTCATTTCAATAGAGTCAGTTGTTGACCACTGTTGTTAAAATGGTTGGGATACGGATTGAGAATATTGAAAAAACTAGAGCTTATATAAAAGTTCGCACAAAACTTGGTCATTCGGTAATACAGATTAACTGAATTTGGGGAAGTTTATCGGTCTGATAAGGTATCTCATGAGACAGCTCATAGGTGAAGAAGGAAATTTCTGACTGCACAGAGTCCGTCAAATTCTGGCGGACATGTGACTGTAACAGGCAAGGCTTTCTCAAAAGTCAGGAAATTAATTGATAGTAATGACATATACTAGTATTGCCAAAGCTGTTGGCATGTCGCTATTGCGGATGCATTTCATTTTGTAGCGTATTTTGAAATGTCGAAAGATTTCTGCCAGATGGATATCGAATATATTGACAGTTGACAACAAACGAGTACAAACCGCTAAGCAATTGCTAAAAATGTTTCCCAAATTCAATCAAAGACAATTAGCAAAGTGTTACAGGTCGGTATTACCGAGCAATTATGCTTAAAAAGCTCACAAAATATTGTGTCAGGATTTATGCATGTTCGTCTACTAGTACTTCATGATAATTCTCCATCACATACATCTGATCTTGTATAAAGCATTTTTGAAGTCGGAGTAGGTTACTATCTTGTCCCACCCACCCTACTCTCCAGATCTAGCCCCATGCGACATTGTGGTCCCACTTTACCCCCGGGGATTATGATTTAAACACATTTGAATCAACACTACCGGAAGATACTTCCACACAGGTAACAGCCTTTCTGGACATATGGTTATTCCTATTAAGATTTTAAAGTTTTTTTCTTTATTGTCTATTTATTCCTATGTAAATATACACCCCTATTATGGCTCCGCACTGTTCCCGAGGATCATGATTTAAACAAACATGAAGTGAGATCACCTAAGGATTCTTCAAGACATGTTTCAAGACACGCCTTTCTTGCCAAATGGTTTTTAGAATAAGAATTTTAAAGATTATTCTCTACTTATTCTATTTATGTAAAAATTCAACGCCTCCCCCTCCCCCATTGTGGCTCCATCCTATCCCGGGGATCATATTTTTAACAAATTTGAATCGACATTACCTATGAATGCCTCTACACAAGTTTAAGCCTTTCTAACCAAATGTGTTTTTGGTGTTTTCTTTAGCAGAAGACTTTTCTTTATTTTCTCTATTTATTACTATGAAAAAATTTAACCCACATGGTGGTGACCATCCTACACCCAGGAATCATGATTTGTACAAACTAGAATCGGATGCTTTCATTAAAAATGTCATCAAATTTTCAATAATTCTCAGTATCTCCCCTTGAAAGAAGGCGTGACCCTTCGTTTGAAGATACATGAATCACCTTTATTCAAGAATGCTTTGTGTCAAGTTTGGTTAAAATTGACCAAGCGGTTCTGGAGAAGATAAAAGTGAAAAGTTTACGACGACTTCGACAACAAGTCAGACAATGGACACAATTTGATGATCAGAAAAGCTCACTTGAGCCAATGGTTCCTGTGAGCTAAACATATTTTTTTTAAATTTTAAATTAAAACTAGTAATCAAATGGCAGGCACAATCAGATAATTAATTTATTGGGTTCTTCAATGCAGTGAAAGTTTTGAATACTCTTTTAGTGTAACCGTAATGTTTCCAATATTAACACAATTTCGTTAAAATTCAATCCGTCAAATGGTTTCCTTAGGGAGATAATTCTATACTTTTTCACTTCATTTAACTTTGTTTAGGTATATTTTTAATTTTCATTACTGCAGATAGTTGTAACTTTCTGTCAGGCTTTGAAGGCTATCATTACCTGGCGACAGTGGTGATTTTAACAGTCATTCTAGACGTATCCTGTATTTGTTGGTAAGTATAAATTCAACCTTTACTTTTCTATTTTGTTGTTTCTGCAATATCAAGTAAAGAAGTTGTATATTTACAGCTGCACTAAATATCAAATAAAAAGAAAACTACGGACAATAGAAATCAGTCGTCTAGAAACTCGTGGTAGACCTGCCTCAGAAGCAATTGAGCGTATCTATATCAATCGGGACCTTGCGTCCCAAAGCACTACATACGATGTTGTGGCGGACATGGCAAAAAAAACAGATCTCACCCACTGTTATGAAGAGTATGACCTGCAGGAATACGACAGAAGAATTTTACGAAGTGTTAAAGCTAACAGTGGAGACTATGATCTAGCCTGGCCATACAACGGCTGGACGGCGGACGCTTCACCTAGTGCTGATTACGACCACATGGAGACGCTGAGGAAACAAATGATGGACACTGTACCGGAAGAAGAGATTTACAGCAAACAGCGTCCGGTGGAAGAAGAATATGACGTCGTCTCAGTAGAGCCTCGACATGAGAAAGAAAAAAATACCGGGGAAACAGAATTGGCAAAGAACGTCAGCGTCAAAGCCATGGGCAAAAAAACTACAACAGCAGACGATCATAATAACACCAAAAACAAGCAGAATATGGTCAAAAGTGCGGCAAAATCTATACAGGCATCAGAAGACCAAACATCAGCAAGAAACACAAAGGTTAGGGCTACGGAAATACAATATTTACACACAGAGAGTGATTATCAAGATATAGATGAAAAGAAGGACCAACAGTCTGTTGATATAAAAAAATCCGTACGTTTCAGCGAGGAAGGCTCCGTTCAATATGGCACATGTTTTGCTAATGGTAATTGTAACAACAAACGAGTCACTAAAATAACCGACTGCAAAGTAAAGCAGGAAAAATTCGAAAAGCCTTCATTGAAAAAGACGGAACCCAAAGCAAAACACAATAAATCTCACAGCGGGAAAAGCATAGATGCCAAAAAATCTAATATTGGTGGGGAAAAAAATCTTTGTAACAACAGTACAGAAGTAAATCATATTCTTGAAGTCAAAGTACAGGAAGATAAGGATACTACCCCAGATAAAGTTTCGACAAATGAAGCAGAGAAAATACTGAACAAGGCTACAGCATTGCTCGTAGAGAGCATTAACAGTGTGTCTATGAACACAAAACTATAAGCCAAACCAGGAGAAATAGTTTTACAAGGCGAAAGAAATAAATCCTACATTAAAATTTATCGACGGAATATGGTGATATTTGCACACAAACTTCCACTCTGATTAAGTAAAAAGGATTAAGCTAATTTTGTGTCACACTTCTTTGATTCAGAAATATTACGTTGAATTATCAAAAAATCATATTACTAAATTATTTTAGTTGGCTATAATATACTGGTTCTTGAGTCCCCTCCCCACTTTTAGTTTAAATTAAATAAATAACATAACTTATGATAAATGTATAATTATTTTTTAATTTACCTACAAAAAAAATTGCTTAAAATCGTGGTGGGATGAGACATACTGATCTTTAAAACAAATGTCGAATTAATCCTTTGATATAAAGTAATGCATAAACTGTTCACATAGACTAATGCATAAACTGTTCATATGTCATGTATCTTCACACTTTTACAGTAATTAGATTTTAACAATTCTGTGTGTGTGTGTGTGTGTGTGTGTGTGTGTGTGTGTGTGTGTGT
>WFKH01010931.1:65299900-65312657 GCA_016163765.1 Magallana hongkongensis
GATCATCAGACAAAATTACACCCAAACCCTCCCACCCTATTTGAATTGTGTCATGATGGCGTTAATTTGAACGACTGCCATGTTTTTTACTTTATTATTGTCTTGTCAGTTCATTGAGTTTAATTATTTTGCAGCCAAATTACCACATGTGGTTGTTATCGTGCATATGGCTACTATTTGAAATTATTTAATTGGATTCAAGATTGAATAGCTATAATCAAATTTAATCATTGCCATCAATTATTCAATCATGTTCATTACTCGGATATTAATCGAAGTATATCAGATACTGCTGTCTCTTTGTTTTATGTTCCAGTCAACAATTTAGGCTGGACTTGCTATTATCAACTACCAGGATTCCTGTTTCACCTTGGGATTCACCTCGTGTTTGGCATCAACACACGACTTGCTATTACCAACTACCACGATAACCATTCTCATCATGGGATTCAATTAACACTGGAACAGTGTCAACATGTGACTTACTATCGCCAACTACCAGGACAATAATTCCTATCGTGGACTTCATTTTGTGCTCAGTACGTATATACATCTACCACGATTCCCATTTTCGTCATGGCTTATTTCACATCTACTTCTTCCTGTGCTCCATTTGTGGTTACCATTCAAACTCTATAAAATTGTTTGTTTTTGGAATTTGCAACATGGCAAGGTTTCTCAGGTCTTTGATGTAGGTAACTGATCCCAGGGCCTACTCAAAGTTTGGGAATAGGTTGTCAACTGTGCCCAGGGTCTACCTAGCCTAGCCATTAATCCGCTTTAAGCAAAGCGTTATTTATCTACTATTTGATCCATTGATTATTTATTGATTCAATTCATCTATTGACAATGATGATTGATATTGATTGATATATTGATTGATTATAGATTGATTGATTTTATGATCCTATTGCTAATGTAATTGATTTATATTGATTGATCAAACAATTTGATTGATTGATTTATGGATTGATTGATTGAACAATCCTATTGTTGATGTGATTGATTTATATTTATTGATTGAACAAATGATTGTTGATCTGTTGATTGATTGATTGATTGATTGATTTATTGTGCAGCCATATACCTGCTCACCAATTGGGTGGCAGGTCGGTTGTTAAAATGCATGTTCAATTTCAATAAATAAGCCATGACCAAAAACGCCAGTTGGTGTTCAGCTGTTGTCTTTTATAAAAAGTACAACCTGTTGTAGGATAAATCCATACACCAACGATCCAATGGGTCTGGCTCTTTCCTCCATAATTATTCTTCCCATTTTAAGTCTTTTGATTCTGACCCTAGCTGTTACTTAAGACTAAAATTTATCGCAGAAAGTTGTCATTTACATTAATCACGAACAGAAATACAATGTAGACCATTTTCTTGTTTTGATGTTTCCTCACGGTTAAAAATTTCAACTGATTTTGTCTTATTCTATCTGTGCTAATGATGAAAAGACATAGCGGATATACTAATGATTAAAAATTTAACAGTATTATATTTTGTTATTGTCAAATTATCAATCAGTGTGAACACTTTAAAGTTTTATTAGTGTATTAGGGTTAAACATGTAATAGAAATGAAATATATAGAATATATATATGAATATTATAAAAATCCTAGTTTATGATGAAAATTATGCAGTACATAAAGCTTGTCATGTATTTTAAAAAAAACTACAGGAGAATGAGAGTTTTGTATGGTGAAAGGGGGTTTAAAACTGTGATTTAAAAATCCGTTATTGATATGTGATAGGATATGCTTTTATACATTTTGCCAAGAACAGGGATAAAACTACGCACTAAGCAGAGAGAAAATGCAATTGATCAAAATTAATTATACTAAAAACATGCCAAAACCTCACTTCTATCATACCAATCTCTCGTTCTCACATCATAGCTCATTGTTATATACTTCCCGTTATTTCGTATTGGTGCGGTAATGATAAAAGAATAGTATCATTAGGAGTATCATGTTCACTTTATACTAATTTGCTTAACCTTTATATCTTTGTTGCACCTAAATGAGTGTTGATCTTTAATTATATAAACATCTACCGAGTATGATTCCCTCTATTTCTTACGAAAACCTTACAGTTAATTCTTAGGTCTATAGAAACTGACAGAACTGAAATCTACACGCCCCGTTTTTCGATTGGTCGAAACCTACAGCGACCTAAGAAAAATCACGAAATAACCATGATGATGTCAGATGATGATGTCAAACTCAAATTCCGATGGGAGGCGATTAGGCTGTTTCTTTTAGCTAACGTACTGATGTATATGAACAGTGATGTGTATTAATCGTTTTTAAATGATGTTTACTTACTTCGCGGATTATAAAGCGTAACCTGCACTAACCCGGGTTATACTTGTTTAACTTGGGTAGACATTGAGTTCATTTCTTAAATAATTGACAAACTTTGTTACAACAATACCCGAACTCATTTTTTTTTGATCCGGTGGTAAAATACACATTACGGAGATGACCAAGAACGCTTTGCTTGGATTAGTAGGGTATGAATCGTTTAAAGAGAGCTGTTGCCGATTAAGGTACAGTACTGTATGGCGCTACATATGATATAAACTAAACTCTAGCAGTTTAAATTTTATTTTCATGCTAAATCGTACTTAATATAAGACGTGTGTTTGAACATGTAGGGTAAATTGGAGATGTTCAGGTTCTGGAACCTGAAAAACCGCGCTAATCTACGCAGCACAGCTGTTTTCTCTTATGGTACCACGCTGTAACTGCGTAATTTGATAAAAGGGACCACGGGAAATGAAGAATCACGCATCAACGATCATTTATCATCAAAATAAATCATTTTGTAAAAATCCGCAAAATATAGAATTTAACCATGATCATTAAAAAAAATAACTAATGATATAATTCTGCACTTTGCTGTATAACGGACAGAGCATGAACTTCCCAGTCATTACTTTATAATTGATATCTTAATTAATGTTTAATACTTTCATCGAATTAAGAATGTTTTTTTTATTTAGGAAACATGGCCTTGCAATGGAATAACATACAAATATAATACTTTGAGTTATTTCAAATTTTTAATGAAAAACACCGATTTTATACGAGGGGATTGAGAACTTATTTTAACTTAATTTCAAATAATATATTTACGATGACCTTACATTCTATATCTTGACAGCTTCTAGTACCTAATCTTTTTGCTATCTCAATTAAGATATTATTTTTCATCCTAAATGATGCTAAACGTATTTAAAAAAACCCACTCAGTGCATTATATAAAGTAGCTGTTGCAGTTTCTTTTAAATACCCAACACAACCGCTTTGTAACTGTTTTATTTGTACATAAAAAAGAGATAATTATGTTACATACTATTAAATGTTTTACTGAAGTATAAATAACTTCTCATGAAAAAAATCTGTTGTTGTAAGAGCAATTTCAAAGTAATAATTCATATGGGCATTGTTATGAGCAAATCCACAAACATTTGGTCCCCGGATATGCCATGCCTGTAGTAATATTTCCATTCTAAAACATAGTTATCACATCATATTGTCACACAAAGGACTCGAATCGTCATGCATCTTATTCCTAACGAATCTTTCGGACAACCTGTTTTTCTATCTTTTAAAATACTTGGCATTTCCACACTGTATGCTTTGTTACTTACAATTTATACATTGTACACCTAGTTTATGCCTGGTTCTATTTTGCGCTGTTGAGGAATCAAGAATGAACTGCCTTTGTTGAAGCAGATGCACCTACAATCATCGCTGTACTTCATACAACCTTTAAGATAATTTATCATTTATTAACTGATCATGACAGATTGCACATTGGTGTTTCATTATCTCTACTATTATTACAGATATTTGTCAACAGCTTCAAGAATTCTGTTTTATGTTGTCCCTTCTCAGTTTCCAAATACTTTGAATTTTTAATGATTATACTCCTAATTAGCATAATTCAACTTATGATTCCTTTATTTGCGATGTTAATGATTTTCATTATTACAAAAGAGGCTTCTTCTGAAAAACAAGCTAACTAAAGACTTTACTCATTATTTTTCAAAATGCTTCTAATTTACCGAATTTAATATGAAATGTACGGATTGTAATTGCTTTATTCTGGTGGGAGATAGAACCATGTAGCCATGCGAATACAACTTCTGACCCTTCAGGCAGGTAGAGTCGAGAGGCGCTGAGTCTGCCGCAGGTTGGGGACATCTTCTAGTGTTGGTTGTCGTTCGAGTCCTCACATCGACGGAGTCCATTCTCCCAAGTGAAAATAGAGGAGGCACAACTTGTCAATAACTCAAAAGCAACTGAAATTAAAAAAAGTAAAAGTATCATTACAACCTACAAATTCAAATGTTTGATAATGAAAAAGATTAATATGCAAGCAGGAAAGAGACACATTGCTTAAACCAGCTATCTTGCCGCATTTCAAAATTTAAACCCAAACAAATTTGTCAAAAATTGGGATTTAATTTCAAATACAATACAAAGTGGATTTCGGAAATTGATGACCAAATAATAAACAACTCACCCATAAATGATATCCAGCATGCTAACTGTAGGTTCCGATGAAAAAAGGACACTTCAAAATCTTTAAGGTTGCTATTAATCGCTCAAAAATAGAGCGATAGACTATTTTTGCAACTTTTTTCTTCCTTGTTATAGCATTTTCAGACACAAAGGGGATATCTTATTTATTAGAAAATTGAATGAATTGTTTGGGTGTTTTTTGTTTTTTGTTTTTGTTTTTTTGTTTTTTTTTTGTTTTGTATTACTCCAAATAAAATTGAGTTATCTTTTATCCTTCAAATGATGATAAATTATCATACGTAAAGTAATAACTTTTACAGCTTATTATTCATTGAAACGCAATCAATTTAAGTTATATCTTTAAATTATTTATTTTCGAACAGGAAAAACCAAATGCTCCGAATAACTCCTTAAATTAAGCACGGGGTTTTCTTTGTGGATTATCACAACAACTGAGACGACAGATTGAGAGGTTCGAAAAGACAAGATACAGGAAACTGTATTGAATAATATAATAAGAAAGGTATTTACCAGAAATGTAGGCACACGTTTAATTTCCTGTTCTTTTCGCTCTGATGCGCAGGTGTGTTAAAAAGTCATATCTCGTTCAAATTAACAAGCAAATAGAAGGGATAATGTAGGTATGATATAATTATGGTTCTAGACGTTCCTTAAAGTCCACGCTCGTTGAAAATGTTAATTTTGATATTCATAAAACGCATGTGCTCTTGATTTTGTTCCATAAATCTAACCAAGAGACGTCAGAGAGAGAGAGAGAGAGAGAGAGAGAGAGAGAGAGAGACCATCATTAAATAGACGTTTAAAGGCATCCCTACCCCTTTAGGATTATAAAGATTTGCGAATTAATTTTTTTTTTGTTGGTCAAGATTTCGGATAAGTCTCCCCCCCCCCCCGCTCCCGTCCAACTTTTAAAAAAGATGCCTCGTGTCGGATATATACAATTCACATCTTTTAAAGGACATGCCAACGAAGCGTTTTTTTTTTATTTATTAAATTATCAATTTATTTTTTTATTTTTGTTAAATAAAATTTAATCCACAAAACATACAGGGTTTGTAATATTTAACATTATATTGTTAAGACAAGTAATTGTTCTCAACCGCATTGTAAGCAATAGAATGTAACAAATTACTTTTATAGTACACAATCGAAACCTTACTATACTAGTCAGAACTGTCGCAATCTCTCTTAGAAAGCATAGAAATCAAATCATAATACGAAGTCATTTCCCTTCTGTCTGTCTGCTGTCCATATGGTTGTCCGTCTGTCTCTCTCTACCTATCGTCTCGGTGCTTGTATATTTGTAGATAAAAGGAAGATATTGTCATACATAAACTATTAAAATATAAACATTAAAAATACAACAACAACAACGACAAAAAACCCGCAAAATACATTATTACCCTTGGCATAAAACAGAATCACAAACTGGTTGCGGAATAAAATATTCCCGACGGCAGTCTATATGTAGTGAATATATGGCAATAATTGTCATCGTGTACTTCTTGTGCAATTATATCTTTTTTGTTTTACTTATATATGTCATTATATATTTGTGTTTACCGTATATAACTATAAATTTATCTACAGATATATATTTTGTTTTTAAAGTAAATCTTGTTTACCTTTACTATCAAGATGGTTTAAAGCGAAGCGTAATGTGATTTTCATATCTGAAGTCATACCTATTAAAATAAAAAAAATCTTGGTGCAAATGTATCATTTAATATATGTATCTTCATAGAAACATTGACCAGTAACAATCTTTACTTTTGTTTTTGCACTCGGTTTCCAGTAACATGTCACATGACACATATTCTGTGGTCCAATTTCTGCTTAACATGCACTTTGTTGGTGGAGAGACGACTAAAAACAATTTAATTTGGTGATACAAGTTATTATATTACATCATTTTACAGTTTATAAATAATTTTTTTTTAACAAATCAATTTATGTGCAAGTATGTTTGCTCACGTTTGATGGTGTCATATACAAAATTTTCTGCTATGCACTTTCCTCCATTGGTAAAATTTAACAATGCAACTTGTTTTCCGTCTTTCAATAGCGGTTGACTCATCTCTTAACGATAAAAAGAGACATTGACCTTTCTGGTGCTGATCTGTTGTCATAACATCATTTAAAATTACAAACTCCCTTAAGCCCCTTTCACAATTGGCGCACGAGCAGAAGCGACAAAATATTCGTGCGACCGAAAAAATTAGATATGGTTCGTAAACTGTTGCCAAAATAATCGCAATTGTAAAAGTACTCGTACGAAATTCGCACGAATCAGAGCGACGGTTGTGCGAGGTAAATGCATTTAATCTTGCGATATATCTTGCGTCTATATACGACTGTTGTAAAATGAAAGCGAGTGTCGTAAGATCATGCGATTGGATCGCACGAATGACTAGCTGATCGGACGATTGAACGTGCGCCAATGCGATAGGACGAACGGCGCTCGTCCGATCATGCGTTTCATCGTACGAATGGTCGTGCGAGTCAAAGGGGGTTTGTATACCTCCCGTTTCCGACGCTCTTCAGTAGAAATAGTTGAATGCAAGAAAAGATACCGCCCAAGAAGATGACAAAAGCAACAGGCAAAATCAAGGTCAATTGCGGCCTGAAACAGATATGTACATGTATACTGTATAAGGGAACTATTCGCCCCCGCTTTATTTTCGCTCATTTCGCTCTTTTTGTCAGTTAGCGAATTTACACTTGGCGAATTTCAATGTCTCATATTATCTCTCTTTTACCACAACATTGCTGTGGCGAGTTCAAAACGAACCAAAACCGTAAGTAGAAGCAAAAATGTCACGGGGCGAATATGACCCTGTATCCAGTATATACTAGTGGCAAATCATGGACACTAAAACCGATAAATCTTGCAATGATAGTAAAACGTTGCAAGATTACATGAGACACGTTGAGCAACAGTCTCATGGTCGCACAACAGACGCATAAACAGCTGCAATTTATTTTAAGGTCTTTGAAAATCGTGCATCACTCTTGCGAGTACACAAAACGTTGTAAAACGTTCGTAGTAATGTTCGTGCGTTTCATTGCAATAATTTGGATCGCATTCGGTCGCGTCTGAATACTGTGCATGTCCACTATTTTGAGGAGACTTGATGCGACCACAAAAACGCCTACAACGAATGCGAGAGCTCTTGCAACGGATGCGATAGCTTTTGCGAAGCCAAAAAAACCCGATCGCAAAGTGTTGTAAAGTGCTCGTGCGCCAATTGTGAAAGGGGCTTTAGCAATGCCATTTACGAAGGGTGTCTAAAACTTCTTTTTTGTCATTTTAAACGGGTTTATATATACATATTGCACCACTGAAATGTCATATAATTCCAAATCAAAGTTGAATTATGGTTTTGAATGTCTTTTTGGTAATTAAACTAAAATTTTACCATTGTTAAAAGGGTCGCGAGTTTTTGTTATAAAAATTTACAGTCTTTAAAAATATGTCAAGATTTTAATCTTCATTAGTGATGTAGTTGATATTGTGTGCGTCATTTTCATATATCATTTGAAGGCGTTTTTAAACAAGCAAAAGATTTTTAAACGCCAGAAAAAGCGACGTTGCCCAAACGCACAGAACACCGCACCATCATAAAATTCTGTGTCGACTTGGGTAAAACATCGATAGAAACGATACAATTGATGGAAGAAATATTTCGAGATCACTTATCCACAAGAGGCACAAGCAATTTTTCATGTAGTGTGCGACTATACCCTCTGACCAAACGATGAATGCAGGATATTACTCTCAGGCAAACCAAAGACTACGACGTTACAAAAACGTCGTTTAAACTCAACGTCAGAGTGGGCCATGCGGCCTATATAGGCAAAGTTAAACCGGTATATAATGATAGCTCCAATATAAGAATGTACATTGCTCTGATTTTTATACATAAACAATATTATAGTCTATATCAAAATATTATAATACTTTCCTGAAAATGGCGTTGTTATCAAGAATGAAATTACATGTGTCAATGAAATTTTTGGACAACCCTCCTATATAGTTAAAATTGGGCGTGTGCTTACCTGAACAATTTTTATCACCAGTGTTACGACGCCTGGTAAACGAAAGCAAAAATGATTGATGGGTAGTAAGTTGTGGTTACAGGTGAAATACACAGCTCAGATTGCTATGTTATGTTTACAAAGTTCGCCATGTGTTTGGTTTTTTTTTTAAAAATGTACTCTAATGAAATAACTATAAAAAGTCTCGCGGCAAACAAGATCATTAATACATTTAAGAAAAAAAATCCGAACTCAGTATCTCGCTAGCTATTAACTAGACTCGTTACATTCAAAATTTGGAGAAGCATTAAAAATGTTCAAGTTCACGTTAACCCTTTTTCTTTTCTTAAAGCTAAACATTATTTATTTTTACAACGATTGATAAACAAGTTCTACAACTTTTATTAATAGCTTTCGTTGGCACAGATGTTAGCGCGAGGGGGTCATTTATGTGGGAGGAAGCCGGAGTGCCCGGAGGAAACCCATGTGTCCAAGCGGGCGACCACCACACCCTTTCAAATACAACCACTGTCGATCACGCGGGGACTAAACTTGGGTCGGGTCGCAGCGGTGAGAAGCGAGTGCGTTGTCAATTGCACTACTTGGACACACGTTTATCACGCTGAGTATTAAGAATGGACAAATTAATAATAAATTTGAGAACATTGAGCTTTAATCGTTTCTATGACCCTTTAACACTCTTAATGTCAATAACAAGAGTTATTTATATGCAAAAGAACACTAAAAATAAACGAATGTTAAAACAACAGTTCCATTGATTTCGTTCTAAAACTTGATCGTATCATTATAACGGACAAAAAAAGGCATTTAAACATTTTAAAACTATGTTTTTGATACTTGAAAATTAAGAAAATCTTTTTTACCCCAATATATGATATATAATGCTTTTCCAATCCAAGTCTCTATCGAATCTGGATCGTCCTCAGAATAAGGTATTCTATTGACTGATGCACAAGAGGACATGGAAATGGTCCAGTTTAATTTAATACAGTGAATCAATCCATTACAGATCCCTTTAAAAAAAAGAAAAAATCAAATTAATTAAAAATGGCTGAATATATACATGTATAATTAAAATAACCACATGCGCAGTTAATTTGAATATTTACCCCCCCCCTTTTGAATTTATTTAGAAAAAAACAGTTAATGTAGCTGCATAATAAGAGTATTAAAACACAGAAAGAAGGTATTTGATATTCGTTTTACAGCTTTAAATTACTCTTATGTTAAACCCTTCTCCGAGCAAGAAGGTGCATAAGACCGGTGCATACTCCAAGTTTCCGTGGCGCGATGCGAATGAGAGTCATTGACAGCCCCCCCCCCCTTGGATAGCACTCACAACACTGTTATACTGCATAATGCATACTTCCTCGCCAGATTTCTGCTGAAAAATATCTACAATGAACGATTTCCATCTACATATAAGAAATCATCATCCTTTGCACACCAGCTTTTTATAAACGGCGTTCTCATACGAACTTTACCATTTGTATTATAACAAACGGGAATAATTGGAAAGATTTTATAGAAACTCTCATCAAAAGATGTTATAAAACATAAAAGTAAATAAAACCATCTGCATGGAAACATCATGTTTGGGAATTGAACATGCAGAAATAAATGCATTACCAAAGTCATGTCATATGTGAACAACATTTACACAAGATAAAAAAAAAATTAAGTTCTAGACAAGAAGCTAACACAGAGATATGATATGACCTTGACCTTTCCAAATATTGAAACGTGATTCAAAGTCACTGTTCGCCTATTTACTATACATGTACGCAGACTTATTTTTAAGTCTGATAAAGACTGGAACAATAGGAGAAAAATTAAGGTTCAAAACAGGCTTTAAAAGATATCTAGTTTGACGTTAGCTATTGTCCTAAAGATCACCACACATTTTTGTACACAAGCAATACTTATGTTAAATATATAAAGAAATACTAACATGTTATTAATATATATAAATAGTTCTGATATAACCTCGATCTTTGACCTATACAAATGGTTCAAGGTCACTGCATACCCTTATCCATAGGTTCTTTAGCTATGAGCGAAATATAAACAGGAGAAAATATACGTTCGAGCAAGGATTTACAGATACGTCTTTCAAGTAAAACAGTAACCCTTGACCTAGAAAGTTTATCAAAGTCACTGCACACACTCTTTACCAAAATGTAGTTTGTGGATGAAGTATGAGCCAGATTACATAAGGAATAGAAAAAATGTGGTCCGGACAAGTGATGTCGGACGAACAGACGGAAGGACAGATTGGTCAAAACAGGGCGCCTTCTGAGCTATGACAATATCAGCACGAAATAAAAAAAAAGCATTTGTGATTGTTAGAGTTTTTTTCACCAAAAATCAAAAAATGAAAACAAATTATACGCTACAATCGATTTCATATTGTAAACACCTACCCAGTTGTAAAATTTACAATATGATATTGCTTGCAATATTATATCATTTTATATGTCACTTTTTTGTCATGTATATGATCAAATAAAATTACTTAGTTGTATTAAAAATATGTTTGTAAAAAATATACTTACCAAGTATGAGAAACAATCACAAACTCTTATTTATCATGACTAAACTCGGAGCTAAACTATAAAAACACTAATTTCCCTGAGTAACATTTGAAATAAATTACAGACTTCAACAATCGAAATCGATGTTTTGCTTAATATCAACATCTACAATTTCCTGATCACAGCGGTTAAAAAGCTGAACAACAAGCGTATTGGCAGTTTAAATCGATGTACTAGTATCATTTATTGCAAACAGCATGTTCATACCTTACATTATTTATTTTAGATTTAAGATTCTAATAATATTTCTTTAGTTCAAGCCGTCGTAAATATTGTTTAATTTATCATTTGTTTTCTTTCAGTGTGCTATTTTTTTTTATGGACGTCTTTTTATAAAAAATATGGGACAAAATGGTGCCTGTATTACCTAATGTAGCCCGACATTTAGATCGATGCATTGCACGTACATTTGTAAGTGTCTAGGACACAATTTTAAGCACACCATTTTCACATGTTAGTTTACCATTTTTATGTTTAAAACTAAATTAAAATTACCCTGAGCATTTTCAATGTTTTGATAACACAGAACGTTTACAAATGATGTAATGTAAAGATAATACTTCGTTGTCCACAATATTACTCGCGACAATAGAATATATTATTTATATTTCTTATTTTGTGTTCCAAGATAGCTTTATTTATGAAAAACTATGTTTACAAAAACAAGGCCTGAAGTTTGTTCAGATAAGTAAGAATTCTAAACTTTGTTAATAATCAAAATCTGCAGTATAAAAAACCCCAAATATCCTTTACATTAATTTTTCTCGCATTATTACCAGAGTGATATCGGTTTGTCCAGTGTGAGACAGCAGTGTGAGATTTTTCTGTCTTACACTGTGTATTACTACGCCGCTTTAAAACGTAAACAAACGTTGTCTGCTGTAACTAAATGATAAATGATGAACTGAGCTAATCTATAAATCGTTGTTTTGTTTATCTGACTACAATTTATCATATTTTCATTGAAAAAATTGTCGTAAAATATCTCCTTCACTTGCACTATTTGTAGCACGCGGATGGATAAATCGAAAGTAAACATTTAGAAGTCAAAAGAAAAAGTTGTCAGACATTGTTTTTTATGTAAAATAATGCGAGAAAAATAATCATTCATTACATACTCGTGAGGGATAGTTAAATTCCACCTCGGGGCCAAGATTCACGGTCTAGGACTTGGCAAAGCCTCGTCCTAGACTGTGAATCTTGTCCCCTCGGTGTAATTTCACTACCCCACACTCGTAATAATGAATGATTCTATTACTCTACCTTAAGCCACTGTTATAACGGCAATGGTACCTTAGTTTTCAAAATTGATATTACCATGGTGCATTACTTATTTTTACATCAATTATTATTATTAGAGTGACCCTTTTGACCTTTCTTCAATAGCCCCACCGCACCTGGTGAAATTTTATGTTATTGTCAAAAGTGTCTTTTACTATTGTTTTGCAATAGTTTAATAATATGATTAAGGATGGTTCCTTGTTTTTTTATAAAGAAAATTGCAATTTTTTTTTGAGATAGAATAAAAAAATGATTACTATGGTCAA
>WFKH01010931.1:65319674-65340120 GCA_016163765.1 Magallana hongkongensis
ATCTCATCAAATTGTAGCAATTTCCTGAACCTTTACTTCCTGCAAATATGAAATCATCTAAGTAATGAGACAATGTATTTAAACCCGAATTTTTAACTGTAGCCCACTCTAAAAATGTTGAAAACTCTTCAAAAATGGCACAGGATAATGAACATCCCATTGGCAGACATTTATCAAAGTAATATTTTCCTTGAAATTTAAAACCTAAAAGCTCAAAGTCCCCAGGATAAATTGGTAGTAGCCTAAAAGCATTTTTAATGTCAACTTTGCCCAGTTCTGCACCCTGTCCCAGCTCTGCAATCATTTCCACAACAGAATCAAAAGATGAATATTTTACCTAACATAATTGAGGATCTATAAATGCATTGATACCAAGAGAAGGAGGGTAAGACAGATGTGTGATCATCCTCCAGCCTCCACTTGATCTTGGTACTAAACCTATTGGGGAAATGTGCATATTTGGTATTGGTGGATTAGAAAATGGACCCATAACCCGACCCGCATCAACTTCTTTGTTAATATTTTCTTCTAATTGAGCTTTGTGCTCATTTGCTGACACAAGATTTCTAGAAAAACTACCTAACCTTGGCCCCACATAATTCAATTCAATTCAATTCTAGAGATTCTATCAACCCTAATTGGTAAATGCCCTAGGTCCCAAATTCCTGTACCCCGAGAATTGCTGAGCTGGTCTGGTGGTGGTAGGTGCTTGAAATCCCCCTTGTCTAAACCTTTGAGGAGAGCCATATCCTGATGGGTAAGGCAGGCTTTGGCTGAAATTTGACACATGTCTACGTGGATGGGCTGACATTGGACAGTTCAACATAGAATGCTCATGCCCACATTTTATACACACATGTGAATATGAACATGGATTTCTGATGCAAAACCCTTGAAAATTGAAAGCATAGCACTTATTGACTCCATAGAACCCTGAAACTGGAGAAGAATTGCTTGCCCCCACCATATACATAACCCAAAGTTCTGAGTCTACTACTGCCCATGACTTGGATGGGTCCATTGCCATTTCAAGCCTGAATTGCTCGTCATACTGCTTCCACCCCACTGATCTCCCTGCCCCTACTCTAATATCATGCATGTATTTTAACAAATCTTGAGTTTTGTCACTGTGCACAGCAGTAAATATACTCACATAAATTAAAAATGCATCAGTCCACTTTTCAATTGTAACAATTTTTATGCTAGACTTTGACCTTGAACATAGCTGACCATCATTGCCCATGACAAAAATCCTGTCACTTGCACTGTCCTCAGTGTTAGAATTTTTTAGTAATGTAGCCAAATCAATGTATTTGCCCTGATTGATTTTCTGTCTAATATGTGAATTAACATTGTGACCCAGCGAAAACTGCACAGAGTTTAATTGGGCCGGAATGCTACCTTCAATACCCGCAACTGTTGCGAGTGCATTACCTGGGATGGGTGCAGCATCCATGCCGCCAGGGCTTCCTGGGGCTGCATCACCATGAAGCATAACTGGCGCCATCATCTGAGGGACTTCTACTTCGGAGAGGTTCTCTGCCTGTTCGGACGATGATCCCACGTCGCGGGTTTTTTTTCATTTCTCTTCCTCTTATTCTTCTTAGCTTGACCTCTTTTGACCTTTGGCATGTTCGCTCAAAAAATATCCAAATTATTTTAATTTTACACTTCAAATTCAATTATTTCATTAATGATAAATTAATTCGTTTCACGGTAAAACACAGAAAAGGTACATATATATAGACAATTAAAATTGCCCTCGTGGTTAACGGCAGCTCTAATGGCTTGCATCAAAAATTTTTAAATCTATTCCAATCAGTCTAAAATTATGCCATCGAGCGAAATAAATATAGCCGCTTTAGACTTTGATACTTATTTTGTATAAATGCACTGTTATAAACATTATGAGTGGCCAAAACTATTTCGAAATTTTAAAAATATTTTCAGCTCCTTAAATTACCAACCTTTCCTTTCCGCTACTGTATGAAAAAAGGGGAGATAATCGGGAAATAAAGTGCCTAAATATAAAACCTCGTGCGAACGGATAATTAAATCCCGGCTACATTATCTACAGAGCTAGATATCAAAGTAAGATGATTATTGCGGGGGAGAGCTTTGATAACGGCGCATATTCCGAGACAAGCTCAAATATGCGCTATTATAAAACAGAGCAACAAATTTGGTATGTATTCCTGTCTGGGTTTCTATTAAACATGGTAAACACTATCAGGGTTTTGACAAGGAGAGGAGAAGAATAAAAGAGAAAAAATCTAAATGCTTTACCAACTTATCACTTTATAAAAAACACATTTCCCCCATTTTCTGTTAAAGTTTGCAAATTTACCCTTTTATGTGTCAAGGTATCTTAAAGCAGTGAGATGTGTTCTAATATCTGAAAGTAATCATTGAATTGTTAAGGTTTCATTTAAACAGCGTTTTCTTTAGATATACGATTCAATGACCATTGATGTAATATTTTCTTCTTTGGCATCTGGTGCAAGATTTACTAAACGAAATGAACTGTTACCTATACAATGATTTTCAAATATAGATAGAAGTTCTTGTGAATTTGCACAATCCCACATTAAATGTTTCGTAGTTTCATCCTCTAGTTTGCAAAATGAGCATAATTTTGTGTCCTTTTTGCCATATTTATAAAGATTGGTATTGGTTGTCAGAATGAATTGATTAATTCTGTATTGAAACTATAGGAGTTTAGAGCATTTTGTACACTTACAAGGCATTTGATAATTTTTTTTCCATTGGTAATCACTAATTGCAAAATGTTTTCCCATTTACATTGCCCGAATGGAAGAACTTGCTCTATACATAGAATGTTGTGCGTAGGTTTGGTTCCTTTCTTTGAAGAACAATATGGTACAATATTAAATGTTATACTGGGTTTAGGATTATCATTGCCGGGTTTGAATATTCAAATTTTTCATTGCACCTTTAATGGCTTTTTGTAATCTTGCATGATTGAGGAAATTAGTTTTTAGGTCAAATTATTTTTAAGTTCATCGCTACTGTATATTTAACCATTTTCATCCAAAATATCAGACATAAGTAATATTTTTTCATCAACCGTTGTTAATAAAAAGGAGACTTATTCCCTATTTTTAAATTTTTATTATACTATATTGGCTGGTTTATAAATTCATTCTATGTTGTTATTTCAGTTTTCTCTTGTATGTTTTGGAAGGCTTATAATGTGTCTTTCCAAAAAGGATTTTTCAAGTCCTTAAATAATGTATTATAATAGTTATAGTCTGAACCTAAATATAGAGTTTTATTTCTATTCATAGAGGTATTTTTGGCATTCAAAACAGTATCATCAGCATATTGAAAGATAAGATATTCGGTCTTGTTTTCTTGATGCCTTTTATGTATTTATTATTTTTAATTTTTATTTAGAGAATTTCTGCACGGAAAAGACATCCAGCCTGTGTTACTGCAGAGAATGCATTATTATTATTTATCCATTTTTTAAATTGATGGACCAACATTTGAAAAATGAGAGCACTTTGTATTCGAATTTCTGTGAAATAGTGTCAAAGGCTTTTTCAAAGTCCAATTACAACAAAAGACCTAAGATATCATTTTCTTCTACATATTGCATTAAGTCAAATATTAGCCTTGTATTTTTCCCTATGTATCTCCCTGGAATAAAACCTGTTTGATCAGTACAAATATTTTTCTCTATTTTTTTTTTATTTTTTATTCTCTGTGCTATACAGCCAGATCCTATTTTATAAACTACGTTTAATAATGTTATTGGTCGACAATACTTAATATAGAATTTACTTTTGCCTTCTTTTGGTATGCATGTTATAATTCCTTGTTTTTGTGTTACAGATAATTCCCCATTTTTATATCCAAAATTTAAATATCTTACAATAGAATTCCCTTATTGTTTCCAAAAAACTTTGAAAAATTCTGTTGTAAATCCATCACTTTCTGGACTTTGTTTATTGGACATATTTATTAAAATAGAAGCTGCTTCTCTGTGGGTAACTTCACCCTCTAATGATATCAGTTCTGCATTTTTAAGCTTATCCACAGTTGTATCTACTAAACATTTGTTAAGATTATATTCATTGTTATTGTAAATATTTCTTGAGTAAACAGTTTTGTAAAATGACTTCTTTCTTAAACTTCCTTTAATATTTCAGACAGCTCAGTAATATTGTTCTTGTTGTTTCTTCACTGATAAGTTTAGGAATGACCTTTACCATGTTTGAATTCATTAAATTTCATATTTAGCACTGGAGAATGATCAGATCTGTATCTTGCTAAGATATCGCACTCTTCGGCTAAACTTAGAAAAGATTGGGATATCAGGAAAAAAAAATCAAAGCGTACTTGTTTAAAAGGGTTTGGTTTCCTCCCGGTTTACGGCTAATAGATTAGGAGTAGAAACCATTTATAGTATCTTTCTGTTTGTTTTTTCTGTTCGGTCAAGGTTTTTGAAAAGCGGAGCGGATCAGAGACTCTTGAGGTGGGAAGATGGATATTGGGTAAATACTTAAAACTTTAATAAAGTGTATTACAGCAAACACCACATGGGTCATAAAAAGAACATAACATAATTGATATATTTTTAGTGGTCAATTCCAGTTTTCTTTACTTCCTTAGGATAAATACATTATGAGAAAAGAAATAAAAAATATTGGTTTTAGGTTAGAAATTAAAAAACAAATTTTTTTCACAAAAAAGTTCCAGAAATCACCAGGTTTTATTGGTTAAATTGACTAATCTTGTAGAAATAATGTCTAGTTTGCTTTGTCAATTATCATTAATAACACGACCAATTTTCTATTACTGACGATACATTCTTACGATGAAATTTCTGTAAAGAGAAAATTAATCAATCGTTTGCACAGAAAACCTTGTAGAAAATAAAAAAGTTCACATTTCTATTATATTAACATATGATACAACTTTTATCCAGATAAAACAGCAAATCGTAGGAATATCTTCCTTAAAGATGATCGTGTATTAAGATAAACTATTTTATACCTAAATATATACTGGTAAGTTTTACAGGAATGTATCGCATTTCAGAGAAAAGATCAATTTGCAGAAAAAATATCAAACACTTTTTTCTGAATACCAAGTTGTGGAGTTTCAATGATTTTTTGAACTATATGAAATATATATCTTTATTTTCATTATAGCAGATATTTTGGGATGCAAAGAGCAATAAATTAGCATCAGTTGGGTTACTTATCGTAACAGTACGTATTACATTATATTTTGGACAGTGTACAAGATAATGGCCAATGCAATGTCTCTGTGAAACATATAAAGCTTAAGAACACTACAATTCAATTTTAATTGTGAGCGCTTTACTTTCTACATTTCAATCAAACAATATAGTATTTGGGAATCTTTATATTGTATTGATTAAAGTGTTTTTGAAGTAACTTAAAGAAAGTCAAATAGTTTTTTAATTAAATATTCATTCCAGAGACTTAAAGTGCTCCACAGAAGAGCATTATTATACAGTTGTTTGTTTATTTATTCCTTTATGGAGTTGATTCTTGTTGTGTTATCTATTTCACGAGAAGGAGCTTGTGTCTGCAAAAGTTTCAATAGATATTCATGAATTGTACTGTGGACCATTTTAACAATAGATAGACCATCATATATTTAGCGAATTTGACAATCTTGTCTTATCTTTTAATAACTTTTCTTTTATTTCTTGGTTCCACGATGTTAGCACAGTGTCTTGCAATCGCTGCATGTGTTTCAGTGGTCGCATCAAGTCTCCTAAAAATAGTGGACTTCACACTATTTTGACGCAACCGAATTCGATCCAAATTATCGCAATGCAACACCCGAACTTTAGTACGAACGTCTTAAACGTTTTGTGTACTCACAATGGTGATACAAGAATTTTAAAAGTCGTAAGATGAATCGTAGCTATCTATGCATGTGTTTTGCGACCACGAGACTGTTGCTCAACATGTCTCATGTAATCTTGCAACGTTTAACTATCATTGCACGATTTATCAGCTTCAGCTTGCCATGCTTTGGCACTAGCATTTATACCCTGATTAAGCATCTCTGTTTCAGACCACAATTGACCATGGATGCTGCTGCACTAATACCTCCTCGCCGTCAGCTAGGTTTATAAATACCCCCTAATATTTTAATATACCGGTATATATACTCTCTTTGAATTGCACGAGCATTCGTATGATGAAACGTATGATCGTATGAGCGCCGCACGTACAATCGCATTGGCGCACGTTCATTTGTCCGATCACCTGATCACTCGCACAATCTTATCGCATTGTCTTACAACACTTACTTTCATCGCACAACGGTCGCCTTAGATCTGCAAATTTTGTACAAATACTTTTTATATGCGATTAATTTGGCAACAGTTTACAATCTAAATCTAATTTTTTGGTCGCACGAATATTTTGTCGCTTCTGTTTGTGCGCCAATTGTGAAAATGTCTTTTGAAAGTCTGTACTTTAGTTAGCCATAGGTTGTTAAAAATCTAACCCTCGATTTATTATTTATACGATATCAATATAAATATGTATTAATACCTTTAATAACTCGGTTAGTTCAATTAAAAATGACCTAATGTGTCTAATAAGTCGGAAATAGATAAATGTCATTTCATAAAACGTTTTCAATACACATCAAATGAGCCCAGATATCTGCAAGACTTTGATCAAAACCTGTTAATTTTTTCATGATTGTTGTTTAGTAAATAAACAGGTTTTTAAAAGTTATGCAAATTGAAGTCTTATCAGTAAACAGTTTATTGTTTCAATCGATATCGAACACTAGGTCATTTATGTAAATAAAGCAAAGTAGTGGACCTAAAATGCTTCCTTGCAGAACACCCTTTTGCACGTTTAACTGTTCAACTGTGTTAACCAAACCTTGTGTGATTCTCATTCTTCCTTTTCTACTGCAATTCCACCTCGGGCACAAAACTTCCAAGTTGGTTAACCAAGCAGTACATTTTAGGAACTTTTACTTGTAACAACTCAACACTCTTCAGACTGGTTCCAACACCCACAAAATCTACAAAAGGACATATAATATAATAATAAAAGTTGGAAAAAATGTTATAAAAACTCTAAAGATTCATTCACTAGTCCATTTTTTTTAAAGATTACCTGAAAATTATTAAACGACAATCATTTTTATTGTACTTTAATGTTGAAATCAACGTTTTCATGATTAAAAAATATGTTGAAAAACTGCTTTCTATTATCTAGCATTTGTTAGTATCGCCTAAAATCTTAAGAGTTTGCATTACTTTCAGCAGGCATGTGGTCTTTGAATTTCTAGTCACTTTTACTAATATTAAATGAGGATAGAAAATTAAAAAAAAGTCGTTATGAGATTTATGGGCTCAAAGAAAGCGTGTTTATGTTATTAACTGATATTGTAGCTTTCATATAGGACTTCATAAGCTTATGACATAAATATAATATACTTATAACAGTAAATTTTGAATGATTGCCAGTGGATACCAAATGAAGGGATGCTGTAAGTTGACATGAGGATTTAAATTGTTTTAACTCTGATTCAGGTCATTTCAAATAGAGTAAAGAGTTGTCTAAAAACAGGCTCGTGTGTTGGGATAAATAATTGCCCATGGATATTCAATGATGTCCTCAGTATTAGGTTCATTAAACAAAATGTTGCTTTTCTCTATAGCTTATTTTTAAAAAAAATTGACTATATTGAAATCATTTTGATTTAAGGGGGATGTGCAGCCATCTTGTACAATTGAGAATAAAAATGTAAACATTTCTTAAACTCCTTAATACATATTATCCTAGTAACATAAGAATATTTAATATTTTCATTTATATATTTTCATATTTCTGGAACTTTTCAGATTACAAACATTACCTATTTAGTTGATCCTTAACCATACTATGAATTTTATTTTAACATATCATTTTAGTCTGCTGAATTGTGGAATTACCGAATTACATGTACTATTCTCTGTAGATCATTTACATGGTTGTATTATTTGCAGGTGCCTTTAAAGGCCTTGTACAGAAACAAATGCATATGATTTTAATAGTGTGCGAATCATATTACTTCAAAAGGAAATAAATGTTAGAAAATTCATCGAAAACAGATTGTATCATAACGTGAGACCTATCGGCGTTGTGCGACTCATATTAAAATCCAAAGCATAATCACACGCTGCACATGTGAATTGATGGCGTTCATGATATAACGGAATTCCTAATTCGTAAACATTTTAATACAAGGATGTAGATTTATGTGTCGCATTTTTAATAAATAAAGCTCTTCATCGTTTATTTCCTTCCTGGCAATTGGTGACTACACCAGCTAGTGTCGAGGTTACAGAAATTAATCCGTGTTGGAAGACGAAGTGAATAACGAGAAGTGTGTTTTACAAAAACCCCCCCCTAAAAACAAAAAAAAACCCCAAAAACGTGCACTAGTGTTCTCACTTAAAATTGCATAACTGACAAATAAAGGGCTCGAAATTTTAGCTCACTTGATCTATAACTTTTTATAGCAAACTTTAATCGACCAATGCTGATCACCTTTTTTTGATAAGTTAACTGACTTTAAAATTTCGAGCGGGGAAATTATATCATTTCACGGTTGTTTACACATTATTTTTAGACTTCCTCTGAGATATTATTCTAATAAAATGATTTTGATATTAAATCATGTCCAACATATTTAAAAATTATCCAATCGTGCTTAGCTAACTGTAACGTTAATTACATTAAAAACAAGGAATTCCAGGTTTGTTTTAATCTAAGGTCACTCACATTTCCAAGGGATAATAAGTCAGAATGAATATAGGGACACAGGTTTGGATAGGGAATTTGTACCGAAAATATAGGAAAACCGATCAAATATCTTAAGAAAATAGACGCTAATATAATATATATATATTACAATATAGGAATTCTTGCTGATGCGATTTCAAGTGTGCCTTTTCTTGTTATTTAGGAACCAAAGAAATTTGGTTTTTCTATTAAAACAAATTCTGTCGTGAAATTAAAATAGAAAAAAAGGCATAAAGAGGTAAGATGGGTTCATTTTGAAATGCCAAATTCATCCATATACCGGTATTCCTTCATATATATGTATATATGAGAGAGAGAGAGAGAGAGAGAGAGAGAGAGAGAGAGAGAGACACCAATTGGAAGGTGGTAACTTATTTTACATTTGCATAGAACAAACACTTTCGCATTAATAAGGACACGATGGGTTAAAAATGTGTAGTAATTCAAACAAATAAGAATTTATACATTATATAATTAAAATGAAAAAGATTAAATATTGCAACATATGACATGTCATATCAAAGAGCAATAACTCTGATCTATCTGATTAATATACTAGTTAATGAAATACAGACACAACATAATTCTTATAAAAACAGTAAGCAACGAAAACGTCGTGGAAAGTTTGTAAAATTTGTGTTTTTATTAAAAAAGGACTATAATGAAAAAATGACAATAACAAACCGTCAACCATCTCAAAAATCCATAAAACGAAATACAAATTCAAAGCAGAGCAACACGGACCTCCAAGATAGAGGTAGGATCAGGTGCCTAGGAGGAGTGAGCATCCTCTATATAAACTATAAACATAAACTATAAACTATAAACTATAAACATCAAAATTTTTTTTCAATGTTGTCTCAAATGTTGTTGCAAAATGGTCAGAGTAAATGCGCATTTTGTGCAAAAATAAGTGTCAAAATTTTATTTTATTTTTTTTTATATGCAAAACTACGGAAGCATATTGATTAAAGTGTAAAATTTACAGATTAAAGTGTGAATTTTACAGATTAAAGTGTAAAATTTACAGATTAAAGTGTGAATTTTACAAATCAAAGTGTGAATTTTACAGATTAAAGTGTGAATTCTACAGATTAGAGTGTGGAAAATAAAAAAAATGTGAAGTGCATATGTGGCACTAATACGCTTCCGTACTAAACAGATTATAATTGCTAAATAAATGAACAAAAATCTAAAAAAAAAACCCAAAACAAAAAAAAACCAACGTTGGGTTAGGAAATGGTATATAGCATAGATATCTAATTTTATGCATTAATTATATGGGTGTAAATATTTTTGAGTTTTTATTTTAAGATAAATGCTTAGTCGTTTAATTAAGAAATAAGGTATCATTTTTAGATGTGTATCGGGATATAAAAACGGGTTGGTCACGTGATCAAATCCCATAAGCCCTTCGGGATTTATGGAAGATTTGATCACGTACCAACCCATATTTATATCCCGATATACATCCAAAAATGATACCTTATTTCTTATATTTACATTTGTTGCAAACAATGCTCCATACTTTCTTTTTTGTGATGATCTAGAAAACCACTTCGATTAAGAAGACGTAACAAAAAATAGTGCAACAATGTTGCAAGTATTTGATTATCATGATAAATAAACATGACACTACTTTTGACAAGACAACACTTTTTTATTATAATAAAGTGAAACAGAAAAGAAAATTCACTTGTACAATTGAAAAAAACCGATTGAAGCTTGGTGGAATAGTACCACTTCTGTTGAAGTCGCAGAGCGGTCAGAAATTTGATAACAAAGCGATTGAAAGTTGGGTTAGAGTCTACTTAGGCATTTTCAGGTAAACTAAATCGCAGATTCAGATTCAAGAGCATAATGATTTTCCTCCGACATTATAGAGGAAAGCAATATTAACTTCTAAGTTCTTTTAACGGAACAAAACGGACAGCGAAGCACAAGGAGTTAAATTTGATCGTGATCCGTGAATGCACTATACACGAAAGGTCTGTGATATTGCGTTTGCGATTTTGATCGAGACTTGTAAGAAAATCAGAAATGAAATTTAACTGAATTAGCTCCTTTGACAATTGCGATTGTAATTTTCAAGAACGCCTCGTTACAATGTCGATCCATAAACATCATTCTGTTTACAGGCCTATCTTACATGAATCATTTATCCCCCGCAATTAATGTTATATTTTTCAAGAAAATGAATAAATAAGACTTCGTATAACAAAATACAGATACGTTTATGTTTCATTACGATATCTAATAGGTGTGTTTCAGCAAAAGTCGGTTAGTTTGAGCACATAGAAAAAGGAGTGACCTAGATTATTCATGCGCTACTTTGACCCCATGACCCATAATGATGTTATGCAGGAATAACAGCGCATTGCGCAGTGTTATATAAGGGAAAACATTTGCAAGTGCAAATATTTAAAATTATATATTTTTATTAATGGGTTTTTCTTTTTTTCATTCCTTTAATCTGAAATGCTAATTACATAATATATTCTAAACATATCACAAGTCAGTTATTGTCTGAGTTGAACTAGATTAATAGAATCATTCATTATTACGAGTGTGGGATAGTGAGATTACACCGAGGGGACAAGATTCACAGTCTAGGACGAGGCTTTTCCGAGTCCTAGACCGTGAATCTTGGCCCCGAGGTGGAATTTCACTATCCCACACGAGTATGTAATGAATGATTATTTTTCTCGCATTATTTTACATAAAAAACGATGTCTGACAACTTTTTCTTTTGACTTCTTAATGTTTACTTTCGATTTATCCCTCCTCGTGCTACTAATAGTGCAAGTGAAGGAGAGATTATACGACAATTTTTTCAATGAAAATATTATAAATTGTAGTCAAATAAACAAAACAACGATTTATAGATTAGCTCAGTTCATCATTTATCATTTAATTACAGCAGACAACGTTTGTTTACGTTTTAAAGCGGCGTAGTAATACACAGTGTAAGACAGAAAAATCTCACACTGCTGTCTCACACTGGACAAACCGATCTCACACTGGTGATAATGCGAGAAAAAATAATGTAAAGGATATTTGGGGTTTTTTATACTGCAAATTTTGATTATTAACAAAGTTTAGAATTCTTTCTTACCTGAACAAACTTCAGGCCTTGTTTTTGTAAACATAGTTTTTCATAAATAAAGCTATCTTGGAACACAAAATAAGAAATATAAATAATATATTCTATTGTCGCGAGTAATATTGTGGACAACGAAGTATTATCTTTACATTACATCATTTGTAAACGTTCTGTGTTATCAAAACATTGAAAATGCTCAGGTTAATTAACTGTTTTAAACATAAAAATGGTAAAATAACATGTGAAAATGGTGTGCTTAAAATTGTGTCTTAGACACTTACAAATGTACGTGCAATGCATCGATCTAAACGTCGGGCTACATAAGGTAATACAGTCAGCATTTTGTCCCATATTTTTATAAAAAGACGTCCATAAAAAAAATTAGCACACTGAAAGAAAACAAACGATAAATTAAGCAATATTTACGACGGCTTGAACTAAAGATATATTATTAGAATCTTAAATCTAAAATAAATAATGTAAGGTATGAACATGCTGTTTGCAATAAACGATACTAGTACATCGATTTAAACTGCCAATACGCTTGTTGTTCAGCTTTTTAACCGTTGTGATCAGGAAATTGTAGATGTTGATATTAAGCAAAACATCGATTTCGATTCCTATTTTACATCAGTTTCTCGAGATGTTGAAGTGTGTAATTTATTTCAAATGTTACTCAGGGAAATTAGTGTTTTTATAGTTTAGCTCCGAGTTTAGTTATGATAAATAAGAGTTTGTCATTGTTTCTCATACTTGGTAAGTATATCTTTTACAAACATATTTTTAATACAACTAAGTAATTTTATTTGATCATAAACATGACAAAAAAGTGACATAAAATGATATAATATTGCAAGCAATATCATATTGTAAATTTTACAACTGGGTAGGTGTTTACAATATCAAATCGATTATAGCGTATAATTTGTTTTCATTTTTTGATTTTTGGTGAAAAAAACTCTAACAATCACAAATGTTTTTTTTTATTTCGTGCTGATATTGTCATAGCTCAGAAGGCGCCCTGTTTTGACCAATCTGTCCTTCCGTCTGTTCGTCCGACATCACTTGTCCGGACCACATTTTTTCTATTCCTTATCTAATCTGGCTCATACTTCATCTACAAACTACATTTGGTAAAGAGTGTGTGCAGTGACCTTGATAAACTTTCTAGGTCAAGGGTTACTGCTTTACTTGAAAGACGTACCTGTAAATCCTTGCCCGAACGTATATTTTCTCCTGTTTTATATTTCGCTCATAGCTAAAGAACCTATGGATAAGGGTATGCAGTGACCTTGAACCATTTGTATAGGTCAAAGATCGAGGTTATATCAGAACTCTTTATATATATTAACAACATGTTAGTATTTCTTTATATATTTAACATAAGTATTGCTTGTGTACAAAAATGTGTGGTGATCTTTAGGACAATAGCTAACGTCAAACTAAATATCTTTTAAAGCCTGTTTTGAACATTAATTTTTCTCCTATTGTTCCAGTCTTTATCAGACTTAAAAATAAGTCTGCGTGTAGTAAATAGGCGAACAGTGACTTTGAATCACGTTTCAATATTCAATGACTCTCATCCGCATCGCGCCACGGAAACTTGGAGTATGCACCGGTCTTATGCACCTTCTTGTTCGGAGAAGGGTTTAACATAAGAGTAATTTAAAGCTGTAAAACGAATATCAAATACCTTTTTTCTATGTTTTAATACTCTTATTATGAAGCTATATTAACTGTTTTTCTAAATAAATTGAAAAGGGGGGGGGGGGGTTAATATTTAAATTAACTGCACATGTGGTTATTTTAATGATATATATTCAGTCATTTTTAATTAATTTGATTTTTTTCTTTTTTTTAAAGGGATCTGTAATGGATTGATTCACTGTCTTAAATTAAACTGGACCATTTCTATGTATGCTTGTGCGGTATTCAATAAAATACCTTATTCTGAGGACGATCCAGATTTGATAGAGACTTGGATTGGAAAAGCATTATATATCATGAATTGGGGTAAAAAAGATTTTCTTAATTTTCAAGTATCAAAAACATAGTTTTAAAATGTTTAAATGCCTTTTTTGTCCGTTATAAGGATACGATCAAGTTTTAGAACGAAATCAATGGAACTGTTGTTTTAACATTCGTTTATTTTTAGTGTTCTTTTGCATATAAATAACTCTTGTTATTGACATTAAGAGTGTTAAAGGGTCATAGAAACGATTAAAGCTCAAAGTTCTCAAATTTATTATTAATTTGTCCATTCTTAATACTCAGCCTGGTTAATTTGTGTCCAAGTAGTGCAATTGACAACGCACTCGCTTCTCGCCGCTGCGACCCGACCCAAGTTTAGTCCCCGCGTGATCGACAGTGGTTGCATTTGAAAGGGTGTGGTGGTCGCCCGCTTGGACACATGGGTTTCCTCTGGGCACTCCGGCTTCCTCCCACATAAATGACCCCCTCGCGCTAACATCTGTGCCAACGAAAGATATTAATCAAAGTTGTAGAACTTGTTTATCAATCGTTATAAAAATAAATATTGTTTAGCTTTAAGAAAAGAAAAAGGGTTAACGAGAACTTGAACATTTCTAATGTTTCTCCAAAATTTGAATGTAACGAGTCTAGTTAATAGCTAGAGAGATACTGAGTTCGGATTTTTTTCTTAAAGGTATTAATGACCGCTGGGAAACAGGGTATCTTGTTTGCCACGAGTCTTTTTATAGTTATTTCATTAGAGTACATTTTTAAAAAAAACCAAACACATGGCGAACTTTGTAAACATAACAAAGCAATCTGAGCTGTGTATTTCACCTGTAACCACAACTTACTACCCATCAATCATTTTGCTTTCGTTTACCAGGCGTCGTAACACTGCAGGTAGAAGAAACACAAGGTGATAAAAATTGTTCAGGTAAGCACACGCCCAATTTTAACGATATAGGAGGGTTGTCCAAAAGTTCATTGACACATGTAATTTCATTCTTGATAACAACGCCATTTTCAGGAAAGTATTATAATATTTTGATATAGACTATAATATTGTTTATGTATAAAAATCAGAGCAATGTACATTCTTATATTGGAGCTATCATTATATAACGGTATAACTTTGCCTATACAGGCCGCATGGCCCACTCTGACGTTGAGTTTACACGACGTTTTTGTAACGTCGTAGTCTTTGGTTTGCCTGAAAGTAATATCCCGCATTCACCGTTTGGTCAGAGGGTATATTCGCACACTACATGAAAAATTGCTTGTGCCTCTTGTGGACAAGTGATCTCGAAATATTTCCTCCATCAATTGTATCGTTTCTATCGATGTTTTACCCAAGTCGACACAGAATTTTATGATGGTGCGGTGTTCTGTGCGTTAAGCCAACGTCGCTTTTTCTGGCTTTTATAAATCTTTTGCTTGTTTAAAAACGCCTTCAAATGATATATGAAAATGACGAACACAATATCAACTACATAACAGTTGAAGATTAAAATCTTGACATATTTTTAAAGACTGTAAATTTTTATAACAAAAATTATCGACCCTTTTAACAAGGTAAAATTTTTGTTTAATTACCAAAAAGACATTTAAAACCATAATTTTAGTATGATTTGGAATTATATGTCATTTCAGTGGTGCAATATGTATATATAAACCCGTTTAAAATGACAAAGAAGTTTTAGACACCCTTCGTAAATGGCATTGCTAAGGGAGTTTGTAATTTTAAATGATGTTATGACAATAGATCAGCACCAGAAAGGTCAATGTCTCTTTTTATCGTTAAGAGATGAGTCAACCGCTATTGATGGACAGGAGTCAAATTGCATTGTTAAATTTTACCAATGGAGGAAAGTGCATAGCAGAAAGTTTTGACGCCATCAAACGTAAGCAAACGTACTTGCACATAAATTGATTTGTTAAAAAAAACCTATTTATAAACTGTAAAATGATGCTATATAATAACTTGTATCACCGAATTAAATTGTTTTTATTGTAGTCGTCTCTCCACCAACAAAGTGCATGTTAAGAAGAAATTGGACCACAGAATACGTGTCATGTGACATGTTACTGGAAACCGAGTGCAAAAACAAAAGTAATGATTGTTACTGGTCAATGTTTCTATGAAGATACATATATTAAATGATACATTTGCACCAAGATTTTTTTTATTTTAATAGGCATGACTTCAGATATGAAAATCACATTACGCTTCGCTTTAAACCATCTTGATAGTAAAGGTAAACAAGATTTACTTTAAAAACAAAATATATATCTGTAGATAAATTTATAGTTATAAACGGTAAACACAAATATATAATGACATATATAAGTAAAACAAAAAAGATATAATTGTACAAGAGGTACACGATGACAATTATTGCCATATATTCACTACATATAGACCGCCGTCGGGAATATTTTATTCCGCAACCAGTTTCTGATTCTTTTTCTGTTTTATACCAAGGGTAATAATGTATTTTGCGGGATTTTGGTCGTTGTTGTTGTTGTTGTCTTTTAATGTTGTATATTTTAATAGTTTATATATGACAATATCTTCTTCCTTTTATCTACAAAATATACAAGCACCGAGACGATAGGTAAAGAGAGACAGACGGACAATCATATGGACAGCAGACAGACAGAAGGGAAATGTTGACTTCGTATTATGATTTGATTTCTATGCTTTGTAAGAGAGATTGCGACAGTTCTGGCTAGTATAGTAAGGTTTCGATTGTGTACTATAAAAGTAATTTGTTACATTCTGTTGCTTACAATGCGGTTGAGAACAATTACTTGTATTAACAATATAATGTTAAATATTACAAACCCTTTATATTTTGTGGATTAAATTTTATTTAACAGAAATAAAAAAATTAATTGATAATTTAATGAAAAAGACATACGTAAGTACAACGCTTCGTTGGCATGTCCTTTAAAAGATGTGAATTGTATATATCCGACACGAGGCATCTTTTTTTAAAGTTGGGCGTGAGCGGGGGGGGGGGACTTATCCGAAATCTTGACCAGCAAAAAAAAAAATAAAAAATTGCAAATCTTTATAATCCTAAAGGGGTAGGGATGCTTAGAAACACAATTTCTATTTAATGATGGTTTCTCTCCCCCTCTCTCTCTCTCTCTCTCTCTCTCTCTCTCTCTCCCCGTATCTGACGTCTCTTGGTTAGATTTATGGAACAAAATCGAGTGTACATGCGTTTTATGAACATCAAAATTAAACTTTTCAACGAGCGTGGACTTTGAGGAACGTCTACAACCATAATTATATCATACCTACATTATCCCTTCTATTTGCTTGTTTATTTGAACGATATATGACTTTTTAACACACCTGCGCATCAGAGCGAAAAGAACAGGAAATTAAACGTGTGTCTACATTTCTGGTAAATACCTTTCTTATTATATTATTCAATACAGTTTCTTGTATCTTTTCTTTTCGAACCTCTCAATCTGTCGTCTCAGTTGTTGTGATAATCCACAAAGAAAACCCCGTGCTTAATTTAAGGAGTTATTCGGAGCATTTGGTTTTTCCTGTTCGAAAATAAATAATTTAAAGATATAACTTAAATTGATTGCGTTTCAATGAATAATAAGCTGTAAAAGTTATATCTTTACATATGATAATTTATCATCATTTGCAGGATAAAAGAAAACACAATTTTATTTGGAGTAAAACAAAAAAAAAATAACAAAACAAAACAAAACAAAACAAAAAACACCCAAACAATTCATTCAATTTTCTAATAAATTAGATATCCCCTTTGTGTCTGAAAATGCTATAACAAAGAAAAAAAAAGTTGCAAAAATAGTCTATCGCTCTATTTTCAAGCGATTAATAGCAACCTTAAAGATTTTGAAGTGTCCTTATTTCATCGGAACCTACAGTTAGCATGCTGGATATCATTTATGGGTGAGTTGTTTATTATTTGGTCATCAATTTCCGAAATCCACTTTGAATTGTATTTGAAATTAAATCCAAAACTTTGACAAATTTGCTTGGGTTTAAAATTTGAAATGCGGCAAGATAGCTTGTTTAAGCAATGTGTCTTTTTCCTGCTTGCATATAAATCTTTTTCATTATCAAACAATCGAATTGGCAGGTTGTAATGATACTTTTACTTTTTTTAATTTCAGCGTTGCTGCTAAGTTATTGACAAGTTGTGCCTCCTCTATTTTCACTTGGGAGAATGGACTCCGTCGATGTGAGGACTCGAACGACAACCAACACTAGAAGATGTCCCCAACCTACGACAGACTCAACTCCTCTCGACTCTACCTGCCTGAAGGGTCAGAAGTTTTATTCGCATGGCTACATGGTTCTATCTGCCACCAGAATAAAGCAATTACAATCCTTACATTTCATATTAAATACGGTAAATTAGAAGCAGTTTGAAAAATACCGAGTAAAATCTTTAGTTAACTTGTTTTTCAGAAGAAGCCTCTATTGTAATAATGAAGTCATTAACATCGCAAATAAAGGAATCATAAGTTGAATTATGCTAAGTAGGAGTATAATCATTAAAAATTCAAAGTACTTGGAAACTGAGAAGGGACAACATAAAACAGTATTCTTGAAGCTGTTGACAAATATCAGTAATAATAGTAGAGATATTGAAACACCAATGTGTAATCTGTCATGATCAGTTAATAAATGATAAATTATCTTAAAGGTTGTATGAAGTACAGCGATGTTTGTCCGTGCATCTGCTTAAACAAAGGCAGTTCATTCTTGATTCCTCAACAGCGCAAAATAGAACCAGGCATAAACTAGGTGTACAATGTATAAATTGTAATCAACAAAGCATACAGTGTGGAAATTTCAAGTATTTTAAAAGATAGAAAAACAGGTTGTCCGAAAGATTCGTCAGGGATAAGATGCATGACGATTCGAGTCCCTTGTGTGACAATATGATGTGATAACTATGTTTTAGAATGGAAATATTACTACAGGCATGGCATATCCGGGGACCAAATGTTTGTGGATTTGCTCATAACAATGCCCATATGAATTATTACTTTGAAATTGCTCTTACAACAATAGATTTTTTTCATGAGAAGTTATTTATACTTCAGTAAAACATCTAAAAGTATGTAACATAATTATCTCTTTTTTTTTTATTTACAAATGAAACAGTTACAGAGCGGTTGTGTTGGGTATTTAAAAGAAACTACAACAGTTACTTTATATAATGCACTGAGTGTTTTTTTAAAAATACGTTTAGCATCATTTAGGATGAAAAAATAATATCTTAATTGAGATAGCAAAAAGATAAGGTAGTAGAAGCTGTCAAAATATAGAATGTAAGGTCATAGTAAATATATTATTTGAAATTGTTAAAATAAGTTCCCAATCCCCTCGTATAAAATCGGTGTTTTTCATTAAAAATTTGAAATAACTCAAAATATTATATTTGTATGTTATTCCATTGCAAGGCCATGTTTCCTAAATAAAAAAAAATTCTTAATTCGATAAAAGTATTGAACATTAATTAAGATATCAATTATAAAGTAATGACTGGGAAGTACATGCTCTGTCTGTTATACAGCAAAGTGCAGAATTATATCCTTAATTATTTTTTTTAATGATCATGGTTAAATTCTATATTTTGCGGATTTTTACCATTGATTTATTTTGATGATAAATGATCGTTGATGCGTGATTCTTCATTTCCCGTGGTCCCTTTTATCAAATTACGCTGTTACAGCGTGGTACCATAAGAGAAAACAGCTGTGCTGCGGAAATTTGCGCGGTTTAACTTTTTCAGGTACCAGAACCTGAACATCTCCAATTTACCCTACATGTTCAAACACACGTCTTATATTAAGTACGATTTAGCATGAAAATAAAATTTAAACTGCTAGAGTTTAGTTTATATCATATGTAGCGCCATACAGTACTGTACCTTAATCGGCGCCAGCTCTCTTTAAACGAGTCATACCCTACCAATCCAAGCAAAGCGTTCTTGGTCATCTTTGTAATGTGTATTTTACCACCGAATAAAAAAAAACTGAGTTCGGGCATTGTTGTAACAAAGTTTGTCAATTATTTAAGAAATGAACTCAATGTCTACCCAAGTTATACAAGTATAACCTGGGTTGGTGCAGTTTACGCTTTATAATCCGCGAAGTAAGCAAACATCATTAAAATACGATTAATACACATCACTGTTAATATACATCAGTACGTTAGCTTAAAGAAACAGCCAAATCGCCTCCCATCAGAATTTGAGTTTGACATCATCATCTGACATCATCATGGTTATTTCGTGCAGACCGTGATTTTTCTTAGGTCGCTGTAGGTTTCGACCAATCGATAAACGGGGCGTGTAGATTTCAGTCCTGTCAGTTTCTATAGACCTAAGAATTAACTGTAAGGTTTTCGTAAGAAATACAGGGAATCATACTCGGTAGATGTTTATATAATTAAAGATCAACACTCATTTAGGTGCAACAAAGATATAAAGGTTAAGCAAATTAGTATAAAGTGAACATGATATTCCTAATGATACTATTC
>WFKH01010931.1:65343824-65364516 GCA_016163765.1 Magallana hongkongensis
GGGGGGGTCCGATGTATATTTCCAATAATTTTTACTATGTAAATTTAATAACTTCCCCCCCAACCCCCCCTCTAGATCCGTGCATGACTGTTACAGTTAGCAAACACCGCATGGATCATAAAATGAATGTGACATAATCGAGATATTTCAGTTTATTCAATACTACTTTTCTTTACATCCTTATGATTCATATATTGTAAGCAAGAAAAAAAATATTGGTTCAGGTTTGAAACATTCTTCGACTTAGTTACGAATATCTCTGTTAAATTAACAAATCTTGTAGATGTATGTCTGTTTTACTCCGTCAATCATAAAATGCACGACTTTTTTTCTATCACTGATAAAACATTTTACGAGGATATTTGCGTTAAGAGATAATTAATTTTGCTATTGTACGAAGAGGTTTAAATACATGTATTTAAACGTTCAGAAATTCCATTACATTTTTAAATACATGTATACAGCTTATAGCAATTTATATCAAGTATTTTCCTGAAAATGATCGTGATGAAGGATAAACTCTCTTTATACATAAAGATATATTTTAGTAAGTTTTTTTTAATTAATATATCTCATTTAAAAGAAAAGACTGTTTAGCACAAAAAATTAACAAGCATTTATCTCTAAATACTAAATCGTTGACTTTTATTGGTTTTTGTTAGTTATAAACTCATTATATTATTTTGGTTTGATTAGAAAACAAATATATATCATCCATTTTAATTAATAAAATTATATCAATATTCTATGAATATCAGCATCATTGGAGAACGCATTCTCACAGCTAGCTAATTCCTTTAAAATGATTCCACGAACAGGTGGATGATGCAATTTTATTAACTAGACGTTTCATACACACGTCAGCTTTTTCTCCCAATCCTTCCAGTCACCATTGGCCGATTTGCTGTTAAATTTTAAAACATTTTCATAAAGATTTCACGGATTCGCAGTCTTTGTGTTTGTTTTTAATCTGCAACTGTTGAACTCTAGTGTAATGCTGTCTTACTCCTTTATTTCATTTTCATTAGCGTGATTTTCTTTTGTATCTTTTCGTACTCGACTAATTCAATTATTGTACATTCTTCAAACTCACTGACGTTTGGTCATTTCTTTTGTATCCACATTTCAAACATTAACCAAAGCTTTACTACTGTACAATGAGCATAATAATAGAAAAAAACTAAGGTAGATCAGGTTTTAGTTCAAGTCTGATCATAAAATGTAAACTTTAACCCCGAGACACGGGTGTAAATATAGGCGATTGAAATCTGATCTATCACAAAACCAATATATTTTTTACACCTACCAAATCAATATTCAGATACAACACGTTTGATAAGGTAGGCAAAGATGTCGGTAACCTCTTAACATTTACAATTAGTCAATTTCTTTTTCCAAGCTATCTTATTATATTACATTACATAGAACATCGCTGATCTTTCGTTTTGCTAGTTTGGTATTGAAGTCATCAATATTGCTTTTAATTATTATTAAGGAAATATTTTTGTAAATCGCTCTTCCGTTTTTTATCTACAAATTTCTGTCTATCAAAATTGACTGAATTTATTAGTTGTAATAAAACTTAAAAAAATATTTTAATATATATAAAACCTTCAGAAATTACACAACTATTTAACTCTTTCAAGCAGACCTCTTTGGATTCCAAATCACTTTTGATAAAAAATAGTATACATATTAAAGAAAACCTGTCGTATGATTATTGTGCTAGGAAAAAGTATTTCTATGTTTTAAATGGTCCTGTAGCTTTCATACAGAACCGCAGATGCTTAAGGCATACATACAACATAATTATTACAATAAATTGTGAATGGTTGCCAGTAGATACCAAATAAAACGATACTTTATGCTGACATGAGGATTCTTCATTGTTTGACACTCTGATTCAGGGAGTCCCAAGAACGAGGGAGTTGAAATATATGCTTGTGTGTTGGTCTCCTTTTTGCTGAGTTGTGGCCCAATGGCGGTTTTTGTGAATACTTCCTGGTAAATGCTGTCATTTTTATTACACTTATTAAACCTTGGGAGTCGTATCATAATTAGCTGTTTTTTCTAGAAAGTTGCTCTTTTTTAAGCCTTCCAAATAAAATGAACTATATTAAAGTCGAATGCGGGCGAAGATACACATGGACGTTATTATTTTTATCTATATATTTTGATACTTTTAGAACTTTTCAAATTACGAAAATTTGCTATTTAGTTGATCCTTAATCAGGCCATGATTTTGTTTTGGAGCAGTATATCATACTGGCATTGGTTCATTTTTCACAGGTACATTATAATTAAAATGCCATTCTGTAGATTTTTAACCAATCTGATTAAAATCAGCCGTTCTGATACGCTACCGCTCTCGAACATCTGAAACAAGCCGCTTAGAGGTCACGTCCGAACGACCTTTCGATAAGCCAATCAAATTGTGGCTAGCAAAACTCTGCCAGCAGATAATTTCCCATAAATCTGTGCGGTTATATTTACCTTACTGTTACTTCACCCGATAGTCTTTAAGAGACGTGGATTCTCATTGGTCAAAAAGGTCACGACCTTATATTTAAATATTTAGATTGTCGGGTCGTTTGGACGTGACCTCTAAGCGGCTTGTTTCAGATGTTCGAGAGCGGTAGCGTATCAGAACGGCTGATTTTAATCAGATTGATTTTTAACAGGATTGCATTATACGGTGGTGGTTTTAAGGCCCTTAGACAGACGCAATTATATATGATCATAATAGTGTATAAATTATATTATTAGAAAGAAAAAAAAAATAAATTCATGAGCAACACTGTCATAGAGTGAAACCTGCGAATGTCATACGACTCATTTGTCAAAACAAGCATACAAAGTATAGTCACACGCTGGTCATGAGAATTGAAAGTGTTCATATTAAAACGGATTTCCCCATTCGTATTTTTTTAAAAATAAGGATGCAGATTTATTTATGTTTCATCCCTAATAAATACAGATGTACATCAATTATTTCCTTTCTGGCAATAAAAGAGATGATACTCACCATATACAACAATAAATCCGTATTGGGAAACAAGAGGATACACGAGTGCTGTTTAGCTATACAACAAGCTTGCACTAGTGTTCCTATTTAAAATATTACGTTAATAAAATTAAAAAGCTCCGTTATGTTCAGCTCACTAAAGGTCAAGTTCTAGTTAATGAAAGGAGTCTACAGATTTCTGAAAGAAGATGGGTGGATAAGGCGTGTAAAATGCCTATATAAGAAAAGATAAGATACTGAAAAATCAAAAATTCAACAAATTTGATAATTTTTAAAACCATCATTCAAAACAATGTATATTTCATATAACATCGATTTGTAATACTTAAATATGTTCAATACTTAGAATATCTTCATTTAAACTGGAGTATGCATATCAAAACCTCCAAATAGTGTCATTTTTTAGAACTTCAATGCCTTTTCTTTTATAGAGTGGGTCTGAGCTCCATATTTTTGTCAAAGTCTAAATAAGGTCTAATGGAAAACAAACCGATTTCAATTAACAAAAACGTGGAGAGATGACCCACTCTACATTTAAAATATCATTTGGTATCCCAACAATTGAACGTTTTAGAAAAATAACACAAGTCCGTAAATTCGTGGCCAAAGTCGCATATAGCATTTAAACAACGCAATCTGTTGTGACTGAAATGGCTCAGTGGTTAGAGCACCAGACATTAGGTCACCTTAGATGACTAGGCTATTTAGGTAGTCGGTTCGATACCACCAAAACTTGAGGCAATAATTTTTTTTCTAATCGTTTGTTAAGGTATCCGATCCATAATAGCCCCAGATTCAGTGAATCTGGATGCAAAACAGATATGTATGGGCTTAATACTCAGTATACTTGGACATAATTTTCATGTTTAAGTATCAATATGTAAGAGTGGAATGTGTCCTAATTAATGATCTTTTCCTTTTCATGAAGAATTGCTCCCCTTTGCTTTTAATCTATAAAAATTAATTCTAAAAAAAATCTACACGGTATAAAATTTATTTTCAATTGTTTTTGTATTCCTAATGATAAAATACATCTTTCCACCGAAGCATTTTTGATATTCTTAGTATTTACTTTTTTATTTAAAAAAATGTGCTTGTCCCCATAGACCTTAATGCAATCTTCATTAATTAATTACTGCTTAGTTAATAATATTTTTGAAAATTTCTCTCGGTAAATCTTTTTCTACTCTAAATTGCTTTAGATTAATATCAGAGTATTTAATACATGATGGATATTCAAGGTTAGAAAAATTAGGTCCTAATATGGATCGGATAACTTAAAACACAAAAAACTGAATATAATCAGAAATCGTGTCTTTGCAAACTTGTAATATAACATCATCAAATAGATGTGATTTGGAAAAATTAAATTTGAAATTGTATTTTACGACTAAGCCAAATGGGCATTTGCTCTATCTTATTCCCTCATCTTCTTTGAGATATGATGCTTCATTACTATAGCTTAGTTTAATAAGATGAACCGGGGCTTAAATTTCAGATAAAAACGATCAAAAGTAACGTTTTAAACCGTCATTTTCAATAAAATATGAAGGAAACCAGCTACATGTACAAATCTTGGACTTTCTTTCGTTTTTGACAAATGAGATATATCCAAAATGTCTCTTTCAAAACGACATATAATATTCTTGGCCTCTTCTTTAAAATTATATTAAGGTATCTCACTCTTCACGTTTTGAATTCATTGCGCACATGATCATTATATTTAAATTAAATATGATTTTATTTACTTATTCATCACAAAAAGATTACTATTTCATAATTACACAATATTCATAATGAAAACCCGTTTGAAATCAATAAACAAACAAGTTTTGGGAGGAACTATATTTTCGTGCGAAAGGTATTTTTTAGACGAAAATGATAGAAACAACCAATTTATTAAATTTTCAATATACTTTTCTTTTTATTATACTCTATTCATTACACACATTTTTAACATTTGATAGGTTTGTTACATTACTATAGGTTCTGTGTGACATGTACAAAATTAAATTTTGAGAGTGTGATAGACTTTTAGCATAAAATCATGCAAATATTTAGAAAAAGTCTGAAATGTTTTAAGCCAAATTTTGCAAGGATTTTCCCTTTGAAGCCCTCTATCTAAAATTTGACATCACTGACCCCCATATTTTATTATGTCAAAATAAAACTGAATATATATCTAGGCAAACTGGATTAATAGTATAAAATTCTTGATATTCAAAAAGTTTTTATTTCATATCAAATTGTAACTATCATAGAAATTGTTTATTTTAGGTGCAAAAAGGTCACGAAAAAATTTATGAAGCTTCATACAAATTTTTTTCGTAATCTCTCTATTCAGTCTGATCATTGTGCATAATTGAAAACAATATTTGATCAAATAATTCTGCTTAGTTAAAAAACACTGGCAAGAAATGCTAATCAAGCTTAAATTGCATTTTAGGTGCACAAAGGTCAAATTAAATGGGCCATAACTCAGAGAGATGAAAACTGACCACCCTTTTTCTTTGTATTTTTTTATGTTTTGTCTACAGATTTCAATGATATACTTCTCAAGAAATTCTTGATACAAGGAGTGGGATATTGCCATAAATATTTTGTTTTAAACTGATTTTATATTCAGTGTGATTCAAAGCTTTAACTTAAAAAGAGTGCTTAACGATAACTGTGGAACTTTTTTCTTTTTTTTTTCTTTTGAGGGCACGTTGATATTTTTTTTTTTCAAAATTGGCTAATAGCAATAGTTTTTTTTGTATAAAAAAGGCGTTTAATTAAGAAATAAAGTACGAGTTTTCGTGAATGTTGCAGAATAACCTCCGAGGTCGAGAAATGTTGATTTGAAATATAAAAGCCGAGGCGTTAGCCGAGGCTTTTATATTTCAAACAACATTTCGAGACCGAGGAGGTTATCCTGCAACATTCACGATATCAAGAACTTTATTTCTATTCTACTAACAGCCCAGTATTTCTACAGATCGTTTCTCCTATAGAGATACGATCTAGGTCATTTTGACGGCTGTTCCGTGTAACCCCAACGGTTTTGTTAGTAATTCGATCAAAAAAATCACATGCAGACGACAGAATTTTTCTTTGGATTTTTAATGCTCTTCACTTATTTATAAAATATCTTAAAATCATATTCCTAATATTTTAAGGGCAATTAAATACGATTATTACTACTACACGTTATATATTTTATGTAAAAACACGCAGTGAAAATGTGCTAGGGAGGTCCTAGGAACAGCCGCATTGATCTCTTAAAAATAAACATTTGAGGAAATACACATCGTTTTGACTGGAACTAACACGTGAAATTGGCATGGTTTTTAAACTTTTTACGGTTTGAAGTTGTACTATTATGATCAGTGCGAGACATATAGGTATTTCTGATCTTATAATTTACCGACGACGTTCGTGGTATATTGGAGAATAATGTCCGCGGCATCTCTTTGATCTCGGCAATAACTGTAGTAGAATTACATGTAACTGCTAGGAAAAAACCAACGTTTTGATAATCTCATCGACGGAGTAGTATCGCTCATATTGTGAAAGGGCTACATGTACTAAAATGTTTCTGCGTGTTATCTAAAGATCATTAATATTATAAATTGTCATACACTGTAATACTTTCTTTTTCAGCCAGACATGACAAGCAACTCATCTCGAAGTACTGCTATGGTTTACTAAAACTTCATCTTCCTTTACTTGTACTTATAAGTGAAACGAAGATATCATAATAAGTATGTACCACGATTGGATAAATTTTACTCTTTTGTAAGAATAATGAATAAGCTTGAAGATCAGTACAAAGTAAGATTCATTTTAGGATTCATTTAAAAACTTTCTATTTATTTTTTTCAGCGTTGCTGCTAATTTATCGGCCTGGTTGTGCCTTCATGTACACTTGGAAGGATGGTCTCACTCACTGTAACTCGGACACACGGCAATTAACACGGGAAGATGTCTAAATTCTACAGCAGGGCCGCGTTTTACAAAAGAACTTACGACTTACGACCAAATCAATAAATGCTAATTAATTACAAACAAATCAATATTTTATAATAATGACTGTAAAACATAATTATGGAAATCGAAATGGTTGTTAATAATTGGTTTTATATAATTATTGTCCGTCAAAGATCATTTCATGAGACTGAAACTATTTACGACTTTGTCTTAAGTTCTTTTGTAAAACGCGGCCCAGGACTCCAAGCTCTTCGCTGCAAGGATCTTCCAGCCCGAGGTGTCAGAAGGTGTGTTATTTTAGTTACTTTGTTGTTGACCTCCCATCACCAGAATTAGGCATACATGTTCCGTCTCTTAATTTACAGACAGTATAACCATATGAAGTTGAGTGAAGGTGGTAAAAAGCTACAAAGAAATAAGTACAATAATGTACACAAAATGACTAGAGATTGACATAATAATACAGCTCTGCATAATAAACCTGGTTCAAACTACAGTTCTGTTCATTTATAAACTTAACAAAGCAAGATCATAGTGAAAATGAACTTGGTAGAAATTATAATAATGACTATCATGGACATCCATAGAATAATTTTCCCGCGAAACTGAGCATTTACAGTAAAAGTTAATTTAGAGCAAAATAATACAAATTGCAAAGTGAACATTTAAGAAACAATAGTTCTGCGCCTAAAAATACATATGCACATAATGTTACTTACACTGTGAGCATGTAAAGCCGACAAAACTATGCAGAAACGGCATGGAAATCTCGCCTGCTACCTGGGCGGAAATGCTTATGTGTACATACAATAAACAGAATGAACCAAAACGGGTAATAAAATTCCGTAATAATTCCGGACTGATAAGACGGCACAATACAGACTCTTTCATTTTCCGATATGTTATGGTAAATTAGATGCACTTTGATAAATTTTATGTGATTACCTCAGCTAACTTGTTTCAGGTGCCTCTGTTGTAATCATAAAAGTGATAAACAGCACAGATATAGATATTAGAAGTAAGTTAAAAACAATATACTAATAAGAAGTTAAAATTCTGAAATATTGCAATTATTCTCTAAAATTCTGATTCTTACGGATAAGCTATATATCATTGTTTTGAACATTCATCACGTCCATTTAATGTTTCTCCGAAATGTCTCATTCCTGTCTTTTCTTGTATTTTAGCCCATCTAAACCGAAGATTCAAGTGAGTTTTTCTAATGACCTGTTGTCTGATGTTCTAGTTACTTTGAAAGGAAAATACTGCAACATATGTGCCATAAAGTAAGACTCTTGATTGTGTCACGACAAATATACAAAGCATTTTAGGCACACGCTGGTCATGCGAATTGATAGCGATCGTGTTAAAACGGATTTTTCAATTGTAACACTTTACTACGAGGACGCTAGTGTTGTATCCCTTATAAATATTGCTCTACATCATTTTTCTTCTTCCTTGCATGAACATATGATTGTGAATTAAAAAAATACAAAACAGGGATTTCAGGATTTCTACAAAAATGCCGAAATTGGTAATTAATTTAAGATTTTTTAATGATACTTATAATTATTGAGAATATTCCAAATTTAGATCAGTCTAATAAGTATATTAGTCTGGAAATAATTGAATTCATATTCCCCCTTACTGTGTTCGTCCGAATATAAATTAATTCTATTTTATGTAATAACAAGACAAAGACAAATATAGGAATGCTACTCGCTATTACCATTTATTCACATAACGTATGCATATTTCATATACAGCGGCCATCCATTGTCTATCTAGTAATAATGTCCATCTCCTAAATACTTGTAAAATAATTGAGGTATATAACGAAATTCAATTCCTTTTTAAATAGTTGGAATATACGTGTCTTCATGTTATATCGAGAGTCGATACCGAATTCCAATGACCAGCGTTGTTTATATACTAGCGGAAAAAAGAAATTGTGCATTATAAAATTTAGTATAATTTTTTTATATCTATTGTTTGTATTTATAAAATTTAAACAATCAATAATGGTATTGTTTTTGACAATATCGGATGGTAAGCGTCCGGGTGCACGGACTTTTTCTTGGTTAGTGAGCACCTGTTGTTTATTGAAGAATTTGTACGCACGAGTTTTACGGGTCAATACTGTTTGAAATAAGAACTGTAAAGAATTTTTTAAAACTTTTTTTGTTAAGGAAATCACTTTAGTTTCAACACAATTTACCCCTATGTCATGCCACAACTCAACGAAAACCAACGTAATCGTGCTTTTGGGATGCTGCAAGCTGGAATGGCACAAAATACTGTAGCAAGACACTTTGGAGTTCATCGGAACACCATCCAGTCATTATGGCGACGTTTTCAACAATCTGGCAACACCCAGGATCGACCGCGCTCTGGGCGACCTCGTGTGACGTCAACAGGACAACCACATTAGACTTGTGCATCTGAGAAATCGTTTCCAGACAGCAAGTTTGACTGCCCGTAGAATTCCAGGGCTTCGACCAATTAGTCCAAGAACTGTGCGTAATCGACTGCGCGAACAAAACGTCAGACCAAGTCGTCCAGCAGTGCGCCCAGTACTGCTTCAACGTCATCGTATCGCCAGACTAGCGTGGTGCACACGACATCTGCGATTCAGAATACAGGACTGGGCCAATATTCTGTTCACTGATGAATCCAGATTTCATTTGGATAGCAGTGACGGCCGTTGTAGGGTGTATCGTCGCGTTGGGGAGCGTTACCAGGACGCTTGTGTTGTGCAACGTCGACAATTTGGTGGAGGTAGCGTTATGGTGTGGGGTGGAATATCAGCACGTGGAAGGACCCCTCTACAAATTGTCAATGGAAATCTCACCGGCGTACGCTATCGAGATGAAATTATTCAGCGTCATGTGATACCCTTCATACAGAGACATCAAAATCACATCACTCTGCAGCAAGACAACGCAAGGCCACACGTTGCACGTTTAGTCAGGGACTTGTTTGTTCAACAGAATGTTGATGTCTTGCCTTGGCCAGCTGTTTCCCCCGATTTGTCGCCGATCGAGCACGTCTGGGATGAAATGGAAAGACGTTTACGCCGTTTACCAAATCAGCCAGTGACATTGGCTGATTTAGACCAGGCTTTAACCAACATCTGGAACAACATCCCTCAAGCATTTCTGAACACTTTAGTGGCATCAATGAGGCGTCGCTGTCAAGCATGCGTGAACGCAAATGGTGGTCACACGCGTTATTAATTTTGTTAATTCAATTTCAAATAACAGTGACTTTCGAGTGTGCTGAAATTGACGTTATTCGACGTTGACATTAATGTGTTATGAGATGTTGTTACGAAAACATGTGTTAACAGTATTACAAAAAATAAAATTTGTTCAGTGTAATTTTTAAATGTTTTTTCATATATTAAATAATGCACAGTTTCTTTTTTCCGCTAGTATAATAACCTAGTCACGTGCTCTATAAATATTCATACCACGTAAACAAACAAACAAACAAACAAACAAACTGAATTTCATTTATATTCTCCCTCACTGCGTACAATGTACGCCGGGATAACAATTATTTCTATTCTATGTAAAACAAAGACAAATATAGGAATGTTTCTCACTACAATTCCGACACAAAGGGATAATCAGCACGGTATACAATGTATAAATAGTAATATTCTTAAATTCGCAGATGCAGAGGCCTAAAATCACATTAAAATTGCTAAGAATGTCGTTTCGTATAATCTGATAGAAGTGGGCGAAATTTAACACAACGTTCTTAGATTTCAAAGGTATTCATGGTTTTTTCAAAAGTTTAATTTTTAAAAATATGCCTCTTTGAAACAAAAATCGGAAATGGCAGATTTCAAGATGTTTTGGAATCTTAATGTTAACAGCAAAATAATTTTGTTTCAAGAGACAGTTTTTCACTACAAACGGATTTCTCTTTTAAAAAGCATGAAATCCGGCTCATTTGTCTGTGTAACCATTTTAAAATTTATTTCATAGTTTTATAAGAGTTGATACAAAATCCACGCTAGTTTATGTACAAAGTTGCATGTAAAGAAATATTTACGTAGAATTCTGTAACTTTACTTTTTTTTTTCATTTTATCTGCAACACCTTTAGGGAAAATAGCATGGGAACTGCAACACCTTCTTTATGGCCACATCGACAATGATTTATAAACAGGCTATATATATGCAATCAAATTATTTTGGATATTTTAATAAAATATTTCTCGATAATTGGAATTATTAACATAGAGCTAATGTTAAAAAAGAGCAGTTTCTCCAAAGAATAATTTAAACCGCACCCCCCCCCCCCCCCCCCCCCCCCCCCGCCCCTCTCCCTTATACCATGTTTTTATACCACTGTGTATTTTTCCATGAAAACTTAAGACGAATAAACTTGGTATAAATTTTCATCAAGACTTTTACCATGGAATAGTTTTCGTGTTATCGAAACTATTCATTCATTGCATTCGAATTCCCTTGATTCCCTTGCTTTTAATCTCGGAATTCTTTGACGTAATCCGACTTGCTACCTAAAATTTAAATTCGGATAGCTTGTTTACCATCAACTAACTCCACATCACCGACAAATGAAGTTTTCTGTGGAACAATACAATTCTCATTTACTGGATTTTCGGTAAAAGAATATTTATTGTCTCCCTCAGCAGCAACGTTTGGACACGGACCAATTTTTTTTCACTCTTCTATTCTTTTAATACAACAAAAATTCAATTAAAACATTCCACCGGCTTAAATCAATTTTAGGCACAACTTTAGAATGGCATTATTGCAGTAATATATCCAAACTGCAGGGAAAATCAATCAAGAGGGAACTGAGGTATGGCCCCTTCAATAACCAATCTCTTGCAAAATCTACTTTCACTTCGGAATATTTGTAAACATTGGCCTATTTTACATCCTTCCTATTGCGTCTTTTAAAGATCAAATTTTCTGCTTGTTTCTTTCTAGTATTTTTTCCACCGTCTTTTCATCCATGCCCCAATATCAACCAAACCAAATCAATTTGCCCTGAATTTGCCATTTTTAGAACGGAACTACTTGCGTGTTCAATGAGCACATGGAAAAAATGGTGGTATGTATTTCCCACGGCCTTGCCTCGGAATATATACTAGTCAAAATTTCTAACACCCAAGGCAAGTGCTTGTACTACGCTTTTTACAATTTTAATTATTTTGACCATGACAATAATTAAATACAAAAAAAACAAAGAATAACAAAGCATTTTCTAAAAAAAATTTATCAAATTTTATTCAAGCGCTTTATAAAAAAATCAAAAAAGTACAGGTACCCTACGATATAAAAATCACAACATTAATAGCTCTTGCGTTCTCTCTTCGCACTAATAACAGCTCCTCATAGAGATCCCACAATTAAATAAAAGAAGATGGGGGAATAAGATAGCGCAATTGCCCATATGGTTTAGTCGTAAAATACAATTTCAAATTATATTTTTTTCCACTTAAATAAGTTTGATAATGTTAAAATACAAGTTTAAAAGGACAATTTCTAACTATTATATTCAGTTTTGAATATTTTAACAAATAATAAGAAAAAAAAATAAACTCTGAAGTTTTGGTGGTATCGAACCCACAATCTAAAAACCCTAGCTCTATAGGGTTACCTTATGTCTGGTGCTCTTACCACTGAGCCATTTCAGTCACAACAAAATGCGGTGTTTAAATGCTATTTGCGACTTTGGCCCCGAATCTTCGGACTTGTTTTATTTTTTTAAAACGTTCAATTGTTGGGATACAAAATGACATTTTTAATGTATAGTGGTTCATCTCTCCACGTTTTTGTTGATTGAAATCGGTTCGATTTCCATTAAACTTTATTTAGACTTTGACAAAAATATGGAGCTTAGACCCACTCTATAAAAGAAAAGGCATTGAAGTTCTAAAAAATGACACTTTTTGGAGGTTTTGACACGCATACACTAATTTAAATCAAAATATTCCAAGTATTTAACATATTTAAGGGTTACAAATCGATTTTATGTAAAATATAAATGTTTTTAATAATTTTAAAAAGAAATCAGATTTGTTGATATTTTAACTTTACAGTATCTTATCTTTTCTCATATAGGCATTTTACACGCCTTATTCACCCATCTTCTTTTGTGGAAGCTTATTCTTCTTCTTCTGGTCCAGTTCTGCTATATTCTGATGCTGAGGAACTTTCTCACTCTCGGGTTTATCTCCTCCAATACATACAGGCAATTGATGTGTGCCGTGCAGTTGCGCGTGCTGACCGGTGTGTATAGTTACCCTAATGTAGCGGTCATGTTGACGTGTCGTTACATGACATTTTGGCCTCCATGGTAGATCTTTAACACTTCCGGTGCATTGTATTCCGGACAAGCCTTATAATGATTTTGTGGTGTCTGTAAAAAACTCTATCGATTTGTGATGAATAATGAATAATATGAAAGTAGGTGAGTTACCTTAATATAGCGGCCATGTTGAAGTGTCGTTACATGACGTTGTGGCCTTCATGGTAGGTCTTTAACACTTCCGGTTGCATTGAACTTCCGGACAAACCTTATATAGTTATATCGTTAACTTTACTTTTAGTAGACGAGGCTCAAGCGCGGACTTATAAGTGGGGGGGGGGGGGGGGGGGGGGGGGGCACTCCCCCCCTAATAAAAAAAATTTTTTTTTAAAAAAAATATAAAAATAACAAAAAAAATCCCCCGCACACCCCCCCCCCCCCCCCCGCAAAATCTCAAATAAGCGTCGGCCCCCCCCCCCCTGAAAAATTTTCTGGATCCGCGCATGAGGATTGTGTACTTTCTACTTTAAGCATGATTGAATAACTTTGTGACTCTATATAATACATCATTGAATAATTATGTCACTGTATGAAAGTTTAAATCTCAAGAAAAATGCATCAAAAAATTGAAACTGTCACACAAAGCTGTCAGTGCATAGTTAACGAAGTAGTGCGAGGTGTAATCTATTCAGAAAAGTCAAGTAATGTTATTAATATAATTCATAATCTTGTTAGAAGTATGAACCCCTAAAGTTCTGAGGTAAAAGGTCGGGACTACAGAAGCAGGGGGCTAGAATCGGTAGAATCTCATAATCTTAATACTTTCACGTTTCCGTTAGAAACACATGCATATGGTCCACGTATTGCAGTTCTTTTTTAAAGTACAGCAACTTGTATAGATTTCGTGGTGTCTGTAAAAAAATCTAGCAATTTGTGATAAATATTATAATTTAGGATAGATGTTTTGTTGTTTAGGACATTATATATCAAAAGTTATAAGTAAATAAAGCAAATATTGTGAAAGGAAACAAACCTATCGTGAACCGCGCTCTACACCAACTGATCTTGAAGGTTCTTGGGCAGACTTACGCCGTATTTTACTCAGTTGGATTTATGTTTTTTATAAGCAGCTAAAGGCATGGAACCGAACACATCTAAAAAACATTTCGAACACGCGCTCCACGCTTTTCAAAAAATACGGTCATGGTCGAGTAATTACTTACTCGATTTCATTTTTTTTTGACATGAACAGTTGAGCATTTTCAATAGCAGATGGTGATGGCAGCAACTTAAAAAATGATGTAAAAGGGTTTTTTTTTCAATTATAGAATATTTAAAGTGGGGCGTTAGAAATTTTGATCAGTATAGTTGCTACATCGGGAAAGGATAAATTTGCGTCCTCATAGCCAATAAATAGGTTTATTATACCTCTGTGCATATTTTCTATGTAAAATAACGACGAAAATAGTTTCCGTGCTATCTGCTAATGGTTAATTGTCGTCGAAACTATTAACCGGTAGCCGTCCGATTTCCTTCTTATCTAGTACTACTATTATCTCAAAGTCCGATAGCTCTAATTTGTTAACCAGCCACAAACTCGGCATCGCCGATAAAAAAGTTTTCTTTGGTATAACAGAATACCTATTTACTTACTATTCGGACAATTGCAGATTTATTGTTCCCCGAGACAGCAACTTTTATACGAGGCCTTGGGAAATAGTTGCTATCTCGAGGGATAAGAAACTTTTTCTAAATAGGTATATAAAATACAATTCACCATGTCGTCATAGTCGTTGTTTTTCTTCACGACAAGGAAAATAAAAGTAAATGGGATATTGTTAACAAACAGTCAGAAAATAATCGGGATCCCATGTAAATTAAGTGAATCATAGATTCTAATATCAAGCCAAAAAGACAGACAAAACGAATCCATGAACCTAATGAAGCCACAGGTTTTTGAAAGAAAAGTTCGTAAAAGCTTCAATATGGGAAATGCGAGCGATATATTCTTTTCAAATAATAAATGTATGTTCCCTTTATAATCCTGAAAGGGTAAGGTTAGGACTGTGACCTCTTGAATTATATTTGTGCAAATGCTATGAAACCGTGTATTGCATTGGATATTGGATTTTGGGAGGCCATTTTTTTAATATTTGATATTTTCTATGTTTAGTGTTCACAAACAAATATGAAAACATACTTTATTTTAAATTTCAAAAGAAATTTCAGTTACATTCTTAACTACCTTTGTTGTCAATAGATGTAAATATTTATATCATTATTTTTCATTGAAATATATATCAGTTTCATATGTTCGTTTAATCTGATTTATACATGTACATGTATTTTTTTTAAAGTAATTTTTCAAAATAATTTAATACATGTGAATAAAATTTTTAAAGAGCCTGGATTGTTAAACTGACAAAAGATATAATGACGAATTTAAGAAATAACTAAAAATCTCACAAATGTTACCATCGACTCTGTTTTAATGTTATATTAATGAATGAAAAAGTGGAATCTATAAGGATTAAACGTACAATGTAGCATATTTTGCAATTAATATATTGGATTCATTTTTATTATTTTATTCCGGGTAAAATGAAATTACCTTGACAAGAATAACATGACGTAAAAACTGCAGTTCTAGTGACTCCTAAGTTTGTCTCGTACATTTAAAGGGACACTACAGCTCATTTTCCTCATCTTGGTTATTTTTTTTAAACAGTTCAATAAAAGTATAGAAGTTATGCTTATACTGAAAATTTGAATCTTTTTGCTGCAATAATCAGCTCGCGATTGCGTGTTAAGGGTGGTCCGGAATTCAAAATTTCACGTGATTTCAAATGACAGCGGTTGTCAATGAAATGATTTAAACATATTTCATTGTTTGCTGGTGTAAACAAAAGGATTAGGCACAAGGAAGTACATTTACTACCTTACATCGCTTAGGAAATAAATATTCTTTTAAAGAGCGATTAAACAATAAACAAAGAGGAGTTGAGACGGAAAAAATAGTAGCCTTTAACATTTTGTGGCTAATTAATGCCGTCTGGTCCTATAGCTTTATTAACAGGAAGAATAGAAATAATATCAGTAGCATCTTGTTTTGTGATTTCAATGTATCAAAAAAAAAGTATTACAAAATGGGAACAATTTTGGCAATGTTGGTTCGTTGTCAAGAGAAGATGATACAGATGCAAAATAATTGTATAAAGCTTCCACCTTATCGAAATCGCTCTAAGTAATATGCGTGACACCCTTTTTGTTGACGTCTTAAAGTGGTGGTATTTCAGTCCTGGCTTCAGATTTAAAAACATCTTTCAAAAGTTTCCAATAAGTTTTAGAACTTCTAGTGCTCACGTTAGCAAGATTAGTTTCTATATTGTTGTAATAATTTGCTATCGCTACTTTTTTATATTGTTTACTTTATTGCATAGTTTTTTTTTATATTCATTAAAATGTAGTATACTTTTGGTTTTGTGCGCCTTTTCTCTCCTATGGTTACGTAAACGAATTGTTTTTCGAAGTGCCGAGTCAAACCAAGACTTATCTTTTGGTCGTATTGTTACTGTTTTTTCGGCTTGTTTCTCAAAATTTGATTCATGCTGCATACAATAACAGGGCAATAAAATTATATGTGTACAATTGCAATGCAGGCTATAAAGGACGTATGCCAAATTCAGGAGCATAAAGATTAATCCTATATTTACGCCGCTTTATGAAATACAAAATATGGCCGAATAATTCTTGGTGCAAGTCCTCGGAATAGACTAAAATTTGGTCTAAATCTCCGGCTCTTTAAGAAAAGAGCCCCACATATGTATTTTGCTGTTTACCTTAAGCCCCTTTCACAATTGGCGCACGAGCAGAAAAGGTTTTCATGCCCTTAATGTTCAAGGGGAATGGGTTCGAGATAGCCGAATTGAAATATTGCATCCATATTTTGGTTATCAAGATGACTTTCTTTCAAACTGATGAAAAATGACCCTGGTAAGACAACTGTTTGCCTGACTCAGTATCATTTCATTTTTGTTTTCCATGTTGACATTTACCAGGATACCCTCATTGCTTTTCCATACGCATACAGATTTTAGACCATTAATAAACATTCTCAAGCGTAATTGAAAATATGTAAGCATTGTGGATTTTTAATTAAATATATTACAAATGACAACCAAAATACACTGTACTTACTCTTCAGAGGCACAAACGCCAGTTCAAACATTAAAAACGAGCATTATGAATTTTCTCTTACGTTGCTCTGTAAATTTCAAATTTCATGATTGGTCTCCTGCAATTCTATAAAAAGTATAGTTAAAAAAATCACCGGTTGTATAGTAATTTTAGCTCGATGTTACCGTTAAATTGCATCCTTCACTTTTATCAGCATATTTTCATAATTAAATAGTAAAAGAAAGTTTAATAAGATCATTTAGAAACTAGTAGACTAATTGTTCTCGAACAATTAGAGGTCTTTCCACCTCATTAATTTTTATGTTTTGTTTCAAAATAATAAATTAAAAAAAAATTTGCGTTACTTTATTAAAAAAAAAGTCAAACCCGTTAATATGCATTTTTTGTTTGTTTGACCTTGACCTTTGACCTTTATATCATTTTGATCGGACAAAGTAGACGCATCAGTCTCAAGTGGTCCGATGTATCTACGGTTATTGGTTCAAAAGTTGTTAGTGTTTTATTGAATGTTGGAAACTTTAAGGGGCAATAACTGCAAGAAAGGGACCTCGGACCCTTTCGGTATGATAGATTGAAGAAGCCTCTTAATGTACAGAATACATTAGTAAAAGTTTTAAGTCTCTATCTCTAACGGGTTTTGAGAAGTAGCGATAACAAGCATTTTGTACTATAGGGGCAATAACTCTATTATTGTTTCAAAGTAGGGGCTGAAAGGTAATATTTTGAAATGTCTCAAGAAGGCCTACTACATCCATTAAAAAGTTTTTCTCTACCTCCCTAAACAAAAGAGATCTAAAAACTCATTAATCAACAGATTTCCAAATGACCTTGACCTTTGACCTTTATGTCATTTTGTTTGGCCAAGGTAGACGCTTTCATCCCAAGTGGTCCGACGTCTTTACGATAAAAAATAAAAAAGTTGGAAGTGATTTTATAAAATTTGAAATACTTTCAGGGGCAATAACTACTCTAAAGGGGCCTCCGATCCTTTTGGTATGAATAGATTGAAGAACCCTCTAAGTGTACTGAAGACATTGGTAAAAGTTCTAAGTCTCTATCTCGTATGGTTTAAGAGTAGTAGCAATAACAAGCATTTCGTACTATAGGGGCAATAACTCTGTAATTATTCAAAGGTATAAGCCAAGGGGCTATATTTTTAAATGTCTTTATATGCTCTACTACATCCATGAAAAAGATTTTCTCTACCACACTAAACAAAAAAGATTTAAAAACTCATTTATTAACAGATTTCCAAATGACCTTGACCTTTGACCTTTATCTCATTTTGCTTGGCCAAGGTAGACGCTTCCATCCCAAGTAGTCCGAAGAGTTTACAATAAAAAATAAAAAAGTTTGAAGTGATTTTATAGAATTTGAAATACTTTCAGAGGCAATAACTACTATAAGGGGGCCTCCGATCCTTTTGGTATGAATAGATTGAAGAACCCTCTAAGGTACTGAAGACATTGGTGAAAGTTCTAAGTCTCTATCTCTTATGGTTTAAGAGGAGTAGCGATAACAAGCATTTCGTACACAAGGGCAATAACTTTGTAAGTTCTGGGAGTTATTAAGCAAAGGGTCATGTGGTACCATAACTTTTAATGCTCAATAACATAAAGAAAAAATTGTTTCAATATCTCTTGAAATAAAAAAGCTGTCCCTGGAAAAAAAGAGGAGAAAAAAATAATAATAATAATAACTAGTAGACTAATTGTTCTCGAACAATTAGAGGTCTTTCCACCTCATTAATTTTATGTTTTGTTTCAAAATAATAAATAAAAAAAATTTTCTGCGTTACTTCATTAAAAAAAAAGTCAAAACCGTAAATATGCATTTTTTGTTTGTTTGACCTTGACCTTTGACCTTTATATCATTTTGATCGGACAAAGTAGACGCATCAGTCTCAAGTGGTCCGATGTATCTACGATTATTGGTTCAAAAGTTGTTAGTGTTTTATTGAATGTTGGAAACTTTAAGGGGCAATAACTGCAAGAAAATGACCTCGGACCCTTTCGGTATGATAGATTGAAGAAGCCTCTTAATGTACTGAATACATTAGTAAAAGTTTTAAGTCTCTATCTCTAACGGGCTTTGAGAAGTAGCGATAACAAGCATTTTGTACTATAGGGGCAATAACTCTATTATTGTTTCAAAGTAGGGGCTGCAAGTTTATATTTTGAATTGTCTTAAGAAGGCCTACTACATCCATTAAAAAGATTTTCTCTACCTCCCTAAACAAAAGAGATCTAAAAACTCATTAACAGATTTCCAAATGACCTTGACCTTTGACCTTTATGTCATTTTGTTCGGCCAAGGTAGACGCTTCCATCCCAAGTGGTCAGACGTCTTTACGATAAAAAATAAAAAAGTTGGAAGTGATTTTATCAAATTTGAAATACTTTCAGGGGCAATAACTACTAGAAGGGGGCCTCCGATCCTTTTGGTATGAATAGATTGAAGAACCCTCTAACTGTACTGAAGACATTGGTAAAAGTTCTAGGTCTCTATCTCTTATGGTTTAAGAGGAGTAGCAATAACAAGCATTTCGTACTATAGGGGCAATAACTCTGTAATTATTCAAAGGTATAAGCCAAGGGGCTATATTTTTAAATGTCTTTAGATGCTCTACTACACCCATTAACAAGTTTTTCTCTACCACCTTAAACAAAAAAGATCTAAAAACTCATTAATTAACGGATTTCCAAATGACCTTGACCTTTGACCTTTATATCATTTTGTTTGGCCAAGGTAGACGCTTCTATCCCAAGTAGTCCGACGTCTTTCCGATAAATAGTAAAAAAGTTTGAAGTGATTTTATAGAATTTGAAATACTTTCAGGGGCAATAACTACTATAAGGGGGCCTCCGATCCTTTCGGTATGAATAGATTGAAGAACCCTCTAAGTGTACTGAAGACATTGGTAAAAGTTCTAAGTCTCTATCTCTTATGGTTTCAGAGGAGTAGCGATAACAAGCATTTCGTACACAAGGGCAATAACTTTGTAAGTTCTGGGAGTTATTAAGCAAAGGGTCATTTGGTACCATAACTTTTAAAGCTCAATAAGATAATGAAAAAACTGTTTCAATATCTCTTGAAATAAAAAAGCTGTCCCTGGAAAAAAAGAGGAGAAAAAAAAAATAATAATAATAATAAAAAACATAAGAATTACAAAAGGTCTTTCACCTGAAAGGTGGAAAGACCTAATAAA
>WFKH01010931.1:65387240-65421430 GCA_016163765.1 Magallana hongkongensis
TTAAGCAAATTTTGCATGCATGTACAATAAGTATAAATAGGGAGGAAAAAATAAGTCATTTTGAACTGAATAAAAAAGAATAAAGAGAAAAAATAAACAGTTAAAAAATCTATGCAGATATTGCATATTATCAAACCATTAAATTGGAAAATGGGAAATTACACACACACAAACAGGGACCGCGGGCACGGATACAACGAATGTAATTAGAATGCAAAAATAAACAAATTTAAAAAACGTTATAACCCAGGGAAAAAATAAAAGTGATAAACAACAAGGTTTAAAAGAAAAAATCCTGTATTTATCGTTAACAATTTTGACCGAATTAAACACAACTTGCATTTTACAGACTGATCAATTCTCTCCAAAAGTAAAGAACGGTTTAGGTGGAAGCTAGCAAGTCTATGTATTTTGTAAGATTTTTTTAAACTTAGAAATATTATATAATTCTCTCTCTCTCTCTCTCTCTCTCTCTCTCTCTCTCTCTCTCAAAAATTCTTTGATGTTAAATTAGTTGATAACTAAATAACACTGAGTTGACAATGATGCAAGGTATGTCTAATTCTTGCTGCGCTTGCCACAACGGTAGCACCGTAAAACATATTTTTGATTTAATCAAATTTGTCAACATCGTATGCTTATATTGGCTTTTTCATACCTCCCGAGATTTCCGAAGAGGTAAGACATGATCACAGTTCTGTCCACATGAGGCATGCGGCAAATTTTACTATTTGCGCACGCATTGCGCCTTGCACTACTTTATTTACTGTGCAATGACAGCTTCATGTAAATCTTTGATTACATGTAGATTATTAAAGACGTTATTCTAAAGCGTTTGCCTTGAGAGTAAAACATTTATACAGTTACATACAAAATGAATTAAATCACGTTTTTCTTTACATGCGTAAATAAGAATATTAATCAAAAGTGCAATTCGCCTACTAAAAGTAAAGTTTATTCATGCCTTGCTATTTCGGAAATCAACAAAACATTGCGATATATCTTACTAGTATTTATTATGTTTATTGCATGTACCGTTATACTGTTGCATTACATGTACATTTACAGAGCTGACCAATGATATTACATGCCGATCATTCCTTTAAAAGGAATACTTGTTTTAGAGGTTATATTACATATGAGCGCAATGAGGTACATTTTTCTTCTTTCACATATACATATAGATAGATTTTAACAAAATACATTGACCAGCAGATGGAGAAAAATGTATCTAAATGCGCTTGTGTATTTTAAAGGTTTTCAAATGTGGGAGGGAGCTAAACGCCTACAAAGATTTAATGTACCCCTACCTTAAATAATAATTTTGATCTATATGATTGGGTTTTTTTTACCGGGGTGGGGGGGGGGGGGTAGAAAGGGATTCTTTAAGAGTACATATATCAAAGATTAAGTACATGGAAAACAAAAAAGAGAAATTCCGAAATCTAATTTCTTGCCAATTTACTGAAGGCCGTATTTCGCATCATCCTTTGGTCGATGCTTGATAATTTTTAAATTACTTTTTACGAATTATTTGATTACATTTTCTTTTCCTATCAACATAATTGTTTTGCATGGTGACAGTTTTATCCTGCATGTTGATATAATTATCTATCTCGTTGACAAAAGTTATAGAAAGAAAACTTGCATACAGGGGGAAGAAATACACCACTGTATAAAGGTATGGACACGCTCTTTGCATTAATAGTACCCCGTGCATTGATTTGACATCGCAAGTAGAACTGCAAATACGCACGTTGTCAACCTTTTTTTCCGTTGCGACCAGGAAATTGTAAAGACTAATATTAATCGAAAACATCCATTGCGAGTCCTATTTTACATCAATTTCCTCAGAGATGTTGAAGTGTGTATTTTATTTCAAATGTCAAACTGGGAAGTTAGTTCCTTTATAGCTTAGATTTGACTTTAGTCATGATAAATAAAGCCTTGTCATTGTTTCTCATACTTGGTAAGTATATTTTTTCAGACATATGCTTAATACAATCAATTAATCTTATTTGTTCATTTATTTTTTCATCTGGCCCTTCCAAGCCGCCGTAATTTAAAGATGTAAAACGAATATCAAATATGATTGGTTATGTTCAATATAATCTAATTATGTGGCCGTATTAAAGGGGCATGGTCACGATTATAGTCAAATTCTATTTTTCAATTTTTATTGTTTACAATGCTTTAGAAATTGCATTTCTACTGATCAACCGATATTTGAGTGTCAGGCGTAATGTTATAAGCAAGATCAATTCTATCAGCTACGTCATGCATAAACAATACCCGCACCTTAACCACAACTAAATTATGCACGGACAGAACAACATGCATAAACAATACCCGCACCTTAACCACAAAGTTATGTATTGGTGGATTCAGCTTACCGCTGATTGGCTGCTGGTTCAGACTAAATTATGCACGGACAGAACAACTTAACAGAGAATGAAAAATTCACCGGGGGTACTCGTGACTGTCGAAATTGGGGTATTTTTCGAAAGTGTACACTTGTGATAAAACATATATACGGTACATATAGCTGTAGCTCTACAAGGAAAATTTGAGTTAGTAAATATAAAGCTACAGTGCATACGATACTTACGTAAAACTTGCAATTTATATTACGGCGCATGAAAAATAACGCTAGTTTTGAAAAGATTAACATTATATCATACCACATTTTGTGCAAATAATCCATTTAAATAATTCTTCATTTAGTTTACTACAGTAACTGTTAATAATTGTCGCTTTACTTGCCCCAAACTTTCTCCTATTAAACAACGTTTAGGCTTAATAGGAAAGCGGATCAAGAGCTGTTATTTTTATATGTAAACAAACCAGTGAAACCACGCCACTGTATGGACCTGGTGACCGGTGGTTCAGAGACAAGTAAAATAACGAAATCTGCGTTAAAATGTTTGGGGATATTTTAGTATATATATTTATATCGAATGCGATAGGGCAACAGAAGAAGAAACGAATCGGACACTTGCCTAATGAAGACTCGATCACATGTACATACCCCCTTGCACTTTCCATTTCCGTCTCGTTCTTTCATATCATCGTTCTATTCGTTAATTGACTGTCGATTGCCGATCGAAAGGTGTAGAAATCGAGGAATTCATATCTATCACTACGACTGGTGAGTTAGTAGGTAATACATGTACATTATACATTTACGGCATATGCATGCATGAAATGAATGCGAAGCACATGCAATTTCTAAATATTATATTTTGTTCAACGCCGTACTCTAGACCGTAGCTTGAGAGTATGGTTTAACGCCCGTTTGCACAGAGAGAGAAAGAGAGAGAGAGAGTTTTGCACAAAATTTAAACATAGGGCGATGGTCGATAATGACTCGATATTGGGTGGAAATTAACTGTTCTGTGAAAACATTCAGCTCTGGCATTGCATAAGTGTGCACTGATAACTCCGCCTTAGAAAAGGAGTTGACCAATCATAAAGTTTTCGCAACGGCGGCGTGTATTGCTTGACGGAGCTGACAGAATTGATCGTGACGCTATCGAAAAAAGCTAACGAAAGCGGTTTTGATAATATTTAAAATGTAAAAAAAAAAATAGGCTAAAGCTTTTCTAACATAGCAAAGAGTTGTAGGCTCTGTATCTCGCTTGACTATTAGAACTGACATCCTGAAGCATTGATAACAAAATAATTTATGACCAAAACCGTGACCATTGCTCCTTAAACTTTTTGCTGAATAAAATAAAAAAAAAAAGGGAATAGACATCAACTTACTAAGCATTTGTACATGTTGTAGTTAATCAGTCATCGTTTATTATTTCATATTTGAACAAGAGCTCTGTAATGGATTGATTCACTGTATTAAACTCACTTGGGCCAATTCTATGAATACTTGTGAATCATACAACAAAATACCTTATTCTGAGGACGATCCAGATCCGATGGAGACTTGGATTGGAAAAGCGATATATGTCATGAATTGGGGTAAAAACAAATGTTCTTAACCTTTTAGTATCATAAACATAGTTTTATCAATGCATTTTTGTTGTAACATTTTTTTGTTCCAGTGTTCACTCGGATATAAAAGAATTAAAGAATGCATTGGCATTGAGAGAATTAAAAAGTAATGGAAACACGAATAAACCTCAATATTTCAGGGTTTCTTAATTCTTTGGTTTTTTTCTTTTTTGTTTGTTTTTTGTTTTGTTTTGTTTTTTGGTTTTTTTTGCATTCTGAATGCTCAGAATAGTTAACGGAAATAAACTTGAACATTTCTAAATTCCAATGTAACTGTTGATACAAGTGAGATCACATGTACTAGTTTCTGTAATAAATGTTCACCCTGTAGTATATTATATGATTGTTATTATTATACCATGGGATAAATTTAATCGCGAATACAAGTACCTGTGACTTAAATACAGAGTTTTCTTTCTTAAAGTTATCAGCTGGTTATAAAAACCCCGATGAAACAGTGTTTCTTATTTGTCACGAGTCTCTTTGTTTAACTAAGACATGGCGAGCTTAACGTAACAAAGCAGTCTGAGTTGTGTACTTCACCTTGTACCAAAACATAATACTCATCAGTCTTTTTTGCTTTTGTTTACCAGGCAAAGTAACACTGCAGATAGAAGAAATACAAGGTGATAGAAATTGTTCAGGTAAGCATTCACCAAACTTTAATGATATAATTGCTAAAGGGGTTTGCAATTTTAAATGAGATTATGACAACAGATCACCACCAGCAAGGTCTATGTCTTTTTTTCCTTTAAGATATGAGTCAACCTCTATTGAAAGACGGGAGTCAAATTGCATTGTTAAATTTTACCAATGGAGGAAAGTGCATAGCAGAAAATTTTGTAGAAGACGTCATCAAAAGTAAGCAAACGTACTTGTGCAGAAATTTGAGAAATAATAACTTGTGAATTGTAAAACTGTGCATTATAATAACATGTATTAACAAATCAGAGGGTGTTTTATTGTATAGACTTCTCTCTACCAACAAAGTGCATGATAAGAAATGGGACCACAGAATATGTGCCATGTGACATAATACTGGAAACCGAGTGCAAAAACAAAAGTGAAGGTTGTTATTAGTCAATGTTTCTATGAAGCTTAAAATTTTTAAAATGATAAATTTTCGCCACCAAGATCTTTTTATTTTTAAGGCCAAACTTCAGATATGAAGATCACCTTAAGTTTCGCAATTACTGTTACGGACACAAAGGATAATCATTCGGCTAGTAAAGGTAAAGATTTACTTAACTTACACATATAAAAAATATAGTTATACACGTTATACGTCTAACAAAAATATATAATAATTGGGCATATTAAATGAAACAAGTATAATTGCACAAGAAGCACACGATGACAATTATTGACTCATTTTCACTACATATAGACCCTTGTGTAGAATATATCATTCTGAAGCCAATTCCATGTATCTTTTTCTGTTTTATACCAAGAATAATAATGTTATTTCGTGTTTTTTTTGTCGTGAAATTTTTTTTATGACAATCTTTTACCCTCCTTTATATACAACATACACTCGCACGGAGAAAGGGAGACATATATAGAGACAGAGAGATAGACAGTCAAACAGACAGACATAATTAAGGGGGAAATGTTGCCTTTGTGTTATGCTTTTGAGTACTTTTTTTTTTTGGTAGAAACATCGAGTAATGACAGTTCTGGCAAGTATACATGTAGTACGATTTTCTTGTAATATAAGAACAATTTATAGATAAACAATATTGTGTATTATTTACCTTATATGTTTTGTGAATTAGATTCTATCGAACATTAATATCTTAAAATTACATGCCTAAAATACATTGCTTTGCTTTGGCATATCTTTAAAAAGGTGTTTACGATACATCTAAGGTATCTGGTCTAAATTTATGAAATAAAATAGAGTGCACATAAGGGTCATAAACTTTTCGACGTGTGAGAACTTTTTGTTGATTTTTTGGTTCGGAAATAAATGATTAAGAACATGAAATAGAATTGTGAAACGATTTAGTTTAAATGCTAAATTTGCAGTAAACTTATATCTTTAGTTCCGATTGAAGTCATCATTTTGTAAGCTCTATGGTCGATGCAACGTCGTTGTAAGCAAATACAATCTTCCACTAGGTAGAATGCTGACTGACGTTTTTCATACTTATTGTTAGACCATAATCAATCACTGAATTGTCTACGAATTTTTCCACTTTCCCGATAACGACAAAGAGCTCTCGACGGGTGTGACTGGTCAGCAGAGGATGCTAACTCCTCCGTGGCACCTGATCCTACCTCTAATTTTTGTAGAGGTCCGTGTTAGTTCTGCTCCTGTTTTCTATTTTTCCTTTGGACTTTTGATTTTGAATATTGGTCGTTATCACCACATTTAGTCTTCACATATTTCATAAAATGACGAAAAATATTTTTCGAAATTTAAACCAACAAAAATATATCAAATATACTTTAAAGGATACCCCCATATCGGAATTATCATCGAAAAATATAAAAACAAGAGGTCGACGGGCCACATCACCCACATCAGTTTTGAGAAGGAGATTTTTAAAGATTTTTTGTATATTCTTTTGTATAAATTCAACATAAATCCCAACCCCTATTGTGATCTCACCCTAACCCGGGATCATAATTTGAACATATTTGAATCTACAGTACCTAAGGATGCCTCCGCAAAAGTTTAAGCCTCGCTGACAATATGTTATCTCGGCAGAAGACTTTTCATGATTTACTAAATTTTTACTATGTGACTAATCCTACTCCCAGAAATCATAATTTGGACAAACTTGAATCTTCACTAACTGAGGATACTTTTATTAAAAATTGCCGTCGAATTTTAAATAATTCTGAGTTATCCCCCCTTTGAAAGATGGCATGGCCCTTCAATGAAAATAACATGAATCTCCTATACTAAAGGACACACAAAGTCAAGTTTGGTTAAAATTGACCAAGCGGAAGAAGAAAAGAAAATGAAAAAGTTTACGACAACAAGACAGATAATGGACAAAATTTGATCAGGAAATCTTACTTGAGCTTATGGTTCCTGTTAGCCAAATTTTTTTTTTAAATTTTAGATTAAATCTAGCAATCAAATTGCATGCAGAATCAGATAATTCATTTATTAGGTTCTTCATTACAGTGAAAATTTTGAATAGTCGTTTAATGTAACAGTAATGTTTGCGATACTAACACATTTTCGTTAAAATTCAAATTCAATCTGTCAATTTGTTTTCTTAGTGAGATAATTATTAACTTTTTTCACTTCTTTTACTTTTATTTACGTATATTTTTAATTTTCATTACTGCAGATAGTTGTAACTTTCTGTCAGACCTTGAAGGCTATCATTACCTGACAGGGGTAACAGTCACTGTGGTGATTTTAACAGTCATTCTAGACGTATCCTGTATTTGTTGGTAAGTATAAATTCAACATTTACTTTTTCTATTTTGTTGTTCCCGTAATATCAAGTAAAGATGTTGTATTTTTACAGCTGCACTAAATATCAAATAAAAAGAAAACTACGGACAATAGAAATTAGTCGTTTAGAAACTCGTAGAAGACCTGCCTCAGAAGCCATTGAGCGTATCTATATCAACCGGGACCTTGCGTCCCAAAGCACTACATACGATGTGGTGGCAGACATGGCTAAAAAATCAGACTTCACCCTGTGTGACGAAGAGTATGGCCTGCAAGAATATGACAGAGGAATTTTAAGAAGTGCTAAAGCTAACAGTGGAAACTATGATCTAGCCTGGCCATACAACGGCTGGTCGGCGGCCGCTTCACCTATGGCTGATTATGACCACATGGAGACGCTGAGGAAACAAATGATGGACACTGTACCGGAAGAAGAGATTTACAGCAAACAGCGTCTGGTGGAAGAAGAATATGACGTCGTCACAGTAAAGCCTCGACATGAGAAAGAAAAGAATACTGGGAGAACAGAATTGGCAAAGAACGTCAGCGTCAAAGCCATGGGCAAACAAACTAAAACAGCAGACGATCATAATAACACCAAAACCAAGCAGACTATGACTAGTGCGGCAAAACCTATACAGACATCAGACGACCAAACATCAGCAAGAAACACGAATATCAAAGAAACGGCTAGGGCTACGGAAATAAAATATTTACACACAGAGATTGATTATCAAGATATAGATGAAAAGAAGGACCAACAGTCTGCTGATATGAAAAAATCCGTACGTTTTAGCGAGAAAGGCCCCGTTCAATATGGCACAGGTTTTTCTTATGGTAGTTGTAACAACAAACAAGCCACAAAAATAACCGATTGCAAAGTAAAGCAGGAAAAATTGGAAAAGACTTCAATGAAAATGACGGAAACCAAAGCAACGCCCAAAAAATCTCAGAGCAAAAAAAGCACAAATGGCAATAAATCTAATATTGGTGGGGAAAACAGTCCTTGTAACAACAGTACAGAATTATATCATATTCTTGAAGTCAAAGTACCGGTAGATGAGGATACTACCCCAGATAAAGTTTCGACAAAAGAAGCAGAGAAAATACTGGACGAGGCAACAGCAATGCTCGTAGAGAGCATAAACAGTGTGTCTATGAACACAAAACTATAAGCCAAACAAGGAGAAACAGTTTTACAAGGCGAAAAATATAAATACTTTCAGCCCCCCCCCCCCCCCCCCCGGGCATCCCCTAATGCTACGTGCCTGTTATGTTGATTTGTTGATTTATTAATTATGTTATGTTAATTATTTAAGTTGGCTATAATATACTGGTTTTCGAGTCCAACTCCCAATCCCCCTTTACTCTTTGTTTGAATTACAGAAATAACACAACTATGAAAATTTTATAATTAATTTTTAATTTACCTTTAACAAATTGCTTATAGATATCATCATGGTTTTCTTATTCAAGCATGTGACATACTGATCTCTAAACCAAATGTAAAATTAATCCTTGAACAATATAGAGTAATGGATAAAATGTTCATATCAACCAATGCATTAAATGTTTATATAGGCTATATATTTATAAACTGATCATATGTCAAGTATCTTCACACTTTAACAGTCATTAGCTTTTTTAATTCTGTGTACATGTTTTTAACACACTTCAGCCAGGAATCATTTCATTGATTGATGTCAGTGATATTTTACATATATTTATGAATAAATTATATACATTCCATGTTACAGTTCATGATTTGGAGGGTCAGAATTCTGAAGGTTTGGAATGTGTTATAATTTAGATTTGCTCCCAATGACCGGTTTATTCACAAACTCCTTCCAATATGACGGTCTCTCTAGAGCATTGGGGCCTTGAATCATTCCACTGTATAAATTCTTGTAAATCTGAAAACAGAAAAAAAGTTATCAATTAAAAATATTGAAAAAAATCTAATAAAATTAATATAAATAAATCATGTAGGCGATTGTATAAGTACCGGTACTGCTATTGATGTTCATTATGTTAAAAGAGTATAACTTCCTATTCTTTCTAATTAAATGTAGTTTTACAGGCAAAATTAAAGCAGGAAGTTAATAATTGATCTTGAAAAATGACACTCAGTGCCGTGTTCAAAGAGTCACAGGGAAACATGGCCAATGTGTATTTTTAAAGATTTTTGAACTTTGTCAGAAAATAAAACATGGCAAATGATTTATTGGATGTTGTGTCCTGTTTTCAAAGTTTGTGTGATCCGTCGAGAGGAAATGTTAGGTATATATCATTACTATGAGTACCTGTCCATCTGACTTTCCTAAGGGAGAATTCAGAATAAAGTCTTTGGGGGCAATGGCATCCACCAATGCCACAGTATCATCCTTCAGTTCATAGCATGGGTGTAGTATGGCTTCCTGGATCAATTTAGGAGGCTCATACCCTGATATATATTCACCTGAAAGAAAAAACTCATGTTAACACAGAATTTCACTCTCATTCATTCAGTGTTCACTCTCCTTGTAAGAGAGTTGTGTGGGGTTTACAAATTTCTGAATTAAAAATAAATGTTTCTTAAAATTGAAAGAATTGAATTATATTTTTCCCCTTATTCAAAAAACAAGAGCTTTCTTGAGAGCTTTGACAGCTGCAACATAAAAAGCTGAAATAATTTCAATTGGTGTTGATGTGAAATTGTGGAAAGCTGTAAATAGCCTGTAAATTACAACACTCTTCCTTATTCATTGTATTACCTAATCGAGAACTTAAAATGACAGGATTTTCGTAAATACGAGTTAAAAAGGAAACAACAACTCAATTTTCTAAAAATCCATTGAAAAAAATAGAACAAGATAACAACAACGTGTGCTAACAGAGTTTCCTGTTGTACACAGCTGGCAGGGTGGAGAACCATTAGCAAGATTATGTATAAAGGCAAGATTGACACGGAGAGACATCTGAGTATAACATTACAAAATCATAAAAGTTTTACATAATAAAGGTCACAGAAATAATAAAAAGGCCATACAGTGTACTTGTAAACTAGTTACATGTATTAAAGTAAAGTTACCAATTCCATTTAGAATACTTAGTATGAATCTACCTGTTCAATTACCAATTGAAGGAATTAATATCTGTGTAAAATCGCAAGAAGCAACCCTAGCAATTTCTTGTAGAGAGTTATAATATCAATGTACCCATCTTTTCACTTGTAGAGGGCTATGATATCAATAAAGAATCCATGCTGACAGCAAACTCAGTTTCATTTCATTAATCTTCAAATGGTGTTTAAAGATTATCAGATACAATGAATTACAGTTCTTACAAATCAAAATTGCTTGTCCCTGCATGGCACATTGCTATAACAGCAGTTTTTACAGTACGTTACTTTACTAAAACATCAATACAACTGTCATATTAACTCTGTTGAAATATTGCGGCATCTCCAAGTTTTTGTACTGGGATATTAATGTACCAATCCAATTGTTTGTACTCTAAAAGAGTACACCACTAGAGTGTTTACCACGTAATATACGTGATCAAGTCCTGTGAGACCCACAGGGCTTCTCAGAAGATTTGATCATGTACTAACCAAGTTCATATCCTAGCTGGTGAACTTTTTTACATTGCTGTATGTTACTTATATTTACGTTTGAGAAAGGCAAATTGATCAGAATTGTTTACAGAACCGTGTTTTTATGTTTACAAAAATGCAACCAACAAATGATAAGCATGTGCAAGAATCATTGAAACGTCATTATAAAGTTCCCACAGAAGTGAATGCTTTCGCTACTAGGCTCATATAGGGAAACATAATTGCAAATGTAAATATTGTTTAATGGGCGTAAGTTGTCTACCTTGGTATAATGTAGTGAGGTGCTTTTCCAGTCTCCAAAGTCCAAACAATGCAGCGATGCGGGCCAGCACAGGAACTAGGTCAGTTGGAACGTCTTCTCCGTCCTTCCTTTCCCGTAACAAGGTCACAAACCGTTCAAGGACGGTCAACTAAAAATAAAAATTAACCTACTGACCTTAGGATATACAAACTTTTCTGCTGCAAGTCAAATTTTATAAAGTATCTTAATTTGAAGAAGATAAAGCAATTTTTACTTCATTCTATTTTGCTGCATTTGATCATTAGAATGTAAAATACTGTAACATGTCCTAAAGTATCAGTGAAGTAACAAATCTGAATTATATCTCCAAACTTTGCTGATGATTTTAATATTTTCCTTAGATTTTAAATCACTGCATACATGTACCTTTCATGCAGGTAACAGAGAAATAAAACTGTATACATTGTATGAGACTAAGAGAGATCTATTGAACTAACTCTTAGACATTGATCCATTAATTATAGCAGAGATAAATGTATAAAATTGAAACAGACCACTCTGTTATAAAAACATGATTTATACAAAGTTCAAGTTAAAATAATATTTGTCCTGATGATTTGATTTTATTAGTGCCTTGTCTTTGTAATACAGTAGTTAATAACTGTTTGGTGAATACCTCAATGTAAGCCAGGGCCAGGGACCGACACTAATAGATCATAACTATTTAGTGAGTACCTCGATATAAGAAAGTACCAGGGACCGACACTAGTAGATTATAACTGTTTGTTGAGTACCTCGATATAAGCCAGAGCCAGGGGCCGACATTTGTAGATTATAACGGTTTGTTGAGTACCTCGATAAAAGCCAGAGCCAGGGACCGACACAAGTAGATTATAACTGTTTGGTCAGTACCTCGATATAAGCCAGGGCCAGGGAGCGACACAAGTAGAGTTTAGCTGTTTAGCGAGTACCTCGATATAAGCCAGGGCCAGGGACCGACATTAGTAGATCATAACTATTTAGTGAGTACCTCGGTATAAGCCAGGGCCAGGGACCGACATTCGTAGATCATAACTGTTGAGTACCTAGATATGAGCCATGCCAGAGTCCGATATAGTAGATCATAATTGTTTAGTGATTACCTCGGTATAAGCCAGGGCCAGGGCCAGGACCAACACTAGTAGATCATAGCTGTTTTGTAAGTACCTCAGTATAAGCCAGGGCCGGGAACTGACACTAGGAGATTATAACTGTTTGTTAAGTACCTCGATATGAGTCAGTGCCAGAGACCGACATTAGCAAATCATAACGGTTTGGTGAGTACATCGATATGAGCCAGGGCCAGGGATCGAACCTAGTAGATCATAACTGTTTGGTGATTACCTCGGTATAAGCCAGGGCCATGGTCCGACACAAGTAGATTATAACTGTTTGGTGAGTACCTCGATATAAGTCAGGGCCAGGAGCCAATACTAGTAGATTATACTGTTACATGAGTACCTTGATATAATTGCTATAAGCCAGGGCCAGGGAGCGACACAAGTAGAGTTTAGCTGTTTAGTGAGTACCTCGATATGAGCCAGTGTCAGAGACCGACATTAGTAGATCATATTTGTTTAGTGATTACCTCGGTATAAGCTAGGGTCAGGGACCAACACAAGTAGATCATAGCTGTTTAGTGAGTACCTCGGTATAAGCCAGGGCCAGAGACTGACACTAGGAGATTATAACTGTTTGTTGAGTACCTCGATATCAGCCAGTGCCAGAGACCGACATTAGTAAATCATAACGGTTTGGTGAGTACCTCGATATGAGCCAGGGCCAGGGATCGAAATCTAGTAGATCATAACTGTTTAGTGATTACCTCGGTATAAGCCAGAGCCAGGGTCCGACACAAGTAGATTATAACTGTTTGGTGAGTACCTTGATATAAGTCAGGGCCAGGAGCCAACACTAGTAGATTATACTGTTACGTGAATACCTCGATATAAGCCAGGGCCAGGGACCGACACAATATATTTTAGCTGTTTTGTGAGTACCTCGATATAAGCCAGGGCCAGAGACCGACAGAAGTAAGCCTGGCTGTTGTTCCGGGCCGTGAATCCATCGCTTCCTTTCTTCATCTGGGACTGGAATCTCTGGGAACTGTCCACCAGCAGACGACAGACCAGCCACCGGAAGGCGTTGACGGACACTGAGAACAGAACGGGGGGATTTAGTAACACACCCATACTCAGTGAGCTGAATGTGTCACTGTGGCAAGATTGAAAAGATGCTGAGAAGATGTAATGTCCAGAGGAAGTAAATATAAGAGAGCGTCATCCCAGAATTTGGTTCAATACATGCACATTAAACAATTACGCAATCTTATTAAGATCAGACATTATGTCCATTTGTTGTTTGAGTAGCTAGTGATCTTTATTTGATTGCAGTGTAAAATCTTATTCAAAGGGCAATTACTCTTCTAAAAGTAAACCATTATGATTGACACAGTTTTGATCCGTAAGGTTGTTAAATAAGCCCATAACCAAAACCTGGTCAATATCTGCTAAAACTTGAGAAATATTAAGTTGGTGTTAAACTGGTATGGCCAGGACTTTCAATAAAAGGAATCAGAAATTCCAAAAATTTGGATTAGCCACTTCAAATTTTGTATTAATTAGCAAATTATAGCATTAATTAGCAAATTATAACTATAAAAAGCCTTTTTTCATGATTTTTTCACCACTTCACAAAAATACATTTAATAGAAAAAGAAACAGGGAAACACTACAAGTCCTCATACATGTCAATGTATACGGCCATTTCAGGAATGGCATCAAAAATGAATTAATATGTGTCTCTGACATTAATTTTTTTATTCTATTCTGTCTCCATTACAAATACATGTATACCATTTCCTTACTCCAAACACTCACATATAAGTTGAAATAGAAATTAAATTGTACATGATGAATTCTTATTAGAAATTATAACACATTAAAGAGGCTTGCTCATTTTCACCATTTTCTTTTGTAAAATCTACTGGTATTTTTCAACATTTTTTTTTCTAAAGAATATTAATTGTGTAAATATTTCAAAATATCATGAAATGTAACATAAGTACTTTTTTGGATTGGCTAAAAATATGTTTCTTAACTAATATGATAATTAAAGCTGAACACCACTCGTAAATAGGCACTGTTCGCCATATTTCTCTTTCAACATCGCTTTTCCTACAACCCCTATATAAGCCACAGACCTCTTAACAGTTTAAAGTATCTCGCCGTAGAGGTCTCACCTGTGTGGACGTACATCTTGCCTCGCCTTGTTACTTGGTCGCGATGAAATTATCAAGTTTTACGCACTCTTCTCATGCCAAAAGAGAACTAACATCAATTAAACAGGTCAACGCATTATTTAAATGCAGAATATGCACTTTGAATAAAAATTGAATACAGAAATATCCAAAAACAACGAAAGGAACACTACACGTCGGCCACGAGTTTCAGGTGTGCAAATGGGTGTAACGAAATCGAAGGGTTTATATACCCGGTACCTGTGTGACGGTGCCTATTTACAAGCGGTGTTCAGCTTTAAATTCATAGCATTAATTTTTTTATCTGGAAAACAAAAAATGAGTTTTGACATCAAATACAGTTCTTTCATCAGACTTTCTAAAAATCTAATCAGATGATAATAACCATGATATTTGAGAAACAGATGCACAATAAAAAGATATGTTAAATTGTTTCTAATTCTAAGGAAAATATTGAACATAGTGGAGAATTTATAATTTTACACATGTGTAATATTTTGGTTGTACTTCATATTCTGTGAACATGGTGAATAATTCTATAATTAAACCATATTAACCATGAATCTTTTGTAGCAGATCTTAGGGTTAAGTGAACCTTTTTCCGGTTAAAATCTAAAGGTAAATGGAAATTGTTATTTGTTTTCATGCTTCTTTTTTACATATGCAAAGTATATTATTAGATTCACGTTGATATGGCTTGATTATAATTTCATGGGATAACTGCTTAACATTTCAAATGTTTAGCAGTTATCTCATGAACTTATAATCAAGCACAAATAAATGCTTGTTTCAAACCTTTATATGTAGTAAATAGAATCTTTGGGGAGGCCCCAAACCTCTTGTTGGGATCCTGAACAGAGGGATTCAAATTAAATATATGATTGTTCTTTACAACTTTCTTTTTTATAATATTTTTAATGATATCATAAATTGTTTAATATTTATTTTTCCGCCTTTTTTGTTGAAGAATCAGCATAAGATACTGCAGGTTTGATTTAAATCAACTGTTAACTTTCTTTACATTAAAATACATTAAGAATAGAAAGAACAGTTTGAATATATATAATTGGCAATACATTTGTACTTGTTAAAAGATTATCCTCGATCACAAACAATATTTGGTAAATTGTGTTCAAATAATGCATCATAAATACTATCCTATGGCAGTCCAATAGTCGTACCTTATACGGAGTGATATTTTTACCACTTGAGCTACATCCCCTCTTTTGTTCATTCAATATTTCCTTGGAATCCAATATTTATTGAAAGACAAGAAACTGCACACACTGAAACACCACGAATATTAATGCAATTGCAATATATATGAAGCAAGTCCAATTGAGCTCTACATTTGATCCAAAATGACACTTTACATTACTTGTTTCTATTCTGACACAAATGGCATATTATAATAATATTTAAAATGTGGCATACTTCTTCAAATATCAAGAAACCCATGGGCCACATCGTTTATCTGAACAACAGTTCTTGTATCGAAATTTTTGAATAGGAAACTCAAAAATTATCATACATTTATGCATAAAACAATATTAAAAAGGATCACTAAAACCTATTTGGGGGGCATCATATTCTAAAATCTAAGATGCATCAACATGGCCTATCATGTCCTCTTAGGGCTCAACATATCAAATATAAAAAAAAAATGGAATATCAATAGCTATAAAAAAAAAAATGAAGAGTAGGTTACTGTCACCTATGTTTGAATTAAGATAAAATGAACATATCAAGTTGCTTACATAGTAATAAAATATAACTAAATGTAGCATATATTTCTTGAAGAAAAGATTTTTAAACATTTTCCTAAATATTTTTATATTTAAATTTGAACCTTTTTGGTGCCCCAGTTTGGTCACAGTTTGTACAATTTAGAATTTACACTATCTGAGAATGTATGCATAGTAATATCACAAATTGAAGCATTGTAGTTCTTGAGAAGATTTTTAACATTTTTAACATTTCCCCTATTCCCCTAGCGAGTAAAATTTTGTATGTAAAAGATGTATTTAATGAAAATTGTGTGTTTAAATCATTACAGGAATTTTCAGATATTCTGTCAAATAGATCCAATTGGTTGTGTGAATATAATATAATTCGAAATGTTATTTAAAAAAAGAGTATTTTGTTTGATATGAAATGCTGTGTTTTTACTAGAACAGATTTTGTAAATACATTCAATTTTCATAACGGTATTCAGTGTATCTTAGAGAACAAATGTAATTTTTACTACGAAAATATGTTGTCAAGAAAGTTTAAACCTCCTTGCCATCAATCTTATTTAAGCAGAAATTATTGTGTAAATAAAGAGTATTGGCCAAGCATCTATACAAATAAGATAAAGAGCATGTATGACAAGCGTTTAAGTGAATTCAACTACAACCTGCTTAACAATATTTTATGTACCAATTCTTTTTTGCAAAAATGTAAATTAAGACAAAATGCAAAATCTGACTATTGTGACATTTCAAATGAAGATATTAAGCATCTTATTTTTGATTGTGATAATGTCAAACAGGTATGGCATAATTTGAACAATGCTTTAAATTTTATTGTTAAATGGAAACATGTTGTAATTGGTTTTTATGTTGAAACCAACCCAAAAGTATTGTTTTATAATACAATTATATCTTATATAGCTTTTAAAATATAGAAATTCAAAATGGGATGTATAATAAAAAACTAGAGTCAAGATAGTTTAAAATTAAAACAATTTGTTAAAAATTCTCTATATATGGATATGGATATGATGATAGAATTTTCAAACATGAATTTGTTTAAAAATACGGTAAAGCGTTTGACAAACCTGTTATAAATTACTTTTGTTCTGTTATTTTCATAATTATTATAATGATGCCAACTTTCCTAATACCCGGGATATTTGGCTTTTTTAAATGGGTATAGTTGTTGAAGTGAAATAAAGCATAATTATAAAAAAAACAAAAACAAAAAACAAAAAAACACATTTCCCCTATATATTTCTATGTTGAACTTGAAACACATGTTGAGGATTCAGAATTGTCTGGGGTCACGGTTTTAATAATTTAGAATCAACACTATCTGAAAATGCTTGCATAGTAATACCACAAATTGTAACATTGTAGTTCTTGACAGGAACATTTTAACACATCTTATCTAATTTTTTTTCTATGTTGAACTTTGAACCCTTCTTAAGGTCCCAGTATTATTCTGGTGGTCACAGTTTTTAAAATAATTTAGAATCTATACTATTGCTTTAATCCAAATATTATAATACACACACTGCCACACACATACAGAGAGAGAGAGGAGAGAGAGAGAGAATAAGTTGAGTAAGGTTTTTGGTCTTTGAATAATAATACATATTCTGCTATACATGTAGATAGGATGCTTGCTGTCTACATCTGTACAAAGTCTCAAGAAGCCTCGGTGAAATTACATCCATATTAAGTTTTAATTTTATACTATTATGTTCAACTCTATTGTCTACGAAAACCCAGAAGTTTCAATCGAGATTCATAATTCGAAATACGAGATTCGAAATACGAGATTCGAGATTCGAAATTCGAGATTCAGTATCTAAATTAACCAATCAAATCATGTATCTGAAAACCTGTATCCTAGCGACATCAAACTGTTCTAAATAAAGATCATTCGTACATGTTCTTATCTACAAATAAATCCTCAGCTAAATGATTATGATGCAATTTTGCTCTCCCTGTGTGTTTTCTATCCTGGTGTGTTATAACCCGGGTTTTATTCACCCTTAATACTTTTAAAATCGGAGCTCATTCACGTATTCTTCTATACTGAAAACAATGCCAAAGTTTGAATCATAATTAGGATTTTGCTTAGGAAGAGATGTTTGTTGTAACTCATTCTATCAACAAGAATATAATGTATAAACAGGAAAATGTATCACACCTTAGTTGAATCATTCTATTGTTTCCAAATACTTTAAACCCCCGTCAAAATTGAGACTCGCATTTTAATCATATATGTACCTCTCTAAAAATGTAAGACGTTAGCGGCAAAGGCAGCCTTTACACATTTATCACACTTAAACATAAATTATAAAAATTGATTCATTTTTATGTTAGTTCTTGTTTACGTGTTATGCTTTTTATCTCAAAATTTATCGTAGTTTGGAGCCCTGTATCAACCTCTAATGATTAAATGCCGCTTAATGATACAAATATCATTAAGCGTTGTAATTGCAACCCCTAATGCTATAAATTCTTGCATTAACAGTTGACAACATCAACCACTAATGATAAAGCGCCGCTTAATAATACAGTTTTATCATTAAGTGTCGCAAATGCATAGCATTTAATGAAATAAGCAAAAAGCTACATGGTCAACCCCTAATGATACAAATATTTATATCATTAAGCGTTGCGTTTGCACTCTTAATGATATAATAAAATATCTAAATGTAGAACACTGTCTGCAATGAACGTACGACTTGTTCTGAATGTCTTTAATGTCTTTAGTGGTTATAATACAATATAAGTAAACGTTATATACATCTATAAAACTCAATTATAATCGCATTTTTATATCATTTATAGAACTCCTCCCCCACTTAATAATAATGCATTATGAAGGTACAGTACCGATCAGACCCAACCTAACACCAGAGTAAACTCCAACTAAACCCCGGGTTTACTTTTGGGGTTTACTTGGGGTTTACTCTGGGTTTACTTTTTGAAAATTTGGGTCCACTCGGGGTTTACTTTGGGTTTACTCGGGGTTTACTTTGGGTTTACTAAGAAATTGCTTTTGAGATCAACTGTATGCAATGAAGTGTGAAGCAGACCCGTCTTTTATTTAACCATCCTACTGCCTGTAATTCCTGCCCCTTGTATATTCCGAATACACAGTTAGCGTCTGCCCTCAGGGGTATACTTCTGACTGGGTTTACTCTCTGTGTCCACTCTGGGTTTACTTTGGGTTTACTCTGGGTTTACTCTGGGTCCACTCTAGTAAACCCGGAGTAAACCCAGAAAAAAAAAACCAGAAAGTAAACCCAGCGTTAAGTTGGGGTTTACTTTCTGTTAGGTTGGGTCTGATCGGTACTGTACTGTAAATGACTACATGCACGTGTGTATGCGTCCTCGGACTTTAACTAAAATTTTTAGTCAAGAGATATTAAACATAACATTCTTTTAAAACAATTACAATGGTACATGTATGTCGTTAAAATGCGTATGCCTATAAGTCTAATTGAAATACTTATATTGTAAAAGATTTGCACACTAATTCCTTAAAACAATGATTTAAATAATAGAACATCTTCAAGTAGAGATAGATTAAAGCAGGGATTTTTTATTTAATGCACCCTGGTTTTCAAAATATCATTTTTTTAAGCCCTTAAGAGAATGATTAGAGATGTACTTATTTTATACTCGTTAAATGATAGAACCATTGATAGATTTAAACCCAATCTGTATGTTTTGAACCTCTTAATCTAATAATGCTGAGACAAGTTACCAAATAGCAATCTATGTTACAGAATAACATACTTGCTATTATTTCAAAAATTAAAGTAGATATGCGTGTCATATTCAGAAGTAAAATATTGTTCCCTAGTCCTTTGAAATAAATTATAACAACAGACTAACTTTGTAAAAAATGGTTAAAGAATAAGTCGGACAAAGTAGTTGGTATTCGATAACGTCAATTCATGGCTAAAATACTTATCTTAAGAAATTAAATTTTTCTCTTAGCTAGATATTCATTTGTATACTTTTTTAATTATATTGCAGCCTTAAATGTTGACAGTTGACAGTCACCATTAAAAATTTAACTTATAATATTGTAGCATCCAAATACTGGCTACTGACATTCACCTTTCAACATTTTTTTTTAAATTTTTATTGACTACAATGCTTTAGAAAAGATTTCTAGTGATAAACTAAAATTTGAGTGCCAGTCATAGAGTTAAAAGCAAACTACAGAGCTCGCAATTCTTTTTCATGTAAACAAGGCGCATGCCATGTTTTAGTTTACATTGGTTCAATATACCGATAAAATTTATTTTTAAAGCTGTTTTCTCTCTCTCTCTCTCTCTCTCTCTCTCTCTCTCTCTCTCTCTCTCTCTCTCTCTTATAATTCGTTTTAAGCATTAATAAATAGTTCCTAGCGTTTATCACATTCAATTTAAGTCTAAAGCTGTATTTTTCACTCCAACATTCAAAACTTACATAGCGTAAGCTTTGTTAATGTGCCACAAAAAAATGTGAGCTCTGTATCTCGCTTGTAACACGGCGACTGAAACTCAATTTATGGTTGACTGTTAAAATTTTCTTACTGAAGTATTGTAAACATTAAATTCGGAAAAATGATTTTAACCAAAATCGTGACCAAGTGTGAAGCTTCCAATTAGTGGCTATCGACATATACCGTTAAACATTTTCAAATAATATTGAGGCATGTAGTACTGGCCGTAAAATTCACCTTTAAATATTTTTCTTAAATATTGTAGCTTGCAGATATTGGCTATGGATATTCACCTTTAAACATTTTCTAATAATATAGTAGCCTGCATTACTGGCTGCAGGCAAATGCTCTCCATAAAAGGTAAAAAAAAAAACTTCAGAAGCAAAGTCTTTAAGGGAAATCTTTCTTAAATTCATATGATGTGTGTTTTGTATATATTGTTTCATAATGCACGGTTGTATTTGAAACAAAATGATTAAAGAATACCAAGAAGAAATTTGTTTGTAATCATTTTCCCCTAAGTAATTGACCATGAAAATAACGTATTTCCACTTTATTTACCATTCATAGCCTACCAAACTTCGTGACTGGAATTTGACCTAATACAAAATACTGATAGGTTATACAAAAAGCTAAGATAACATATAGAAACAAAAAAACAAAACAAATATCTAAGGTTATACAATTTTTAGCCTAACTGAGCCGAAAGCTCAGGTGAGTTTTTCTGATAAAAATTTGTCCATTGTCTGTCGTAGTCGTCGTCGTTGTTGTCGTCGTTGTAAACTTTTCACATTTTTGTCTTCTCCTACAGAATCACTTGGTCAATTTCAACCAACTTGGCACAGAGCATTCTTGAGCCAAGGGAATTCAAGTGTGTACGAAAGAAGGACCACATCCTATTTCAAGGGAGATGAATAGGAAATAATGAAAATTATCATTTCATGACCTTCGGGGTAGGGTGGGGCCACAAATGTGGGGGAAGGGTCAAAGTGTTACATGGTAGTATATCGTGAAAATCTTTAAAAGTCTTTTTACCAAGAACCAGTTGAAACTTAAATGTATGTGGAAACATCTCCATGTAGTTTTGATTCTAGTTTGTTCAAATCATGACCCCCCCCCCCCCCCCAAGGGCAGGATTGGGCCACAACAAGGGATCAAAATTTTACATATTTGTAAAGTGTCAGCCTTTGTTGCTCAGGTGAGCGATGTGACCCCTGGACCTCTTATTTCGTGATCTTTTGAAGATAAAAAAATGTTAAAAGCTGTTGAAAGGATTTTGGTTTCTAATATGAAATGTCTTTGAACAATCAATTTTGTGCAGGAAAAAAATTGTTTATTAGTTGGTCAATGATAAAAAAAAAACCACGCATAAGAAATATAAATTATAATGCATAAATTCATTCTGAAAGTGGACCAAACCTCCTGATATTGATTAAGAAAATAAAATTAAGAGACGCATGGACCAATAAAAAATAAAAGAGTTATGTACTTTTGTATCTCATTCTATTTCAGCAGAACATTTGTTTAATTTTGAAAACCTACCCAGAGGATTTTTTAAAATTAATATTTGCTATTATCATTTACAAATAAGGATGCTTTAAACAAAGGATGATTGCAATTAACGACGTATTTTTTGGCCCTTTTTCAGTCACTATTGTTAGATTTATTTCTCGTTCAATTTTACATCAAGTCATTTTTTATATAGTTTGGTCAATTTCCAATCGAAATTTATCGTCATAATGGTTTTAAACTGTCTTGCAATAAAATAATTCGTTGCTTTCCTACCCTCACTGCTGTGCAAATATCTTGAATTTAGACTTATCTGCACTTGATTGATGATACAACTTATAAATATGCATGGAGGGTTGATCTAATATTGTAATGAGTAGCCCAAGATTGGAATAGTGGTACTATAATTGAACATTCTCTCTCTCTCTCTCTGACTGATGTTTACGTGTTCGAAAAGATATAACAAGTTGATTAATCAATAACGCATAGAACCGTTAATCTCTCAAAGATATCTTATAGAAATAAAGTAAATATCACTCGATTGGAATGAATTGAAATAAGTATGGACAAATAATACCGCCCAGCAGAATGCGTGCTACCTTACACATTACATGAAGGGCATCCCTCACAAAGTTACCTGGGGTTAGAAATCACGTGGTGAATTATAAAATTCTATAGGTCAAAGTATACCGTTTACAACAGAGAACACAAACGCAAGAAAAAAACAGTGTTTTGTCTGTTTAACCATGAGTGCATGTTTGTCTATTGATCTCCTTTTAACATAAGCTTATATGTATGAATATACAACTACATTTTAAAGGAGAACAATAGACAAACATGCGCTGACTACTGTAGAAGCACATATTTTCGTTGCATCAAAATTTCGTTGTTTTTCAACCAAATAAAATTATGTTTGGATTTAATTTCGTCATATCGTAATCTCTTCGTAATCATGAATACTTGGGTTAAAAATTAGTCATGGATTTAATTTCGTAGATTTATACTGCCAACGAAAATAACGAAAATAAATCTTCAACGAATATTTCTGCTTCTACAGTATGTTTTAAGTCTGTAAAAAAGTGGGCGTCCTCATTATCCTAGAAACAAGAAATGTAATGATCCCTACCTATTAAAACGACTTCGTTCTTTAAAAATATGAACATTATATTGATATAATTACATAAAGTTGCAGATAAGACATCGGCGATTCCTACAATTAAAAGAAATATGCCCAGTTTTAACATTTATTTTTGTCGCAATTTTTAAATGTCCTTAAGTGCAGTCATCTTTTAACTGAATTTAGATCATTGGTCTCCTTTTGTACTAGTTTTGCAGTTATTTCACTTTTGGAAAGAAGTTGGTCTTAAATTTATACAGCTTATATATCCTATCCATAATGATGATTTCTTCCAAATTTAAGGAGAAACAGGACATTGATCACGTGACTATCATTGCTTTGCTACTCTGGTATAATGTCATAATTGATTTGATTTATGATGCTTTGATGTATTTTATCTATGACGTCAATCATAATATAATTTGATAGATCTTTTCTCGTTCTTTACGGCTGTCAGTGTCACAATGTCTGAACTTAATTTTTTACATTGTACCAAATAAAGTCCTAAAACCTATATATTTTTTTTTAAAAAAAGGCTAAAGAAGATCTTCGATAATGTTTAGAGAGACTGCAGGAATCTGAATATATTTTATTTGTTAGTAACAAAGAAACATTTTTAAAATTCTAAAAAGAGGGTAGGTGTACTGCTTATCACCGTATCCCCATTAAATGGTAAGAAAGAGATCGTGAAATTTAGTAAATTATAGTGCACACCCTAGCAATTAAAAAAAATAATTGAGACATTTTGTTGATGTCGCATTTTGATGAATTTAAGAGTCTTAAACGGTAATTTTGAATTATTAGTTTTTATAAGTTTTTTGGGCTCATGAGATATCAAAGCCAATATTCTAACTGATTCTAAGTATATTGCTATTTTTATTGATATGTTACTAAATACACCTTGAAAGTCAGTTTATAAACAGCAAAAAACCTGATTTTGTAGAAAAAAACATTCACAATTTCAGTAAATCAAGGCAAGAAAGTGGCAATGAAATTGATATATATTGCGGAGGATATCCTAGTGTCTTTAACTACGAAAAATAACAAATATTTATTGAGTAATCAATGAGTTGCACCATCCTGTTCCTTCTTAATTGAATATGACTCAGTGGCTCTAAAAAAGAAAAATAACACCACTAATGCATTGCATTATACGAAACGATATTGGTGAATATGGTATGATATTGCAATTAATCATATGATACGAAATTGTAGAATATGATATTGTATTGTATCATGTGATACGATATTGTATCATATAATATGATATTGCATACATTTATAAAATATGATATAGTAATGTATTATATGATACAATACTTTATGATATGTATCTAAAAATCATACTTTTATATCATGTAATATCATATTGTATCATATTATATGATATTGTATCATGATTTGATATTGTATTGGATAATATGTCACATTATGGTATTGTTTCGTATGATATGACATTGGATTGCATGATATGTTATGATAAAATAATGTATCGTATAAATACAATTTTATATGAAACAATTACACTTGCAAATACAATTAGATATTTTTAATAAAAAAATAAACACAGATAACTGTAATAAAAACAAAGGTTTAAAGTATTCGTAAAGAACTAGGTACAGTTATATTTTACCCTGGTTTAAAGCGATTTTTTAAAAAATTTCACAGGAAATTCAAATGTAACATTTATTTACACAAAAGTACCCAAAAACTAAGAATATATACAGAGTTTCCCGATTAAACTTTCACAAGGGTAATTGTGAAATCATAGACAGTGCATTTTACCGTAATTTTCATAAAACTGAGCAGAAGATACCAATTGATATTTCGGTGGTTTTTTGAATTGAAAACCGCAGCTGTCAACCACGATAAAAATCACATTATAACTTTATTATGTGATATCATATTAAAACGTTAATTCGTTGTGGGCGACGGCTGTGTACACATTTCCCTCTTCAAAAAACTGCAAAAAATGCGCCATTTTTCATCACTTTTGACTAAATCTTAAAAATATGCCAGAATGTTTAAGTCATAATTATTGCTAGAAAAGTGTACAACTTGGTACCTTATATACACACATATTCGAGATAGTATATATAGTATAATATTTTCATGAGATTAAAACAACTTTTGAATTTTGGGGCAAATATTGAAAGAAACTGTACCTTCTTCTTTCTGTATGTCTATTTTTCGTGCCATCCATCCTTGTCTTTCTCTCCTAGATATTTAAAAAAAATGGCCAGAATTCTACATACTGGTATTTTATTATATCATTAAGAGTGCAATTGCAACGCTTAATGATAAAAAAGTTTGTATCATTAGGGGTTGACCATGTAGATTTTTGCTTGTTTCATTAAGTGTTAAGGATGCTGTGCATTTGCGACGCTTAATGATAAAATTGTATCATTAAGCGGCGATTTATCATTAGCGGTTGATGTTGTCAACTGTTAATGCAATAATTTATAGCATTAGGGGTTGCAATTGCAACGCTTAATAATATTTGTATCAAAAAGCGGCGTTTTATCATTAGAGGTTGATACAGAGCCCCGTTGCTTATCTTTACTAAAGTTGACCCCTACCCCATCCCAAAAAACCCCTTATTAAACATACCGGTATTTCACCCTTTTAAGTGTAGGACCGCATCAGTTAGCTTTATTTATAGCCCACTTTCTGTTTCTGTATTTGTCAGCTGTCCATCCTCTCTCTCTCTCTCTCTCTCTCTCTCTCTCTCTCTCTCTCTCTCTCTCTGTAATCTCTATCATGGCATTGAAACACTACGATACACTTTGCTTATTTGAATTATTGTCGTTGAGGTTGTAAATATTGTATGGTTTTAGAACTTGTAATTTAAATCATGCCGTATGAACTTTATTATAACCTCTATTTTGATAGGTTGATTCTGTCATTGAATTTCGTTTCTTACATGTACCTAAAATCACACTGATAATTTTCATTATTTAGCTTAAAACATGTTTTTAAAATCATTTTTCTTAGCGGCCCGATTTTTACACAATCGGTGCGAATACACTCCGGGTTAAAATATATCGGGGGAGAATACACACAAATGCGAGGAAAATCACTTAGATTGGCGAAAGCACACGATGTTATCTCTAATTTATACTTTATAGGATAATTCATCAAAGTTAATTTAACCATTATATAACCATTGTATAAGAGATAATATGACATTTATTTGTAGGTAAGAGCCGGTACGGATGATTTATAATTAGACCATTATGATGTTACTAGGGTACAGGTTTTAAGATCCAGCAGGCATGTTCACGAAACTTTCCTAAGATATGACCTAAGTGTTTTCCTAAGATATGACTTAGGAAAAAAGGTAGGAACATCCTTAGATCAACTTAGGACACGTCTTAAGATGTAGCTCGACGGTAACTTAGGAACATCTTAAGTTAGGATATCCTAACCTTCTACAACCATTCTTATTTTTCACATTTACTCATATAAATTGAATTTGAGAGACTTGTGTAGAGATAAATCATTAAACATTTTGCCAGAGAAAATTGTTCGTGTCGGTAGTTAACACAATGAGCCTAAAACCAGAAATATTAATGTATACATTTAAAAAAATTTACTTTAACCTAAATATATATCAGTGACCAAAAACAATTTAGTTAAAAAAACAAACAAACAAAATAAACAACAACAAACAAACAAAAAAAGAAAAGGAAAAAAATACTCCCCCCCCCCCAAAGAAATCCAAATAACTGCTATTTTTGTTTTTTAAAGAAAATTTGTATCAGGACAGAATTGGCTTACAAGCAGATAATTATTTAAACAACACGTGTGCATTCTATGAGTGTAAATTAACATTTGATAATCTTGTCATTCAAGTACATGTAATACATAAACATGCGCTTTTCATAGAATTTAACGTTACATGTAGAAAGACATGTACACGTACAAACACAACCAATTTCCCTTTAATCTGAATAAATAGAATACACGAACATGTTAAATAAGAAATAAGTTGTAATATATATCGGAAATACATAAATACAGTTCATTCCTCATTACGAATTTTTTTAAGATTATTCTTTCAGAATGAAGTGATAAAAATTAAGAATGATCACGCATGGCTTATATAAACCGATGTAAATTTACTTTTTAGCCGAGGACATTTGAATAATTTTTATCAAAAAGTAATCAAAACAATGAATGTAACGCACTTAGTGTACAATGTAGATATTAAAAATAAGTGAATAATTTTCATTCGCCAAACAGAGACAGTATTTACGAAAAAAAAAAAATTGCTTAATTTGGCAGCTTCCAGGCAGGCATGTAGCAACGGGGAAGGGGGTGAGAGTTTGGGGTCCCTCTCCACATAATTTTTTTAAAATGAACGTACATATGATAGAATAAATTACTATGCCCCCCCCCTCCTCCCGGATTAGGAATTTGAGGTTTCTCGGAAATGCTGGAACTGTAGAAAATATTGCTTTATTCTACAGGTCTTAAGAAAAAGCTTCACAACAGTCCCAATATCCCCCAAAACGTGATTTTACAGCCTTAGGATAGTCTTAGGACAAGGTAAGTAATGTCCTATAGTTAGGACAAAGATATGGCGGTTCCTAAATTTAGGAGAGCTTCGAGAAACCGAATGAAGACAAAGACGTATCCTAAGATGTACTTAGGACACACCATAGTCCTAAGACAGCTTCGTGAACATGCCTACATGATTTGATTGGTTAATATAGATAATGAATCTCGAATGAGCCTTCTGAGCTTTCGTAGGTCAAGTCAAACTGCAAAGGGGAAACTTGAATCTGGCGGTATCAATCCTACTGACTGATAGCAACAAAGTGTTTATAGTCTACAACATTTAATTTTGAATTGTGCGCTGAACAACCACTATTTATGCATTGAGGATAAAACTAAGTGTATTATTAACAAAGCTCGCTAATTCTCGACTTGAAAAAAAAAAACGAGCAATATTCCGATAATTTGGCCGACGATTTTTTAAATTAATTTCTAGCCTATTAACTTACTAGAGTTATAGTTAAAAAAAAATTCAACTTTCCATATAAGGCTCAACGTTTGGTGACACTGCCTTTATCAAAGTAGTTTGATGTTAACTATTTTGTTTTAATTCATATTGAAAACATGTTTTTCGTATGTTTTAGCGGACATTTTGGCTTTTGCATGTAATAAAGATGTTTAAAGCAATTGATCTAAAGTTTGAAATTTAAATCTCGATCCAAGTAATTGGCATATCTTCTTTCTTATTTCCCCTTTGGTCTTTTTCTTTCATATATGTTTAACGAATGATCTCTCTAAAACTTACTTTAAAAAACATCAAACTTTGTCGAAAATAAAATATGAAATATCAGCTTATTCATTAACTAGTATTTTGCAAATTCAAACATTAAACACAAACACAATAAGTCTCCAAATTTCGTTTGGGAGACTTAATAACGATTTCTAATTATATTTAAAAAACTAGTTTTGGTCATCAAAAGCATATTGCAATTTAAAATTAGAAAAAAACATAATTAACATAATAGAGAAAAAATATAGTACCAAACAAATAATTAAAGGTTTGATTTACGTAAAAAAAAATTATCGCAAATCTCGCTTGAAAGTATACACTACGGCCAATATAGCATTGCGTTGAGTGACGACACTTTCTAATCGGTGTGTATTTCAATTGCAATTCGCAACAAAGATTCTGATTAGCGCATTTTTATAGACTCGCCCATTTATCAAATGCATGTTGACAACATGATGCCTAACACGTGGAAACAAATGTCGGAGAAAGAAAACTTATAAAGTTGTACTTGCAAGTTAAAAAATACAGAGTTATTTTAAAACAAACGGGGCGATGTTAACGTACATGTGTAAATGTTGTTAGTTGGGAAAAAAACAAAAAAAAAAGTTCTCTAAAAGCAGGGACGGGCGCATATACATTAAAGTCACAGATTGTTCTTCGTTCATCGAATAACCTTATTCAGTTTATTGTAAAGAAATTCTTCTGAAACTGTTTAGCGAACAAATATATTTTTACGTTATTAAAGTATAAAGCGTCAACATCAGTAGTAAATATTGTCTGATGAATATTGAGGTAAATTAATGTTCCTACAGACTGAGTGAATTACAAAATAGGGTTAATCATAAATCAGTCCAAAATTAAACAAGTTTGCGCCGTAAATTGCAAGTTTTGTGTATTTTTGAAGGCACATTGTAAAAGCAAGTGTGCCATTGACCAATTAAGTTCAATAAAATGCAATTTCTGTAATATTTATTGTCAGTACAGATCTGTTGTGAATTCTTTGGAATAAGCTACAACAAAATAAATACTGCCTCAAATCAAATTGATCCGTTAAAAATGATTGAATTTATCGATGAAGCACTATGCTGTAAATTGAAATTGGGAACCTGTTTAAAATGTCTATGGAAAACAGTGTGTTTTTGCTTACACCATAAAAAACAAGAAGCGATTATTGTGAAAACTCTTGGTCAACTATTGCAGTGATTTAGTTTTTGCAGTCCTGATACAGAGTTGAAACAGCTCAGTGGTAGTTGGTGAATAAAATATCAATACCGCATAAGAGTGGGCGGGTACCAAATCGGCCAATTAAAACGCTTCTTTTATAAACTGCAAACCCTGATTCTACCTGTTTAACTGTTGCATCGAATAGTATCGTCACTCAACACATCGCTATATCGGCCGAAGTGTATACTTTCAAGCGAGATTTGCAATGAAATATCATAAAAAGTACAATCAGTAGTCCATTGGAACACAATATGATATATTATCAAAGTAAACATTTATAAACGTATGCAACATCAAAAGAATTAAGTACTAGAACATACATAGGTAAAATACATCAGTATATATATATAAAAAAAATATTTTAGGCATAGTGTAGAAGCTCGATGTTTGGTAGAACAAAAGTCACATTGCCAGTTTTATCCAAAACTGCGAATGTAAAAAAAACAAAAGTTCAACATTAACAAACAACTAAGCTGCAGCTGGGAACCTCTTGACCTTTTTATACCTGAAAAATAAAAGTAATATGTGTGACATAAATAAGACAAAAAGTGAGTCATTTCCATATTTTATTTAACGAAAGTCAATAAGATCCCTTAATGTTACTTAATGATAAAAAGGGCAAAATTATGCGATTCAAAAAAAAACGTTTCGCGGAAAGAAAGAAAGCTTTAATGAGAAAAACTGTATTAATGCTTTTTCCAAAGGCAATTTAACGCGAAAAAGCTTTTAAAACAAAAGGTGTTTTTATGCAAACAGAAGATAAATTGCAACATCACTAACAAATGTTTATTTACATCAAATGCAAGGAAAGTTCCTTATAGCTGCACACACAATCTTCTCTTGAAATCTATTTCACAAACTAAGACATTCACATCATTTAAAATTTTATCTAAATATTTCTGTGAAATTAAAAGTTATTACCACTTTAACCCCTCTGAATGGCAAGGTCAAAGAATGTCCATTGATCTAATACAATCGGAATCTTTAAAAGTTTGTTTTCTTATTAAAATATGTCATTTTTTACCCACACTTCACTTAATCACGCAGGTCATTGTTTGGAAAATTTTAAACCATAGTTGAACTTAACGAGGCCGAGTAAAATTCGAGTGCACATCACTTTGCACAGTTGTTGTTTATATGCAGTCGTATTTTCATAGTTAAAACGTTCTGTTATATTTTTTTCGTTTTCCAAATTTAACATATGAATTGCAAAAATTGTGACTTTATGACTTTTAAAGGGTATAATGCTAAAGAGAAAGTATGACTCGCTTGCGCATTCAAGACGGACATGGTTTTTTTTTTAAATATTGATAGGGCATCAAACGAAACATAAGTAGTTTTTATAGCTTAATTTCTTTATAAATTAATTTTTGTTAGCCAATATATATCGATATATGGCAAATCAAAGGAGATAGAGCATTGAAAAAAGTAACTTTGATCCTTGGACTAAGCAAAATCGTCAACATATTTTAAAGTTCATCATTCGGTGACTTTAGGCATTAGTTTTGATGTATTTGGAAGAAAAAACAAAGAGCGGAAATACTTATTATATGGGGAAAATGGGAACATTTGGCGCACTTTCCACAAATTTCTAGGTGTCCAAAAGAAAAAAAGTTCATAACTTTCAAGATCTTTCCCTAGGAAATCTTAAAATAATAGTTTTATTTGTAAAACTTCATGCAAGAAATTTCATCAAAATATGTAGGACAGAAAAATTAGGCCTGATAAGAATAAACTCATCACGGTTCCTCATTTTGAAAGGTTACTTGGAAGATCAAAATACGAGTTTTAATGACAATGATATTGATGTGTCAGTTTTATTCATTCCCGTAATTCACGGGTGTTTAAAGGTTAGTGAAATCTTTTTAATTTTTTTTAATTACCAGAATGACATTTTTGTTCAATACTTGTAATCTGCTTGATTAAATGCCTTTTATAGAATTAACCTTCGATTCCTCTAACCCCAGGTGGGTTTTTTTTAAAATGAGCAATAATAATTAAAAATTGATCGTGGCTTACAGGACTCCAAAAAAATAATAATCATAATAATAATCGTAGTTTACATGTACTTTTTCCTTTTTATCTAAATACTAAGTATATATTGAACATATCTTTGGAATGAAAGTGAAAGATTCTCTCGATTTATCGGCGCATGGAATAAATGCTAAGCATGTTTTTTTTTAATCCGATGATGATTCAGATGAAGAGTCTGTTACATCACTAGATGAAGATTCACTACTAGATTTGTTACAATCCAACACACTCTCCGGCATTATCTGAGTGTTTAATGACATGTCCTTGTGCCTTTGGTTGCCTATATACCAAAGAAGGGAAGCGACGTGGGCACAACTTCCCACGAGACGAGCCCCCGACTTACATTGTCAATACCAGAATTTTATTGGATCTAATTCGTCATCGGAATCGAATTGTACCCACAGGTAATTTGACTTTGAGGATATGTGTCTAGATTGTATTTTCCCTTGTATTATATTTGGCATGGTTTTCCCTACAAAAATATTATACTGGTACTGCGTCCGACGCGTCTATTTTTGTTAATTTCTTTGATAAAATTCGTTTACCAGAGTCATAAATAAACATATCTCTTAAAGGGTTATTTTTTATTTTTTATTTTTGAAGCATTTTCTTCGACAATTCTAAATCGCTCGCAGAATCAGACAATAGAGGTGGTCTAAATGCATTGATCAATGATCCCACAATACGTACATAGTCTCCAATAAACATAATTTGTGTGTTCGAAACTATATTTGCTAGGAATTTCCATCGTTTTAGTCTACCATTTGCAGATTCAACTGCCCATCTAATTTTGGTCACTAACCTAGATGCATTAGCTTCAGATACAGAGTGTTGTTTTTGTCCCTTTCCCAAAAAATATGGCGACTCTGATCGTAAACCCACCGATTTAATTATATCAAGAGAATCCCTGAGACCCCTATCAAACACTAGAATGTCATTTTTGTCAGACCATTTTGAAATACAATTTTCCTTTTTGGATAAATGCTTGTTTAAAATAGCAGCATCATTATTTTTCCCATCTGCAAGGTACGGGCCAAGGATGTCGATGATATATCCGTCGGATGCCACAACCATCATAGGTTTGACAAGAGGTCGGCCTTTGTAAACACTGTAAGACTTTCTTTGAAAAGCATATTTTGTACTTTTTTCTATGTAAATATATGTACCATCGAGGAGAAGGATTGCAGTGTTTGAATCTCCGGATGCCAGACGTTCCCGCGCAAATATCGTTGTGTGATTGCGAATCACTTGCGAAATACAGGATGATTTATCGATTCCAAATAAAGTTTTTAGTATGTTATTTGAGAGAGCAGTACATAGTTTAGTTAATAGAATTCCTACACGCGTTTTATTGCGCAAAGTGAGAATTGAACATAATTTTTCAAACTGTGATTTAGAAATTCCTGTCAAATCATAACAATCTTCATCACTAAGAGAATCGTTTTCAAAATTTATTCTATTCTTTTCAAATCTCAGCAAAAGCTTCCGAAAGTTTGTAAGTTGTTCTATCAGCTCTGCGGATGACATTGTTTTTGTACCGACTATTGCTCTATGAGAATAGTTTTGCAGATCAGAATCTTTTAATTCTTTGCCCACAAAATGACAAGGACAAGCTCGAACTTTTTCATAAAGAATTATATTATGTTTTAAAAAAACTTGTGATGGGGCTTTGCCGAGAATAACTTGCATTCGTTTTTCTTTTTTCCCACATACAGTGCAGTATCTGTGTGACTTTTTGCCTAAATAACGGGTGCTTACGTCTGATGCAGGTGTGGAACTTGGATATAACTTATTATATAGTATTCCCTTGTGGAAATGTAAAACGCATTTGCTACAAACAACGTCATTTTCTGATACCGTTTTTCCAATGATAGAGCCAAATGTCTCTCTACATGTATCATTTCTTTTGCCTTTTAATGTCCTTTGATTTGTACAACCGGTACGCTTACTGCATACAACGCAACTAAACGATTTTGGCATGGTAAACAGTCTGGACTCAAGACAAACCTCGTGCAAGCTAATACAGTGTCCCTATAAGTACCGGTATATAGATCGAGGGTATACTTACTTAAAGAAAAACACCGAACGGAATAAGTTTATACTAAATTACACCAATTAAAAAAGTGATAAATATATTATATGCTTTTGTAAACGAAGCCAAAATTGCTATGACATAAGCTAACGAAGTAGCGTGGACCACATGTACCCGAGCAAGTGAGAAGAATGTAGACTACGTGACA
>WFKH01010931.1:65432962-65444126 GCA_016163765.1 Magallana hongkongensis
AGCTGCACTAAATATCAAATAAAAAGAAAACTACGGACAATAGAAATGAGTCGTTTAGAAACTCGTAGAAGACCTGCCTCAGAAGCCATTGAGCGTATCTATATCAACCGGGACCTTGCGTCCCAGAGCACTACATACGACAAGGTGGCAGATATGGCTAAAAACTCAGACATAACTCGTTATGAAGAGTATGGTCTTCAAGAATACGACAGAGGAGTTTTAAGAAGTGCTAAAGCTAACAGTGGTGACTATGATCTAGCCTGGCCGTACAGCGGCTGGTCGGCGACCGCTTCACCTAGTGCTGATTACGACCACATGGAGACGCTGAGGAAACAAATGATGGACACTGTACCGGAAGAAGAAATTTACAGCAAACAGCGTCTGGTGGAAGGCGAATATGACGTCGTCACAGTAGAGCCTCGACATGAGAAAGAAAAGAGTACCGGGGAAACAGAATTAGCTAAAAACGCCAGCGTAAAAGTCACGGGCAAAAATACTAAAACAGCAGACGATCATAATACCATTAAAACCAAACAGACTATGGTCAAAGGCGCGGGAAAACCTATACAGATATCAGAAAACCAAAAATCAGCAAGAAACACGAATGTCAAAGCAACGGTTAGTGCTACGGAAATAAAGTATTTACACACAGAGAGTAAATATCAAGATATAATAGATGAAAAGAAGGATCAACAGTGTGTCGATATAAAAAAATCCGTACGTTTCAGCGAGGAAGGTCCCGTTCAATATGGCACAGGTATTGCTAATGGTAGTTGTAACAACAAACAAGCCACAAAAAGAACCGATTGCAAAGTAAAGCAGGAAAAATTGGAAAAGCTTTCGTTGAAAAAGACGGAACCAAAACAGGCCAAAGCAATGCACAAAAAATCTCACAGTGCGGAAAGCATAGATGCCAAAAAATCTAATATTGGTGGGGAAAACAGTCGTTGTAACAACAGTACAGAATTATATCATATTCTTGAAGTTAAAGTACAGGAAGATAAGGATACTACCCCAGATAAAGTTTCGACAAATGAAGCAGAGAAAATGCTGGACGAGGCAACGGCAATGCTCATAGAGAGCATTAACAGTGTGTCTATGAACACAAAACTGTGAACTTAAAAGGAGAAAACATAAAAATGTATTGACACCACGAGTGATATTTGCACAGATTTAGTTAATTTTCAACACACTTCTTTTGTTTGTGAAATATTATGCAGGCACTTAGCATCGTTTTCAAGAGAGGATGGGCCAGACTCGTCAACAAAAATTTGACAGGCAAAAAATGTGAACTTCTTAAAATAATGAAATTCCTAATCGGGGAGGGGGGGGGGGGGGGGGAGGGGTTTTACATGATAAATTTATAACACAAGGTACATTTATAACTTTGACTTCACTGTTCTCTTTCCTTTTTTTACTCCCATTTCTGTCATGGTCTCAAAAAAAGGGAGGGGGCAACTCCTTGCTAATTCATTTTTTTTTTTATAAAAAAAAATCTTTGCTGCAACAAAAAATGGGGGAGGGGGCAGCCCACCCCCAGATGCCACGTTACCTAATTATTTAAGTTGGCTATAATATACTGGTTTTCGAGTCCAACTCCCAATCCCCCCTTACCCTTTGTTTGAATTACAGAAAAAACATAACTTATGGAAAACTTATAATTAATTTTTAATTTATCTTTAAAAAAGACTGCTTAAATATCATCATAGTTTTTTATTCAAACATGTGACATACTGATCTCTAAAGCAAATGTAAAATTAATCCTGGAACAATATAGAGTAATGCATAAAATGTTCATATCGACTAATGCATTCAATGTTTATATACATTGTAGGCTAATGCATAAACTGTTCATGACATGTATCTTCAACTTTAACAGCCATTAGCTTTTTGAATTATTTTCACATGTATTTAACACACTTCAGCCATTAATCATTTCTTTGAATGATGTCAGTGATATTTTACATATATTTATGAATAAATTATATACATTCCATGTTGCAGTTCATGATTTGGAGGTCAGAGTTCTGAATGTTTGGAATGTTTTATAATTTAGATTTGCTCCCAATGACCGGTTTATTCACAAACTCCTTCCAATATGATGGCCTCTCTAGAGCAATGGGTCCTTGAATCATTGCACTGTATAAATTCTTGTAAATCTGAAAACAGAAAAAAAGTTCTCAATTAAAAATATTGAAAAAATTCTTATAAAATTAATATAAATAAATCATGTGCGCAACTGTATAAGTACTGCTATTGATGTTCATTATGTTAAAAGAGTATAACTTCATATACTTTCTAATTAAATGTAGTGTTAGAGTAAAATTATAGCAGGAAATTAATAATTGGTCTTGAAAAATGACACTCAGTGCCTTGTTCAAAGAGTCACAGGGAAACATGACCAATGTGTACTTTTAAAGATTTTTTAACTTCGTCTGAAAATAATCATCATAGCAAATGATTTATTGCATGTTGTGTCCTGTCTCAAAGTCTGTGTGATCTGTTGAGAGGAAATGTCAGGTATACCGGTATATCATTACTATGAGTACCTGTTCATCTGACTTTCCTATGGGAGAATTCAGAATAAAGTCTGTGGGGGCAATGGCATCAACCAATGCCACAGCATCATCCTTTAGTTCATAACACAGGTGTAGTATGGCTTCCTGGATCAATTTAGGAGACTCGTTCCCTGATATATATCCACCTGAAAGAAAAAACTCATGTTACCAAAGAATTTGATCTCTCATTCATTTAGAGTTTTCACTCTCCTTGTAAAAGAGTTGTTTGGGTTTACATAAATCATTTCTTGAAAAAAGTAATGAATATTTCTTAAAATTTAAAGAACTAAGTAATGCAATTTTCCTTATTTGGAGAGCAAGAGCTTTCTTGAGAGAGTTGACAGCTGCAACATAAAACAGCTGAAACAATTTCAACTGGTGTTGATGTGAAATGTGGAAAGCTGTTAATAGCCTGTATATTACAACACTCTTCCTTATTCATGATATTTCCTAAGGAAACTACAAATAACAGGGTTTTTGTAAATACGAGTGAAAAAGGAAACTATTCAATTTTCTAAAAATCCATTGACAAAAATAGAACAAAATAACAACGTGTGCTAACAGAGTTTCCTGTTGTAAACAGCTGGTTTGGTGTAGAACCATTAGCAAGATTACGTATAAAGGTAAGATTGACACGGAGAGACATCTGAGTATAACATTATAAAATCAGCAAAGCTTTATATAATGAAGGTCATAGAAAAAATAAAAATGCCATACAGTGTATTTGTAAACTAGTTACATGTATTAAAGTAAAAATTGCCTGCCGCCCAATCCTTATTATGTCATATTTTTACATAATAAAATATTGTTTTAATAAATTAAAGTCAAGTTACTAATTCCATTTAGAATACTCACTAGTATCAATCTACATGTTCAATTACTGAAGATTCCTAATTAAATGCCAGGAATTAATATCTGTGTAAAATCGCAGGAAGCAACCCTAGCAGATTTTAGAATATTGCTTTTATTTTTCTGACAGTTGGAACTACATATTAAAATTATAACAATAGTGGGGTGCTTGCCATTTTATATTCTTGCAATACAATACAGCAGTTTAGAATTAAATATTCACATAAAAAGTAATATATCATACTTGTAACTAGTTATAATACTAATGTACCTGTCCATATACTTGTAGAGGGTCATAATATCAATGTACCCCTCCAAATACTTGTAGAGGGCTACAATATCAATGTAACTGTCCAAATACTTGTAGATGGTTATAAAATCAATGTATCCGTCCAATTAATTGTAGAGGGCTATAATATCAATGTAACTGTCCTAATACTTGTAGAGGGCTATAATATCAATGTAACTGTCCAAATACTTCTAGAGAGTTAAAATATCATTGTATGTACCCATCTTATCACTTGTAGAGGGCTATGATATCAATAAAGAATCCATGCTTACAGCAAACTCAGTTTAATTCCATTAATCTTCAAATGGTGTTTAAAGATTATCAAATAAATGAATTACAGTTCTTACAAATCAAAATTGCTTGTCCCTGCATGGCACTTTGCTAAAACAGCAGTTTTTACAGTACGTTACTTTACTAAAACATCAATACATGTACAACTGTCATATAAACTCTGTTGAAATGTTGCATCTCCAAGTTATTGTACTGTGCTAGGATATTAATGTACCAATCCAATTGCATGTATATTACTAGAGTAAACTACTAGAGTATTTACCACCTAATAGCTCTTTATTAGAGTTTCAAATAAATGACTCATCAATGGTCTCAAGTCACTATCAGGATAATAAACAAATAAACAACATGTTAAACTCACTAGGATATGATCTTGGTTGATTTGAAGATTTGATCATGTACTAACTAAGTTCATATCCTGGGGAACTTTTTCACATTGCTGTCTGTTACTTATATTTACATTTGAGAAAGGCAAATTGATCAGAATTGTTTACTGAGCCATGTTTTTGTTTACAAAAATGCAACCATCAAATGATAAGCATGTGCAACATTCATTGTGACATCATTATAAAGTTCACACAGAATTGAACGCTTTTGCTATTCTTATTGATACTAGGCTCATATAAGGAAACATATTTGCAAATGTAAATATTGTATAATTAGAGTAAACAGTCTACCTTGGTATAATGTAGTGAGGTGCTTTTCCAGTCTCCAGAGTGCAAACAATGCAGCGATGCGAGCCAGCACTGGAACTAGGTCAGCTGGAACATCTTCTCCGTCCTTCCCTTCCCGTAACAAGGTGACAAACCGTTCAAGGACAGTCAACTAAATATAAAAATCAACTTACTAGCCTTAGGATACAAAAAAAGTTCTGCTGCAAATCAGATTTTATAAACTTTAAGTATCTTAATTTGTAGAAGATGAAGCCCTTTTTCCCCATTTTATTTCATTGCATTTGATCCTTAGAATGTAAAATACTGTAACATGTCATAAAGTATCAGTGAAGTAACAATATCTCCAAACTTTGCTGATGATTTTAATATTTTCCTGAAAATCATTCCATACTTCTAATGTAGGTAACAGAGAAATAAAACCATATGCATTGTATGTACATAAATGGCCACATTATTCTCTAATCATTATGTAATGTGTTCCCTTTTATTACAAAATTTGTTTCAATTTGGATGTTGTGATCGAATCAATGTTTGAAGCAGGTAAAAGATCAGAGACTAAAAGAGATCTATTGAACCTTTTAGACATTGATCCATTAATTATAGCAGAGATAAATATATAAAATTAAAACAGACCAATCTGTTATAAAAACATGACTTGTACAAAGTTCAAGCGAATATAATATTTGTTTTGATGATTTTATTTTATTATTGCCTTGTCTTTCTAATACAGTAGATTATAACTGTTTGGTGAATACCTCGATATAACCCAGTGCCGGGGACCGACACTAGTAGATTATGACTGTTTAGAGAGTACCTCGATATAAGCCAGGGCCAGAGACCGACACTAGTAGATTATAACTGTTTGGTGAGTACCTCGATATAAGCCATTGCCAGGGACCGACAGTAGTTAGCCTGGCTGTTTTTCCGGGCCGTGAATCCAGCGCTTCCTTTCTTCATCTGGGACTGTAATCTCCGGGAACTGTCGACCAGCAGACGACAGACCAGCCACCGGAAGGCGTTGACGGACACTGAGAACAGAAAGAGGGGATTTAGTAACACACCCGTACTCAGCGAGCTGAATGTGTCACTGTGACAAGACTGAAAAGATGCAGAGAAGATGTATTGTCCAGAAGAAGTAATTATAAGAGAGCCACACGCTAGAATTTGGCTCAATATATGCACATCTAACAATTAAGCAATAAGATCAGACACTATGTCCATTTGCTGTTTGAGTAACCAGGGATCGTTATTAGATTGCAGTGTAAAATCTTATTCAAAGGGCACTTACTCTTCTTAAAGTAAATCATTATGATTGACAGTTTTGATCTGTAAAGTTGTCAAATAAAGTCCATAATCAAAACCTGCTCAAAATCTGCTAAAACGTGAAAAATGTTAAGTTGGTGTTAAACTGGTAGAGGCAGGGCTTTCAATAAAAGGAATTAGAAATTCCAAAAACTTGAATAAGCCACTTCAAATTTCATATTAATTAGCAAATTATTACTCTATAAAAAGCCTTTATTAATGATTTTTTCGCCTCTTCACAAAAACACATTTAATAGAAAGTGGAAAGGGGAAACACTACATGTCCTGGTACATGTAAATGTATATGGCCATTTCAGGAAGGGCATAGAAAACTAATTAATATGCATCTAAAAAATTAATTTTTTAAATTTTATTTCCATTACAATTACATGTACACCATTCATTTACACCACACACTCGCATATAAGATGAAAAGAAAATATTAAATTATACATGATGAAGTCTTATTAGAAATTATAACACATTAAAGAAGCACGCCCATTTTGACCACTTTCCTCTCTAAAATCTATTTTCCAAATTTTTTTGTTAAAGAATAATAATTATGTAAATATTTCAAATATAATGAAATGCAATATAAGAACTTTTTCTGGATTGGCTAAAAATATGTCTCTTAACTAACATGATAATCTAATTTATAGCCATAATTTATTTTCTAGAAAACCAAAAATGATAGTTTTTGCATCGAATACAGTTCTTTCATCAGACTTTCTAAAAATCCAATCAGACAAAAATAACCATGATATTTGAGAAACAGATGGACAATAACATAAAATATGCTTAATTGTTTCTGGTTCTAAGGAATATATTGAACATAGTGGAGAATTTATAATTTTACACATATGTAATATTTTCTTAGTACTTAACATTCTGTAAATAATTCTATAATTAAACCATATCAACCATGAATCTTTTGTAGCAGATCTAAGGTTTGAGTGAACCTGTTTCCATGCAGTTTAAATCGAAAGGTAAATGGATATTGTTAGCCCGTTTGTTTTCATGCTTCTTTTTTACACATGCAAAGTACATTAAACAGTAGATTCACGTTGATATGGCTTGATTATGAGTTCATGGGATAACTGCTTAACATTTCAGATGTTAAGCAGTTATCCCATGAACTAATAATCAAGCACAAATAATTGCTTGTTTCAAACCCTAATATGTAGTAAATGGAATCTTTATTGAATATCATTAGTGATTCTCTCATAACTGATGAATTTACCTTGTGTATCAAATAAATCATGTACGGGTGTTTGTTAATTGTTGTGTTTGATACTTACCCTCAGGGTCTGTACACTGCGCTACAGAGGTGGGGTCGGGTGTTTGCTAATTGTTGTGTTTTGATACTTACTCTTAAGGTCTGTACACTGAGCTACAGAGGTGGGGTCGGGTGTTTGTTAATTGTTGTGTTTTTATACTTGCCCTCAGGGTCCATACATTGAGCTACAGAGGTGGGGGTGAAGCGAGAGGACAGGATGTTTTTCATGTCATTCAGGAAGTTGACACTTTCCAATGGAGAATATCTATCTTCTCCCCTATAATACAATCAGAACATGGCTGTTTAATGCAAGGCTCTTAATTTCAACATCAAATTTCACATATAATATCTCTTTCATTTTCAGTTTATACTTTGAATATACTTAATATAAGGAACATTTATTTTTAAAATTATTATTTATATGAATATAATTAAAATTAAATTGTAAAATGAGTTAAAAAATATACATTTGATCTAAGTTTCTGGTTCCAGAAAAGCAAATTTAGGAATTTATTCATTCTTTTCTCATTAAATTACGATTTCAAAGCAACATTTTTAGAGAAAATGATTTTGTTTAGTTTAAAAATTGTCCCTTACCACTGGACAGTTTGTCTAAGAGGGACAACAGGTAGTTACTGGTCTGCTGAAGAATGACGTTGTTGTCGCCCTCGTAGGTACAATTAGGGTCATTGTCGTTCCTCAACACGCCCAGTCTATTCACTGTAAATGTTAAGGTTAAAAAAACTTGTCAAGGTCAAACATTGATGTGCAAAGAATTCAGAAGTCACAATAAAAACGTAATGTAGCAAAGTAACTAAGTGTATCTAAAATAATTTGACTGCTGGCAACTTTTCAAAATACGACTAATTAGTTTAAACATGACGTTCGCTTAGGGGCACAGAATTCTAACGGGTGGGTTTCGTACGATGAACAATTTAGGCTAAGGATTGCACACAACCCGTCACAGGACTGGGGAATCATAGATAATGAGCTTTGGTTATTATACATGACTGCCAATTCAAATAAACCTTCCAGTATCCAACACCACAAGTGCTTCGATTAAAATCTCAAAGCAAACTGTTACAAGCCCCATTGTCCGTACATACACCGATGCCTTAAATGCAATGGCACCCATCCATCTATGTTGTGCATCAGTGCTAACCCACCCCCGAGTCATTCAAATAACTCCTTTCGGGCATCCACTCCAATCCGCAACAACTCTTATGCCACATTCAGGTATCAGACACCAGCACACCAAACACGCACCAACCAACCTTGGGCGGGAAACCCTCGTCAACCCCAAAGACATATGGGTCCTAGGGTATTCTCCCATAATCATTAGCGCAATTAGCAATTATTTGAGTCAATACCCAGATAGGGTCTCGGCAAGGTATTTAGAGGATGGTCTAAAACATGGCTTTAAATTGCAATACTCTGGACCACGCATTTCAGTTTTCTCAAAAAACTTGAGTTCAGCTTCCGACAGTGAGGAGGTTCTCTTGGAAAAAATATATAGTGTAGTTACGGCAGGTCGAATGTCTGGCCCATACTTACTCCCACCCATGCCTAATTTACACGTATCTCCCATAGGTGTTGTACCCAAAGCTGACGGAGGATGGCGTATGATAACACACTTATCCTACCCACCCTCTTTCAGTATTAATGAACACATAGACCCACAGTTCACTACAGTTATCTATACATCATTTGACACAGTGGTCCAAACCATAAGCACACTAGGTCCTATAGCTCTATTAGCTAAGGTGGACATTAAAAATGCTTTTCGCCTTCTGCCAATTTACCCAGGGGACTTTGAACTTCTAGGAATTTACATTAATGGGGTTATTTCATCGACAAATGCCTCCCCTTTGGATGTTCAATATCGTGCAAAATATTTGAAACTTTTTCCACTTTCTTAGAATGGGCCGTCAAATTTAAAACACAACTCGATACAGTTCACCACTACTTGGATGACTTTATTTTTATTGGCAAGTCCAATTCAGATAATTGTTCAGCTCTCATGCACACTTTTCAGGACATTTGTTCAGAAATAGGGGTCCCCCTGAACCAAGACAAAACTATTGAGCCAACCACTAAGCTTACATTTCTTGGTTTAGAAATCGACACTGTGAATATGCTGGTCCAAATTCCTGTTAGTAAGGTTCAAGAACTCAAACTTTTGTTGCAGCTTTGGGTCACACAGAAAAAAATTCTTCTTTCCCAGTTAGAATCTTTAGTGGGCAAGCTCAATTTCGTTAGTAAAGCCATCCCAGATAGCCGTGCATTTAATAGGAGAATTTACAATGTTATGTCCGGGGTGCCCTCTCCCTATCATCACATCCGAATTACGAACCCTATCCGTGAAGACATGTTCACATGGCTTCAATTTTTAGACAACTTTAACGGCGTTGTATACTTCCCAGACACTGAATGGGTTACACTAGATACTTTGCAACTTTACACGGATAGTGCAGGTTCTGGCCACCTTGGTTGCGGCAGTTTCTTTCAGGGTCAGTGGGTTCATTTTACCTGGCCATCTTCATGGTTAAACAAGCCAATTTTGCGGGACATAACTTTTCTCGAATTCGTACCTATTGTATTAGCCTTCATGATATGGGGATTGCGTTTGCAAAACAAAAAAGTCATCCTCCATGTAGATAATAGTTCCCTTGTACATATTCTCAACAAACAGTCAGCGAAGTCCCCAAGAGTAATGGTACTTGTCAGATCGTTAGTCTTAATGGCTTTAAAACACAACATACAATTTAAAGCACAACATATTCCGGGAAAATCAAACATTATTGCTGATTCTATATCTCGCAAACAGTGGGAAGTCTTTCGAGCAGCAGCACCTTATGCAGACCTTCATTCGCAGGCCATTCCAGCCCAATTCCAGACATTACTCTCACAAGTCACATCCAATCATTGTTCAACGCTTCAGTTGCTGTAAACACTAGGCAAACACACACAGGAGGCATCAATTCATTTGAAACATTTCGCCGGTCTCATAACCTACCCAGTCTGTGGCCACCTCTCGACACCCACATTACAAGGTTTATCGCTTACCTGTCACTTTCAGGTTACAAATACTCCACAGCTCAGTCATACATTGCAGCCATCAGTTTTTACAGCAAAGCAATTAACAATGTAGATCCTACTAATCATTTTATTATAAGAAAGCTACTTCAGGGCATGCAAAGAACAACACTACACAAGGACACTCGTTTGCCTATTACATTACAGCTCTTAAACAAAATTATACCAACATTGCAAACTGTATGCAACACCGTATACGAAACCAAACTATTCACTGCAGCTTTCACTTTAGCATTTCACGCCCTCTTGCGCATAGGGGAATTCACAGTGTCTAAAGGCAACACACCAGCAACAATCATCCAATTTCATGACATAACAATGCAGCAGACCAACATTCAATTGACAATCCGTCATTCAAAAACAGACCAATTAGGCGTGGGGGCAAACTTGCAGATTCCCGCTTCAAATGGTGTTTCTTGTCCTTTTGCCGCCATGCATGCCTGCTTACACATGCGCACATCTCAAACTGGTCCATTGTTTATTCATTTTGAAGGTCAACCATTGACCCGTTATCAATTTATCACCATATTGAAGCGTTGTCTTAATGCAATAGGGGTTGATAGCTCCAATTATAATTCCCACTCATTTAGAATAGGTGCAGCTACAACCCTTGCTATTCAAGGCGTTCACAGTGACGTCATCCAAGGGTCAGGACGATGGCGCTCTAATGCATTTCGTACATACATTCGGTAACCTTACCATTCCAACAGTATCTATCTTACTAACCATAAACAAGATAATTCTAGGTCCTGTCAGAGTTTGGATTGTCGGATCTTCTATCGTCAAACGAGCAGCTATGAGTGCAGTATCAAGACGGGGGGGGGGGGGG
>WFKH01010931.1:65479128-65505329 GCA_016163765.1 Magallana hongkongensis
ACTTAGAGGGTTCTTTAATCTATTCATACCGAAAGGATCTGAGGCCCCCTTCTAGCAGTTATTGCCCCTGAAAGTATTGAAATTTCGATGAAATCCTTCCAACTCTTTTCCTTTCTATCATAGAGACTTCAAACCACTTGGGATGGGAGCGTCTACCTTGGCCAAACAAAATGATATAAAGGTCTAAGGTCAAGGTCATTTGGAAATCTGTTAATTAATGAATTTTCATATCTTTTGAAATACAGAATTATAGTAAGGGTTTCAATAGCTTGCTGGATTGCGCAATAAGGTATTCAATTAGGTCAGCCAGGTCTCACATCAAGTCCTGTGGTTACTCAAGTGGAAATTGTTTTTACAGTGAACCCATTCATATTGTACAAAGATAGCTAGCCTCTAGAACACGCTCTTCTATTGTTAGGTTCTCTCTTTATATGCTTGACAATGTGTAAATAATATTCATTGGGCGAGCATATCAGTTTTGTTCAGAGTAAGTGGAAAAAAATTCTAGTACAATACATATCACAGGCATAATAATTTTTTGTATACCTTATCGGGCAATCTAGCAATTTATTAAAAATACTTAGGTGGAAAGACCTCTAATTGTTCGAGAACAATTAGTCTACTAGTTATCTTATTTATGTGTCACAATAATTTCTCACATATTTTTAGTAGTAAATATTTAAACAATAAAATGCTCTCTTTGGTGATTCATTCGGGAAATGAAGGTAGCGACATTGCAGAACGCGGGTTATGTAATTTTTTTCTGCAATGATCGCTACCTTCATAACCCGAATGAATCATCAAAGAAAGCATTCTATTGTTTATATTAACATCTTTCCTTTAACTAATTAATAAATTAATTATGAAAAGTTAGTAAAATTCACTAAATTACTGTTAATGTACATCAGTACGTTAGCTAAAAGAAACAGCCAAATCGTCTCCTGTGAGATTTTGAGTCTGACATCATCATGATTATTTCGTGCAGTCCGTGATATTTCTTAGGTCGCTATAGGTTTCGACCAATCGATAAACAGGGCGTGTCAATTTCAGTCCTGTCAATATCTTGTCAGTTTCAGCCGCTGTAGATTTCGACCAATCGATAAATTGGGCGTGTAGATATCAGTCTGGCTGTTTCTATAGAACTATGAATTAACTAAAAGTTTCCGTAAGAAATAGAGGAAATAATGCTTGGTAGATGTAAATATTAGTATTTAATAGGTCGTATTTTGGATTCATTTAATAAAAGTGTTTCATTATTACTGGAGAGAGTCTTTAAATAAACTTTGTCTTGCATATCGTATATGTTACAGGAACCTACCCATTCTTAAAACGTGTCTTTCCGGCTTATAAAAAGACAGCGACGTGTGTTTTTGTAAATAATGTATAGTAACTTTGCAAGTCTTGTTGATAAATCAGATAGATCTTATGTATATTTTACTTCGATTAGAGATTTGCACAAGGTGACACAGAACATCGGTTATATAATAAATTCTAGATTGTTAATACCACCTCGTTTATTTAGATTTGATTAATTCATATCTATGCAGTAAAGTGAACATATGATATAAAACTTAACCTTTGGCGATACAAGTTCTCTTCCCATCTTCTTCCTCTATTTCTAGAGAAACGTTACCTTCAAAATAAAACACTGTTTACAGACCAGCAAATTACCTTATTTTCAAGTTCACATTAATCAATCAAAGCTATTTGTTTTCAAAATAAGCAACTGGGCAAAACGCATAAATAGTTAATAATACTGCATAATACAGAATGCAACAATTCGTTAGCGTAAAGGAATAAAGGATGCGTTACTTAGAAATTAAAGCTGTTTAAGACCTGTAAATTATTAACCCTAAATGAAAAGGCTGAAACTGAACTTTATTTATTTTACAACGATTGATAAACAAGTTCTACAACTTATATTAATATCTCTCGTTAACACGGATGTTAGCACGAGGGGGTCATTGATGTGGGAAGAAGAGTACCCGAAGAGAACCCACGTGTCCAAGCGGGCGACCGCCATACCCTATCACATACAACCACTGTCGATCACAGGGATCGACCTCGGGTCGCAGCGGTGAGAAGCGAGTGCATTGTCCACTCCGCTACTTGGACACCTGATGAAAAGGCTAATACGACAAGGCTTGTCTTTCAAGACTAATGCTACTGTTTATAGTATCCGACAGCTTAAGGGTAAATACAACAAGGTAATCCTTATACGATTATAAACAAAACACCGAAAACCATGCTTTCTTTAGTAAAAAAAAAAATATGTATACGTAGATCATATCAACGATTACTCCTAACTGAACAGGACGGAACCAACTTGTTTTTTTTTAATTACAGCACAGTTCTATGTATGGGTTCGCGCATTGAAAGGTTTAATTTGCATTAGATATTTTTTTCTTTATACTTCAATATTTAGGCTTTAACTCCTCCTCCTATCTGACCCCGAAGTTCGGTATAACAAAACTTGAACATCTGCTTGATTGATTTTATATACCTATCAAATTATAGCCTTCATATTCCTCATAAAAACAATTTAAATATTATTCTTAATTTATATACATGTATATAACGACATGTATTTATGAACTCCCGTTAGGACCCCTTCTTGACTCTTGGGATCACAACGAATTTAAAAATTACATATAATATATATAGCATTAGAAAATTTATGTGAGTTGAAGATTTTATATTGCAGGCTGTTTAAAGAAAGCAATAAATTTAAGATTGCTTTGTGCTAAGTTTGGTTGAAATTTTAAACATTTACAGTTGGAAGGATGGACAAGTGAACGAAGAGGCACACATACCGACACCCTAAACAATGATAAAAATGTTTTGTGGGTTTTCAGTCCAGGTAACCTTTTAAGCTTCAGTCCTACTGCCGAATAATGTGAAAAACAATCTCATTTCATCTTAATTATTCTTTGATACTTTGTTCTTTTTGTGGTTTTAACACATAAGAATCAAACGTTTTACCCCAATAGCGTTCATATATTGCTTTGCCAATCCAGGTATTCGGATCGACGATATCATTGATGATGCTTGGTCTGTAGTCAATATCTTTGCAGAATTTTAATGACAATTTCCAGCTCTGAGATATGGTTGACACAAACATTACAACTATAATCATATAGAAAGAGAAGATTAATATTTCGTTTGATAAAAATATACTTTTAATAAATAAAGACAGGTTTTTTTTAATGATTACTACCGACAGCATTTTAAATGTCTAATATTCACACAGAAGTATATGCTTATACTAGGAGATTCATAATCATTATTTAAAAGCACGTATAAAGAGGGTACTGCTATTTTTATGGTGCCTTGTAATTATGCAAAAATAATATTTTGAGCTGACCCTTCAGGTGAAGTTGATCTATAGTTCAAAGTTTAAAAGTATCCACATTTGACCTGCATTTACATATGTTTTGAGAAAATACCTGTTTACTGTGTCAGTGTCTCTAATTACATCAAACAGAGAAAAAATTCCTATTTTTTTTATTGGAATGAGTTTTAAAAATTTATTTCCATGTACATGTTTTAACTGAACTATGACTCAAATGAAGTTGTTGTCTGCGAAGTTCTACATTTACAATGCTTTTTGACATTGAGTCTGCTGAAGCCTCGTTATTTCCTCATCCTATTTGCTTGATGGATTTACAAAACATCACCACTCTTAATTTTGTGTATCGATATTGATTTGGTTCAGATATATAAAATTGATAAAATATGAGGTATTTGACCCTCACCCGGACGGATAAGAAAGTCGAGAGTTAATAAACGTTTTCGTTGTTTTTGTTTTGTTTTGTTTTTTGTTTTTTGGTGTTTTTTTTGTTTTTTATTTTAGTGTAGGTTATTTTTACTCTGATAATGTTGATCAGCCCCTCTAAAAATATACTTCTTGCCTGAATTGCACTTTACGACAAGTTTACATTGATCTCGAGTTGTATTAAAACGATGTGAAGTGAATAATGTGAAAAGAAATGAATAAAAATAGCATTAAGTCAAAGTAATAGAAAAAATTCTATATACCTGTCATAAAGATCAGTGTCCCTATAGTACGTTTATGCATGGTAGGATAATCTTCTTTTTCTTTTTTTTTTTTTTGGTCGAACCAAGTCGCTTAATATCTTGATTAAATGTCACATGGATATAAATCATTTCCGGCAAAAGTATTTACAAATGTACTTTCATTTCCCAGTACATATTCATGAACAAAGTATAAAATAGTAACAGTTGCATCACAATATTCTGAAAATCAACCGATTAGTATGTAAAGTATTAAACCATTTCGAAAAACGGCAGTCAACATTTAAATAATTTACAGAAAAGAATTTTCTACAGAGATATAAAGCACATAATTTTAATGAGGTTTTTTAAAGACCTAGTTGATTTCTTCCCGTTTACTCACTTAAAATAACGAATCATTGGTGTGCACATCGATTTGACCTTTTATCCAACAACATTTAGATTTTTTCCTAGACCTTAACATGTAAAACAATCTAATGAATTTTTATCACGAGTTATAATCCTATTATTGTTATGATGTAAAATTGTGTACACGAATGAGGAAATCCGCTGATACCACAACTGCGTGCTAATGATGTATCTCTCTCAATCACTGTACAAGAGCTTTTAAAACGTTTGCATCAGGACACATATGTCGGCTATTTATATATGTTTTATACTAACGTTCCCAAGCAAGGGGCTTAAAGATCAACGCTTCTATAAATAAAAAAAAATCTGTGGCAATGATATCTGCTACCCTAGTCGGTGTTAAAAAAGGTCAACGTCTGTGAATTGTTATCCCTATTACAAAGCTAAATATAGGTAATCAAAGATAACAGCTCACCGAGACGAGACATCACCTTTGTTAGAATACCTTTATCAAAGGAAATAAAAAGCATAGTTATTGATTTTTATTAAAAAGTGTATTTAATGTTATGACACATTGAATTATATCATATGATACAATAATAGTATGTGTTATATGTATAATTCATATTATATCATATGATACAATATTTATCATAGTATAGGATACAATATCATATGATACAATACAATATTGTATTATATGATATGATATCATATTTTACAACATGATAATGTATTAAAGTATGTAATACAATATCATATAGTATATCATGCGATATTTAATCATATTTTATCATATGATACGATTTCATATCTTTGTTATGAAATTGTATGATATGATACGATATTGTATCAATTCATACATGATATTTTATTATATGATACAGTACTTTCATTATATATTTGAATTTAGAAAGCTAGTTCTCATTTTTACGTGGAAAAAACTTACAAGCAATTTATCCCTACCTCCAAACCGCGTATTTTCGACGTTCAAATGTATTGTGACGTCATCTATACTGAAATGTTCAAATCATGACGTCATAATTTTTACGTCAGATATGCACAGAAGAAGAGAATAAGATCTGAGGTAATCCGAATAAAAAGTGCAGGTGTTCCGGAAAGATTTAATAAAGGGTGTATACGGGAGGTGTGATAAAGGCGCGTGTTCATATCAGGTGTGCAAAACCCTGTATTTTATACAAAGTATATATCTTAAACCAATTGAAACAATCATATCATATCATATCATATCATACGTATATAATTGTGTCATATCAAATTATATAATATCTATATTGTATCATATCATACAATATCGTATCATTAAATATATCATTTAATACGATACGATATTGCACAATTGTGTATATATATATATATATATATATATATATATATCGATTATGATAAATGTAAGCTAGCTTACTGTTTCTAATAGTTTGTTAAGTATTTTGATAGTGTTAATATCCTTATATGTATGTTAATTTTTTAAAGTTTGACTGACAAGATTCGATCACATAACTACGGCGGCTTGGAAGGGCCAGATAAAAAAATTTAAAAATCTTATTTGTTCGGACAACTTAGCTACTGTGAAATCATTTACACTCGTGGGGGTCAATGTTCGTGGGTAGCCAAACTTTTCCTAGTTCGTAGGGACGTAATTTCGTTGGTAGCAAGTTCGGGATAATTTTAATAAATATTAAACAAATGTTTGTATATACGTTCGTGGGGATGTAAATTTGTGGGCAAGGTTTACCCACGAAAGCCACGAACATTGGTCCCCCACGAACAATTAGGATTCACAGTATTTGTTCGGACGGAAAAGTTATTTGTTTGGACGAATTAGGATTAGTTCGGACGAATTAGGATTTGTTCGGACAGATTAGCTATTTGTTTGGATATATAAGTTATTTGTTACGACGAATTAGCTATTTGTTCGGAAGAATAAGTTATTTGTTCCGACGAATTAGCTATTTGTTCGAACTGATAAGTTATTTGTTCGAACGAATTAGGATTTGTTCGGACAGATAAGTTATTTGTTTGTACGAATTAGGATTTGTTCGGACGAATTAGGATTTGTTCGGACGAATTAGCTATTTGTTTGGACGGATAAGTTATTTGTTACGACGAATTAGGATTTGTTCAGACGAATTAGGATAAATAGGAAATAAACTGGCGAATTAGCTATTTGTTCGTCCGAACAAATAGCTAATTCGTCCGAACAAATCTTAATTCGTCTGAACAAATCCTAATTCGTCCGAACAAATAATTATCCGTCCGAACGAATAGCTAAATCGTCCGAACAAACAAGATACGCCGCCATACATAACAACTTTCATATCATGATTATATTATGATGTCATAAATGTTGCAACTTGATCACTGAGAATGTTTAGGCAAACATTAAAGTTTGAAGCGCAATAGGTTCATATGAGGAAACATTTTAGCTCAGCGAAATTTAGTTAATTTAGTTTTATTAAAAAAACCTGAACTTTATTTATTTTACAACGATTGATAAACAAGTTCTACAACTTATATTAATATCTCTCGTTGGCACGGATGTTGTTAGTTTTATTACCACCAGTCTTTACAGCTAAATGGTACTAAAAGTAAGTAAATATAAGTCATGGCATCTAATAGATGTGTTTGGATTTTGCAATTACGTACTTTTTATTTTAATTGAATATGGAAATGATTTTACAAACTACAATACAAATATTTTAAGTATATATTTAGTGTGTGTGTGTGTATATATATATATATATATATATATATATATATATATATATATATATATATATATATAATCTCCCTATCAAAATAACAAAATAAGAAAAAAACAAAAAAACAAAAAAAAACCACAACACAAATTATCTATGGCAGGTATCGCAGTTTATACTGAAATAGCTATAGTACACGCATTACAGATGTTTGATCCACCTCTAAAATTATCGCGGGAAATCTAGCGCGAGATCACTGTGACGTCACACGTTCAAATCTATTCATTTGTTTACGTATCTCGACTCAAAACGAAGGAATGAAAGCATGTAAAAAATCTCTTGGGTCTCACCAAAGCTTGAGCCTACTTAAAAGGTGTCTTCAAACCTAAAGGCACCGTTAATTACGAGTTAAACACTAGCCATTTTTGGCATAGCACCACGGGAGAGAACATTAGAGAGCATTATGGGACGTAGACAAAAAAAAATTCTTGATGAATCTGTAGGTTTAGCTCGTTCTTTTTCCCGCGCGCACTGGTTCTTAGAGCTCGCTTCGCTCGCTATTATTTTTTCAAGGAAATTGTTATTCTTAGCGATGGTATGAATCATGATCAATTTAAGCTTTTAAATACCTGTGCCTTTAGGATTAATTTTTTCTCTGCTGAAGGAAAGGAACTCGATGTCATTGTTAAATTTCACCGATGGAGAAAAAGTATCGTCGGGGATTTCAGTAAAGAAATTAAAGGTGCGTAATATATTCTAATACACACAATGGTTTGTTCAGAAATACAATTATCGTATTAGATTTCTTTTTAAGTGTTAACAAATACAACTATTTAGTTATATACTTCAAATCACCAACAAAATGCATGGTGAAGCATATAAATAGGACAACAGAATACATACCATGTAACACGAAATTGGTGGAAGAATGCAGTAAAAGAATTATGTGTTAATGGTCAATGTGAAAAATCTGCAAATAATATCTTAACTCAATTGTTCACTTTTTTCTTATTTTAACAGACATCACTTCGGATCTCAAGATAACTTTAAGCTTTGTTATCGTGCCCAAAAATGGTAAATATAAGTACGTTTATATATCAAACCAAGAAGAATAGAAATATGAATAATTGAAGTTAACACAGTATTCTGATATTTTTATAAAACAAGGTCATTTGGTATAGAAAAAAGTTAATGGTTATGAATATTCTCTGGTAAAAAATATACATCACTCTGCGTCACAATTTCATTATCATTTTTTTATATATACTTTTATATACTTTTTATATACTCGCAAATTAACCTCGCACTATCATATTTTTTTCGTCTCTTTCAACTTCATGTGAACAAATATAACGTCTCCTCATGGATTTTTCATCACTAGTAGAATACATGAAGAGCGTGTCAATAGAACTACAGATTAGATGTCATATAGACATCACGAAATGTTAAGCCGCGAATGCGCGAGAAATCGAGTCATGCCAGAGTTGATAAAAGCAATTAATTATTGATGAGGGTCTTGTCTAAGAAGAATTATTTAAATTTGGTTATATAATTTCAATGCAAAAATTGTGGGTTTTTTTTTTTAACTCCGTATGTCGTATTTTGTCATTATTGTATTTAAAATTTGTACGTTACAGTGTATCAAAAGCAAAAGATTATTAAAAGTTGATGATAAGAATAATAAAGAGCAAAACTAGTAGGCTCTAAACTTTCTTATATCAGTGTGCCGTCTTGTAGCCGGAAATTTTTTTATCCGGTACGGCTTGGTTTTTTCTTTTATTGTTTACTTTCCATTTCCTAACTTGTATATTGCACGGGTTTTTTGGATCACTCGCCGCCCAACCTCAGGTCTGCACAGTCATGCACTGTTTTTCTAGTCTGCCAACAATGTAAGTATCTGGAAGTCATTATCTTTGAGTCTTTTTGTTGTTAGGTTATTTTTTTTACTCTCGGCTATGTATTTTGATAATTTACAGTAGTTTTTACATATATATTTCTATGGTTTAGGGTTAGGGGAGTTTGTTACATTTTCATATATACATTTAGACTACATGCGAAATTCTCAGTCATGTAATGTTAATATACTGATAAAATTTAAGCTTCATTATACGTTTTTACACATTTTCATGACATTATCTATTTTTTGGCTCTGAATAAATTTGATCATCAAACTACATGAGTTAACTAGCTGTATATCAGGAGACAGCATAATCAGAGGCTTGTGAAATTGACTACATTGGTTATTATGATACTTCATTAAAACATAATTACAACAGTTGGACTGCCGAACAATTCGCTAGCAGCAAACTACAAAATTTCATTTGCTGTCCTTAACGGTATTGATACGTAAAGAAAATGTATGAAAGAGAATAATAATCATGATACTAGAACTGTTTTTTGTCTTCAACAAAAAGTAAGGGCTTTTCGACAGCCCCTTTTCCCTTTTTCATTTAAAATGTCAGAAAAAAAATCATATCTAACTTTTTTCCCAAATTCTTCAACGCCTTGGTATAACCTGTTGCATAAATAAGAACCTTTAAGGAATGCAACGTCAAAGATAACTCCATAACTCAATAAGTAGGTATACTTTTAATTTCTTAAAAGAATGTTTTCAAAAATCATATTAAAGTAAGCATTCATTTCTCAGACACAAAACTTGGTATGCCTGGAGTATTTATTCTGTACATACTATAAACAAAGCGAGATAACTTTTTCTAAATAAAATTTTGAATAAAAAAAAAAGTTATGATATTTAGGCCTTTAAAACCCTTATAAGGAGTCAAAAAGTGGCTCCTCGGACCATAATTTTTAAATTGTACTCTTTATTCTGAAGTATAAACCGAAAAGATTTTAAAAATCGGACCATAAATAAAAAAGTTACAGCTAAAGGGCTATTTTCAAGGTTGGCCCCAGCAGATCCCTTATTTTTTCGAATTGTCTACCCAAAACCTTTTCCGGTCTGCGCATTGTGTGTGTTATTATACAAATAAAATATTGTAATATTTACTTGAAAACTTTGTGAGAAAATAAACGACGCGTGATTTTGATTTAACATTGAAACTTCCATAGACGATTTTCATCGACTTATAAAACCGGAAGTACTTAATAGTTTTTATTTAAACTTAGAATGTATGTTAATTACTTCTATCTTGACAATATCTAGGCGTCTTATTAAAATTTCTAAGGTTATTTGAATTTTTTGTTCTTTCATCCCCCTTTTCTCAAGTTTGAAGCCCAGTATCTAAAAAACGATAAAACATAGAAAAACGTGTACACTGACAATTTTGTACAGCTAAACAAGATACATCTTATTCTAAAATTTGAATGCTCTAACTCAAAAAGTAAGCAAGATATTGCGTTTTAATTTAATTTTCAGTTTTTTCTTTGTGAGAACCGGAAGTACCGGAACCGGAAATCCAAAACCTTACATACGCGTGTCATTAAGAATTGCTCTAAGACTATTGGATAATTGTTTTAATATTTCTTTCTGTTTTCAAAAAGTCGCTGAGATAAATCCTGTCGAGAATATTAATAAACTAGAAATTTTTTTTCTCCAACAAAAAGTAAGAGCTTTTCGTCATCCCCTTTTCCCTTTTTTAATTTAAAAGTCAGGAAAAATCATATCTATTTTTTTCCCCAAATTCTTCAACGCATTAGTATAACAATTTCCTAAATAAGAACTTATAAGTAATGCAATGTCAAAAAAAAGATAACTCCATAACTCAATAAGTAGGTATACTTTTAATTTCGTTAAGAATATTTATAAAAAATTCTATAAAAGTAAACACATCATTCTCGGACCCAAGACTTGGTATGCTTAGAGTATTGATCTATATTCGTTCTGAAAACAAAGCGGGATAACTCTTATTAATTTTTTTTTTGATTTTACAAAAGTTGTGATCTTTAGGCCCTTAAAACTTCTATAAGGAGTTCAAAAGTGGCCCCTTGGACCATAATTTTTAAGTTGTTCTATCTATCTTAAACTATAAACCGAAAAGATTTTAAAAATCGGATGAAAAATAAAAATGATACAGCTAAAGGGCTGTTTTGAACGTCGGCCCCTGCAGACCCCTTATTTTCTCAAATTGTCTATCTAAAACTTTTTCCGGTCTGAGGACAGTGTGTATCATTATACAGATGAAATGTTGTAACATTTACTTGAAAACTTTTTGAGAAAACGAATGACGCGTGATTTTTGTTTAACATTGAAACTCCCATAGACGATTTTCATCCACCTATAAAACCGGAAGTAGTCTATATATATATATATTAATGAAACTCGTAATGTATGTTAGGTACATCTATCTTAATAATGTCTAGGCGTCATATAAACTTTTAAACGTCATTTGAAGTTTTTTGTTTTTTATCCCCCTTTTCTAAAGTTTTGGACCTTATATCTCCAAAACGGTAAAATATAGAAAAATGCCTACGCTTACAATTTTGTACAATTAGACAAAATACATCGAATTCTAAAATTTGAACGTTCTAACTCATACAATAAACAAAATATTGCGTTTTATTTAATTTTTACAATTTTCCTTGTAAATACCGGAAGTACCGGAACCGGAAATCAAGAACCTTACATTCCATAGATTGATAGATTTGCTGTAAGATCGTTGCATATTTGTATCAATATCCCTTCCAGTTATTAAAAAATCGCTGACAAAAAACTGTCGAGTATAATAATAAAAAAAGACGCAAACAATAGGTCTTTTCGACTGAAAGTCGAAAAGTCTTAATAAGTTTAATGATACTCTATCAAGAATTATACAAGAGTATATACTGAACCAAAGCTAATATAATGTTTTTTCTATATGAAATAAACACATTCGTTTGTCTTGCCGTTGAGATGACTGATTACTACATTTGTACCTAACGTTCAAGGGTTAAGAACAATGTAGCAATCTTTTCCAAGGATTCACATGTTGAGCTTTAGGAGACTTAATCACAATGAAAAGCTAGTTCTTTGCAATTCGTACATCTTAATTCCTTGTGAAATTCCTTAGTAAATGCTATTGCCTCTACTCTGAGAATGGCGAAGAAATCCAGTGATTTATTTGGATATTTGTAAATATTTAAAAATAGTACACTATACGCCAACAGTTCTTCTAAGAACTTTTTTGTAGAACCGGAAGCCTATTTACTTCAGTATACGGAGTCCATCAAATGTAATAAATCAAAAGTTATAAAACTATTGGTTGGGTTGAGATAGCCTTTGTGGCTGCAACGTTAGACGTAGATTCAATCTTATCATTTAAGAGGACTGGATGGCCGTGAATTTACTTTTAAATATGAAAAGTACAAAGACTGTTTAATAAGTATTGTGTATTGTAGAACAGCGCAATAACGCCTTGCATGATTTCATGGATGATTATACTCTTGAATAGTTCTACTCAATACCTTTTAAACGGTATAAACACGAGCTTCATCTCCACATAGTTTTAAACTTAAAGTCATTTCAATAGAACCAGTCGTTAACTGGGAAACGGGTTAAAAATATTGAAGAAATGAGCGCTTATATAAAAGTTCACATAAAACTCGTTCATTCGGTAATGCAGATTTTTACTAAATTGGTAGAGGTTTATGGGTGTGATAAGTTATCTTATAAGGTATCTTATGAGACAGTTCGTATGTGGAGAAAGAAATTTCTGACTGGCACAGAGTCTGTCAAAGATGCAGCATAATCTGGCCGACCTGATACTTTAACAGGCAAGGCCAATGTCTCAAAGGTCAGAGAAATAATTACAAGTGATGGCAGATACACGATTCGTGAAATTGCCAAAGCTGTTGGGATATCACTTAAGCGTATTTTGAAAGTACGAAAGGTTTCTGCCAGATAATTACCGCATATATTGACAGATGACCAAAAACAGGTACGCAAAACCGCTAAGCAATTGCTAAAAATGTTTTCTAACCTCAAAGACAATCTGCAAATATTGCTACTATACTCTGTCCTAAGATATCCTCGATTCACATTTTGCTTAATTACTCGATATTTATAAATACCTCAGGGTTCAAACGATGTTCATTCAAGAGTATGAAAAATTTCCAAGATTTCTCATTTCAAACGCCTCCTCAGGTTTCAATACACAGCTAAAAAATGTGATGTCTACGGGGATTTTGTATTGCAACAGACCCGGATGATAACATTGAAAAACTGTGCGAGGTATTCCGAGTGACTTCCGAATGGAGAAAAGATGTCAACATTCCCCATTATGAATCTCCGTAAGAAATCAGTTTTCGTTCCTGTGAATTTTTCCGAGTGAAAAATGATAATGTATGATTGAAATTATCTTGGAAATTCTCCCTTTCATCTATTCAATTGCACTTCTTTCACAGGTATGTGTATTTCTATTAAAAATCGTCCAAATGTGCTGCATAAATATCTTGGGACAGACTATAGGGACGAAATATTGGTTCACCATTTCAAACCAGTGAGTCAAATTGGAAACAAAATATGCCTAACTAAACACGGTAGAAGGCATGCAGTTGCCAAAAGAACCATAAGCACAAAGAAATTTCTTTATTGCATCTCATGTGATGGTATATTTTTGCCATAGGGCAAACGTGTTACAGGTCGGTATTACCGAGATGTTATACGAAAAAAGCTCAAGAAATACATGTATTCTCATAACCGATGCCTTGTATCAGGATTTAGGCATGTCCGTCTACTTCATGATAATTCTCCATCACATACATATCAGCTTGTGAAGCAATTTTTGAAGTAGGAGACGATTTAGTCTTGCCACACCCACCGTAATCTCCAGGGGCCCGTTTCTCAAAAATGTCGTTTTGGGCTTAAGTTAGTCCGACTAACGAAGTTACGCCAATATTTAGTCGGGTCTAAATTGCGTTTCTGAAAGAGGTGTAAGTTTGAATGTCGAAGAACTTGGACATCTCCGCTGAGTACTAAGCATGCACATATCGTATTTTGTTTTGTTTTGAGGCTATTGTCTCATACGCTTTCTTTGTCTCACACGGTTTGGATGTATAATCGTTTTCCCTAACCTTTCGGAGACAGTATCTACTTCTATGGACAATCCTAAAGAGGTTGGATCCGCGAAGCTTGGAAAAGTGGGCGATGAAGATACGTATTTATTAAAAGAGCGCAATCAAGTAAGTCTTAATAACATGTATAATGAAAACAACCCGGTCTCGTTTAACAATATGAAATAAAAACCCGATCAATAAAATGAGACCATTGGTTAATTACAAAATAAACAATACTACAAGCAAATAAATGATACTGTAAGTGAAAGTACATTGTTTACATTAGTGACTTTAAGTCAGTCTTAATAACTCTATGATCGCACGATCCTAAATTGTATGATCTAAATATGTATAGAAAAACATAATGGGAACTAGACACGATCTCGTTGCGAGCAACGAGGAGGTCTTCCGTCCGATTTTAGAAGTTGGACATGTAAGATCTTGATTTTACTATAAAACAGCTGAACATCTTTTTTCTATACTGCTTAATAAATATTTTTCCTTTAACAGATAAGGTGATCAAAGTTTTGAGTTTCTGACCCCATAAAACCCCTGATTACGTAATACACGAGAAAGTCATTATATTGTATGGCTACATAATAGTAACATAAACATTTCTGCTTATATAACTTATTACAATATACCCCTCAGTAAAGAGCTATTACTGAAAAACTTTAGAACCCTTTTGGTCCCTAATTTTAGGGGCCAGCCCCTTTTCCTTGGTATTAATCGAAAGGTAACTTAAAACTACACACATTTTGTTCAACAAGGATTTACAAATTCGTTCTCGTTCTTGAGATATCTTAAAAAGAAGGTTTTAGGGGCCAACCCCTTATCTTTTTATTGCGGCTGTTTAACGAATATTTGATGGTTGCAGACTGTTTAGTAGATCATTTTGAGCATCTTTTCTTCTATACTGCTTATCAAAATATTTTTCCTTTTTGAGATATAGTTGATTAAATTTTTGGATTTCTGACCCCTAAAAACCCCTTATTACGTAAAACATTAAAAAATCATTATATTGTTAGACTACATAACTGTAAGATAAACATATATGCTTCTATAACTTATTACATTATTCCTCAGTTAAGAGCTATAAATAGAATACTTTAGAGTCTTCTAGGTTCCTAATTTTAGGGGCCAGCCCCTTGTCTTTGGTATTAATCGAAAGGTCACTTAAAGCTACACAATGTTTGTTCAACAAGTGTTTACAAATTCGTTATCGTTCTTGAAATGTCTGAGGAAGAAGGTTTTAGGGGCCGACCCCTTATCTTCTTATAGGGGCCGTTTAACGAAATTTTGATGGTTGCAGACTGTTTAGTAGATCATTTTGAGCATCTTTTCTTCTATACTGCTTATCAAAATATTTTTCCTTTTTGAGATATAGGAGATCAAAGTTTTGGATTTCTGACCCCTAAAAACCCCTTATTACGTAAAACATTAAAAAATCATTATATTGTTAGACTACATAACTGTAAGATAAACATATATGCTTCTATAACTTATTACATAATATCCCTCAGTTAAGAGCTATAAATAGAATACTTTAGAGCCCTCTAGGTCCCTAATTTTAGGGACAAGCCCTTTTTCCTTGGTATTAATCAAAAGGTCGCTTAAAACTACACACATTTTGTTCAACAAGTGTTTACAAATTCGTTATAGCGAGCGCAGCGAGCTCTAAGAACCAGTGTGCGCGGGAAAAAGAACGAGCTAAACCTACAGATTCATCAAACAAAATTTTTTGTCTCGGTCCCATAATGCTCTCTAATATTTTCACCCGTGGTGCTATGCCAAAAATGGCTGACATTTAACTCGTATTTTACGGTGCCTTGAGGTTTGAAGACACGTTTTGAGTACCACACAAGCTTTGGTGAGACCCAAGAGATTTTTCACATGCTTCCATTCCATCGTATTGAGTTGAGATACGTAAACAAATGATTATGGAATTTAACGTATGACGTCACAGTGATCTCGCGCTATATTTCCCGCGATAAATTTAGAGGTGGATCAAACATATGTAACGCTTGCACTAGCTATTTCAGTATAGACTGCGATACCTGCCTCATTGACATATGATTTGTTTTTAATTTTTTTTTTTGATAGAGAGATTATATATATACTAGCAAGAGCCACACTTTACTGTCATATCGATCCAATTTCAAGCTAATTTTGCATGCATGTACAGTAAGTATGAGTAGGAAGGAAATAAAAAAAATAGGACATTTTGAACTAAATAAAAAAAAATAAAGAGAAAAAATAAACAGTTAAAAATTATGCAGATATCGCATATAGTCAAACCATTAAAGGGACTTGGACACGATTCGAGTTCAAAATTTTGTTTTTTGTTTTTTATGTATAAACTGGTTTACCTGTGCATTTTGAATGATTGCCCAAAATTTGAATGTTTGAAGTCAAGTCATAAGAGAGATACAGAGGTAAGAATTCATTGTTCTGTAAACAAAGCTCGAGTCTTATATTTGTTTACAAATAATGAAAAGTAATGAATTACCATTTATTTGACAAAATGACTCATGGCAAACAAGATAAACTGATTCAATGTGTTCATAAAAAATATTAAACACAGAAAAAAGCAACATTTGATCGAAACTTATACCAGTACAACACATATGTAAAAAATAACAAGACTCGGGCTTTGTTTACAAAACAAAGAATTTCAAACTCTGTATCTTGCTTATAACTCAATATTTGACTTTCAAGTTTTGACAAAGCATTAAATATACCCATATTAACCATTCTAAACAATAAGAATCGAAAAATAAAATTTTAAATTTTAAGCTCAAATCGTGTCCAAGTCCCTTTAAATTAGAAAATGGGAAATTACACACCTACAAACAGGGACCGGGGGCACGGATAACGTATGTAATTAGAATGCAAAAATAAATAATTTTTAAAAAAAAAATTATGAACAGGGAAAAAAAGGAACAAAAAAAAATACTGTATTTATCGTTAACACTTTTGACCAAATTAAACAAAAATTATATTTTACAGACGGATCAATTCTCTCCAAAAGTAAAGAACGGTTTTAGGGAAGCAAGTCTATGTATTTTGTAAGAATTTATTTAATTAAACTTAGAAATATTATATAATAATCTCTCTCTCTTTTTTTTCTCTCTCTCAAAAAATTATTTAACGCTCGTTGATAACTAAATAACACTAAGACGACAATGGTGCAAGGTATGTGTAATTCTTGCTGCGCTCGCCACAACGGTAGCACCGTAAAACATATTCGTTCTTAAGATATCTGAGAAAGAAGGTTTTAGGGGCCGACCCCTTATCTCCTTATAGGGATCGTTTAACGAAATTTTGATGGTTGCAGACTGTTTAGTAGATCATTTTGAGCATCTTTTTTTCTATACTGCTTATCAAAATATTTTTCCTTTTTGAGATACAGGAGATCAAAGTTTTGGACTTTTGACCCCTAAAAACCCTTCATTACGTAACACATTAGAAATTCATTACATTGTTAGGCTACATAACTGTAAGATAAACATATTTGCTTCTATAACCTATTACAAAATATATCTCAGTTAAGGGCTATAGATGAAATACTTTAGAGCCCTGTATGTCCCTTATTTGAGGGGCCAGCCCCTTTTTCTTGGTATCAAATGAAAGATCATCTAATTTTTAAGATATTTTGTTAAACAAGTGTTTAGAAATTCGTTACCGTTCTTGAGATATCTGAGAAAGAACGTTTAAGGGGCCAGTCCCTTATCTCCTTATTGGGGCCGCTAAACAAAATTTTGAAGGCTGCATATTGTTAAGTACATCATTTTGAGCATCTCGTCCTCTATACTGCACTTCAAAATATTTTTCCTTTTTGAGTTATAGGTGATCAAAGTTTTGGACTTTTGACCCCTAAAAACCCCTAATTACGTAACACATGAGAAAATCATAATACTGTTAGGCTACATAACTGTAAGATAAACATATTTGCTTCTATAATTTATTACAAAATATCCCTCAGTAGAGGGTTATAGATAAAAAACTTTAGAGCCCTGTAGGTCCCTAATTTGAGGGGCCAGCCCCATTTTCTTGATATAAAACAAAAGATCTTGTAAATTGAAACTTTTTTGCATTATATGTTTTAACAAACTATTTTCAAGAAAAGAGATAATTAAAGAAAACCTCGAAAAATGATGACGTTTTTTTAATCTAAATTTTCGGGTCCAGGCGAGCTTCAGCGCCTTTTGAGTCAGACAAAAATGAATGCCTAAAGACACATCTCCAAACTTTGGTCTACAATCCCTGAAAGTTTGAACTCAATATCTTCAATCGTTAAGGAAAAGATCCCAGGACAAGCCGACCCTCTGAAAATCGCTAAAACGTCAATATCTCAAAAACGGAAATGACGTCATCAAAATAAAAAATTGCGTATAACGTTCAGATCAGTATCCATCAAATCTGAAAATTTGATGAAAATCGGTCGAGTCATTTTTGAGAAATCGCGTGCACAAAATTTGTTTGAAAAAAAAGAAAAATAATGAAGAAAAAGAAACAGAACGAAAACAATAAGGTCTTCCGTTGGAAACGGAAGACCTTAATAAAGAAAAAGAAACCGTAGAATAACAATAGGGTCTTCCGTTGGAAACGGAAGACCCTAATAATAATAATATGGAAAAAGAAACAAAGCAAAAACAATAAGGTCTTCCGTTGGAAACGGAAGACCTTAATAAGAATAATCTTAAGCTGCACAATAATAGAAAGGTCTTCCGTTGGAAACGGAAGACCTTAACAAAACAAGCGTGCACGTTTCGGAAAAAAATCAAAAACAAATAAAGTCTTCCAACTTGTATATATTTGCACAATATATTTGCACATGTGTTTCAAGCATAATTTAATTTTGTTTTGAAACAAAAATACCCCCGAATTCAGATATTGACCAATGCGAAAAGTGTTCACTTTTCAAGTTGTTTTATCCCATATTTTGATATGTCACCGTTAGAATCTAAAAATAAGGCATACACAAATTTCAAATTCGAGATAAAGTGTCTCTCTTTCTCTCTCTCTCTCTCTCTCTCTCTCTCTCTCTCTCTCTCTCTCTCTCCTGAATTCAGTGAACGGCTAACAAAAACTTTAGTTGTGTAGGAAAATCATCAGTGCATTTAATTTTAGAACAACCTGTTATAATAAATAAATCGTCTATTTCTGTATAAAAACACAGAGAAGAAAAGAAATTGAAAACAACAGATTTCCTCGCTAAATTCATTCTTGAACAAAAGTCAAATTCGATATGGTATTGCTCTATGTGTGCCTATTATGTATATCAGATACTTCTTCTAAGACACTGTTCGGTTGTGCGTGTTATGTGTTTTGTTTTGGTGGGGTTTTTTTTTTTTTGTTTTTTTTTTGGTTGTTTATTTTTTTCTCTGGGTGGTTGGAGGGTGTTGTTGTTTTTTGCCCTTAGTTTGCAGATATGCTACTTGTAATAACATTGTCAATTTGACTGCCCACATCTGCCAAAACTTTGCTTTCTGCAAAGCCCAGCTAAAATCCAAATCACTCATCCGTTCAAAGTGGTCATGCAGTAAAAGAATAAATCAGTTGTCCAGGTACTACCCACATCAAAATATGCCATTTACAGTGCAAAGTGAATACTTACTTTCCCTTTAACAATTTGTACTTTGTATTCAAAGCAACCGGATTTCAAACTATCTTTTTATAAAGATACATGATTTTTTACTGTATGTATATAGTGCAAGTGATCAACATTGATGTGTTTATTGCAGATGGGAGGAAGAGGGAAGTAAAACAATCACTGAGGTTATTTAAAACGATTTGTAGTGATTTCTTCCATTTGTGTGCTTTCAATTTTCAATCAGAATGGTTGCTAATCTAACTCATTCAGAAAGAGATTCCTTTGAAAAGTTGGCAATAATGATATCAGTATTATCAATGTGTTCAGTATGTGAAGGTTCAGGATGTGAAGGGTAGGTATTACATATATAATCAATTAATGAACTAAGAAATGAACGTCAAAATGTAAAACTTTAATTTATATTATCTCACTTGCATGACTTAAAAGCAAAATGATGTTCATATTCCAGAAGATTGATGAAAACTATTTTTCAAAGTTTGTTTTACATAATTTTGTTTTGAATACGTTATCGACTGGTTAACTTTTCTATTTCGAATTGTAGTTTTTTCAAAGGTTGTTGCCAGGGTTCCTCGTGGAATGCAACAACTCAACAATGTGAACGTGCGTTCATTTATATCATTGATTCAGCAAAAAAAGTTTCACTTATGATTAAAGATAAATTATTATAATAACGATGACCTAGACATCAAACAAATATTGATTTTTGAATTATGATGTAATCTGACAAAATTATTTAATGGCTTGACATCTTCCAAATAATTTTAGGATGTATGCCAGGTTACAGTGGAATGAACTGTTCATTATCGTGTCCCTATCCTTATTACGGAGTAGACTGTCAAAGAACATGTAACTGTAGCAGAGACTTGTGTGATGTTTCTACGGGATGTACATATTCAACTACAGGTAAACAAAGACCACGAAAAAAATTAATGGTGCATATTATCAATTTTCTGTAAATTAGTCACTTTTTAATTATATTAATTATCTAAATGACAGTTTAACTATAAAACATATATTGTATGTTGCAGTTAAAAAAGAAATGGAATTGACAGATATCAAAATGATATTTTAACTTAAACTTCTATGTAATCTTTAAAGTCGTCCGTCATGTGCATTTTAATAGACAATTAAGTACAAAAAGTTCTTGTTAAAATAATCTATAGGCTGTATTGTTATAATATGTCAAAGGATGACTGCACCTAGCTCCGGGTTTTGGACCCTTTTTGGTCGCTTCTGTTGCGTTTATTTCTTAACCTAATATCACTTTTGTTAAATTTTTTAAAGACTTTAGTCAATTTCCAACATGAATTAAGATTTTAGACTGTGATACAATAAGCTCATTCTATTTTTTTTCTCCTTACAACTTCCAAAAAAGGAGAATTTTCGCTTATCTGCCCATGATCAAACATACGATTGATATTAATTTGCATGAGAGGTGGAGCTGACATTATCATAATGTTACTAAAATTAGACTAGCAAAAAACAACGCCATGTATAAAAATTAATGCGATCACTCTTCACCATAACCCTATCTATTCTATATAGTACAAGTATACTATTAACTATGGTTTCAACAATTAGACCGTGCCCATTTAAGTACAGAAGACTTCGAATCAATGCTTGACAACGTGATCGAAAACATTGTCCTACTTAGCACATAACCTGCTACCTTACACGTCACGTGATAGAATTTTGTATTCACAAATTTACCTGAGGTGAGAAATCACGTGGTGAATTATAATATTCAACATGCATCAACCCTTGGTTACAACAGGAAAAGCGAAAGTAAGAAGAATCAGCTTGTTCTTATTTAAACCATGAGTGCATGTTTGCCTATTAATCTCCCTTTGACATAACTTTGATAATGCAAATATACAACTACTGTTAAACGGAGAACAATAGACAAACATGCGCTGACTATGTATGAAGTCAGTATAAAAGTTGGCGTCCTCATTATCGTATGGAGATTCAAGAAATCGTGATGACCTCCGCCTATGAAAACAAATTCGTACTTGGTAACAGCATACTTTTATTTAACGCAATTACGCAAAGCTAGAGTTTAGATATTGACCATTTCTGCAATTGAAAGAAAAATTCTTCTTTTAAAAGTTTATTTTCTTGCAAATATCGCATGTCCTTAAGTGCAATCATCCTTTGAAAAATACTTGATGTTAATTTATCAATGCACAATTTAATAAGCATTTGTTGAAACTACTGCTCAATTTAAACAAAATAATAAAAAATAATCTCATGAACATAAGATAACAGTATTGGTTGGTGCAATGGGCATGTGGGTGTTTTACGAGTACCCATATCGTTTTCCAAATTGCATTTTCTAAGAATAATTAAATAAAACTAACATTACTTTGTTTTTCAGAGACAATAACAATAATGCTTCAAGAAAAATACATTTAAAAAACAGTAATATGTTCTACCGTGCGACCGTTGGGGTGAACACAGCACATAAAAAAAAATTCACTTAAACATAAATAGGGATTTATCGGGTACCATGGGGAATCAGAAAGATTTTTAAAAATTTGAGGATATCCCATCTATCTTTCACCAGATCACGGACTTTTAAATAGTGTAAGTTGTTCCCACAGGCATATTTATTAAAAGTCTACTAGTAAATGGTACCCATATACTTCTTATACAAGAGACTATTTGTACGGGAGAGAAGCGGAGACCGCCCATCCATCCACCCGGTAAGGGGAGGGAAAAACATAATATTTATATTCCCACTCTCACCGGATATCTTCATATCGAAAATAATATAATTACTAGATCTCGTTACGAGTAACGAGTAGGTCTTCCGGTCGATTTGTTTTATATGCTACAATGAAATATCGATACTCTCTGCCAAATCTGAGATCTTGTTGAAACTCAGGTTTTTTTTTTTGTCTCGGGACCGGAAACGGACGAACAGAAGTGATTAATGGAAATAAGACCTAGTATTTCTTGTACATTTGCCTAGTGTACGTCACTGTTTATCAGGCTTGATGAAACACCCAAGAAAGTCTGTTAAACTTGTTAAAAACATGAATTGTTTGAATTCTTTCCGTGAATACCGGAAGTGAGGTTAACAAAATAAAACCCGCTAAACACATGTTCAATCAATTGTCTATTATTAATAAAAGTTTTGTGAACAAAAACAGTTAAAAAATTTAAACAACTTGATTTGTTTTAACCCTTCCAGTGAGGACCGGAAGTGACGATTGACAAAATGAAAGCGGTTAAAGGCATTTTCTATGAAATGTCTATCATCAACTTAAATTCCGTGTCTTAATAACTTGCACTTTCTGAGATCTCGCGGGTAAAACATTGGTTTAAAAAAAGGCTATCTAAGATGTTTGAGATATCTCAGCGGAAGTAGATTTTTTTTTGTTTCTTTAACATCGAATAGATGACATATGTAAGGTTTTATACTTATATTTCAATTCTATGTGAAAATAAATTAAATGCGTAAAAAAATATTTTTTGAAGTGCTTCCGGTGACGACCGGAAGTTATGACGAACAAACCAAAATAGTTTGAATACATCTACAACTATAGGTCTATTATCCTACAAAGTCTGAATGCTCATGTCCTTATCATTTTTGAGATCTCAATGTCACAAGCTTTTTGTCGAGGGACAGGAAACGGACAAGAGGAAATGAATTTTTAAAAAATGAAATTAGCAAATGCAGATATTATTATTTTCTATAATTCCTGAAAATTTAAAAAAAAAAACTTGTCAACCGTCTCTGAGAAATCTTCTGATCAAAAAAAAAAGGGGGGTGAATGTCAAAATTGGTACCCAATTTTCGAGCCATGGCGAGCTCTAAAAAATGGCGCCACTGGCGAAAAACAAAAACATTCGGAACAACTTTAAACTATGGTTTACCTATCCTGAAAATTTCATATCCATATCTCTGATAGTTTTTGAGTTTTTGTGTGCACAAAGTGGGTCGAAAAACTTACAAAATCAGCGATAAATCGGTACCGGAAGTGACGACGGCAAAAATATTAAAAACAAAATAAATTCAGATCACTTCCAATTATCTGTGAAAAAATGGTTGAAATCGGCTGGATAGCTTTCGAGAAATCGCGTGCACAAAATTTGTGGAAAAAAAAAATAATAATAATAATAAGAAACAGTACGAAAACTATAAGGTCTTCCGTTGGAAACGGAAGACCTTAATAATAGTTAACACAATATTAAACAAATTAAAACACTTACACAGTATTAAGAAAAGGATTTTTGCGCGTCATCATTGCTTCGTGAACGATTAGCAAACGAATAACAAAAAGCCTATCTCCCTTTTTAGAGTTCTAATTGTTCTAAACGCGCTCGCCAAACCTCGGCTGATTTCGTAAATTACATCGAGCGCCGAGATGTGCCGAGTGGCTCTTAAGAAAAACGAGTTAATTAATACGGTTTCAATTACAGTATTAAAACTAAAATTTTGAAATGAAAAAAAAATTTAAAACAATGCGTGCGACCATAAAAAAACTATAAAACAGTATCGTTACCTATAAACACGTACAAATCAATGAACATAATACCATGGGGAAAAAAATATAAAAGTATTGAGTTTTTCTGACAATAAAACTTAGATTGAAATACTGATGATAAAATAAAATAAAATAGTTTACGCAATATAAAACGTACAATACATAATTTTACATACCTTGAAAAAGAGGCAGAGAGGCATATGAAGATATGTATTTATTAAAAGAGCGCAATCAAGTAAGTGACGCGCATAGCCCAACTCTCGCCTGTCATAAAAAATTGGTTCTTGAAAAACGGACCAATGGCATAAGTGACCATTGCGTATGTTTATAAAAATGTAAGTAAAAAGACGATTTACGCGTAATATTAATTAACACTAAGTAAGAACTACATTTTTGCAAAAGGGGCTCAACTTGAGTAAATAAGAGTCTATGTATGACACCTGGGGCCCGTTTCTCAAAAAGGCGTAAATTTGGGCTTAAGTTAGTCCGACTAACGAAGTTACGCCAATATTTAGTCGGGTCTAAGTTGCGTTTCTGAAAGAGGCGTAAGTTAGGGTTTAAATGTCGAAGAACTTAAGACATCTCAGCTGAGTACTAAGCATGCGCATATCGTATTTTGTTTTGCTTTGAGGCTATGATTATATGTGGTGGATCAATTTTCCAATTTATAACTTACATTTGCTCGAAAGTACACATGTTATACTTAACTATATCACTGAATGTGCATAGTTCAAGTTCATCGTAACAGTTAATATTAATGAAAGTAGAACAAATGTCTATACGTTGCTAACATAATGAAATTTTAGAGAAATACAGATATGAAAAAGGCAGATATAAGAGGTCGCAAAAACCAAATATATGACAATTGAATGCTTTGCATACGATATTGAGGCACAATTGTACATATCAATTGAACAAAATTAACTGTAATATTCGTGTAAAATTGAAAATATTAATAGAATGCAGGGGCATGATACAGTAGATATGCCCCATACGTGTGCAGAATAATAGGTCGTGCTTCATATAGATATTTTAACACTTTCAGATACTGGGATAAGGCCTGATTCTTTTATATCATATCACTAAATTATTTATAGAAAATAATATGACTATGATTTAAACAGCAACCTTCTGAAATCGAAAATATCCAATGTATAAATAACATGTACATGAACGTTGTTTATGTCTACTTAAGGAAGAAAATTTCCATCCTCTGTTCCAATTTTGTAAGAATTTAGACAATGACATGGAAACGATTCTTGATTTCCTGCGATTCAAATGATAAAAGTTTTGAAAGATATTGTCTACAATTAACAACACAGGATTTATCAACATTTGAGGCCGGGGTCTCCCCCACTCCCTTTCCTGTTTTTAGTTTAATCAATGAATTGTTTTGTTTTGGTTTATTTTTTTTTGGGGGGGGGGTATTGAAAGTAATATATACTGTATACAGGGAATTATTCGCCCCCGTTTAATTTTCAACCATTTCACCCTCGTTGTCAGCGGGCGAATTAAAGACTTGACGATTTTCAACGTCTAATATTAGTAACTTTAAACTCAACTGTGACTGGGCGAATTCACGACGAAGCGAAACTGTTTGCAAGTGAAGAATAAGGGCAAAAATTACACGGGACGAAAATAACCCTGTATACAGTATGTTGATTAAAATATAGATATAAAAGCAATCATCCAAGAACCCCTCCCTATTTGAAGAAAGTTTTATGAATAAAATCTAAAAGTTTAATGGAAAAGGTATCTTAAAAATCCCCTATCCCTCTCCGTATAAGATATTTTGCGTCTTTGCGGTTTTAACAAGTACTTTTGAGTCTTACTTTTTTTCTCTATGTGCTTTGGGTTGTTGGGGGGGGGGGTGCATACAATTGTTTATATATTATATAATAAGTATGACAAGCTAGTAAAATTTGTAAATAATGCAATCTGTTCTAAAACTGATAAAACAACGTCTTTTGAATTCGACAACTTCGAAATAAAAAAAAA
>WFKH01010931.1:65514643-65531031 GCA_016163765.1 Magallana hongkongensis
ACTCAAGATGTCGATCGCAATATTCGATTGTTTTAACCAATAATCTTAAATCACTTACAAAAATCAGTCTCATAGTTTCTTTACTTAGTCGCTGTTTCATTTATTTCGAGTATATGTTAAATCTCTTCAACTCAGCATATACATGTATATACAAATAAACGAGTTGCTACGTCCGCGTTTGCTAGTCGGCGTACATGTATCTCATTATCTGTTTTAATGTCACAGGGGGCCATCCTGTCATACCTTTTTAAAAGCGTGCAATATATACAAAGCTAAGCTTATTCAAGATTATGTACATCTACAAATACGATAGGATATAACTTATTTAGTTTATCATTTTGGCTAATTCCTTCATTATAGCCAAACAATCTTCAGCAAACAAAAAAAGCAAACTTTTGTTTGTTATTTTCCTTACGGGGCTTAGGGATTAGTTTACGCGGTTTAGGGATTGGTTTTCGTTGCTTAGGGGTTGGTTTGAAGCCTAGACCTACTTTAGGGACTTTTTCATCTATTTCCATATCTTCATCTAAGTGTAAATTTGGGTTATCTAAGGGTATTTCATAGTCTTGACCACTATTTTCATCACATTGTTTTGACCCAGGGGTCTCATCCGATTCTGAATCTACGGTCTGGTCACTCTCGTTTTTATACTGCTGATCATCCACGATCTTCTTAGCTCTTATTCGTCTCTGAAGTTCGGCTGCGGGAATATCCTCTTCGTCTGAAGATCCTTCTCTTTCCCATTGTTTGGACTGTATAGCTCTTTCTAATGGTTCTGGTTGCATGTCTTCATTTTCCGACGACGATTCATCTTCTGGTGGCACCACATAGTTAGTTTTTCTTAGAGTTCTTCCACCATCTTCAGTAGTTTGTGAAAGGGGCCAGTGCGAAATGTCTGCCAGTCTTAATTGTCGTGCATGGTTAATCCAGTCAATTGATCTCTCTCACCACGAAACTAACTGGTCCTTTCTGCTCTATGATTCGATAATATGGTAGCCACTTTTTATCTAACTTATTTTGTCTTCTGTGGTTCTTTAGGTAGACAGGGTCACCTACCTGAAAATCTTCGTCTTTGCTTTTCTTATCGGCCTGAGCTTTCTGTTTCTTTTTGGCTTCCTTCATATTACGATGTACTAGCATAAAGGCTTTATGTTGTTCTTGAAGAGCGATCTTGTGTTGGTCCTCTCCTGTATATCACCTTCGAGGTTTCATTAACGTATCAAGAGGTAATACGACATCTCTGTTGTACATAAAGTAATATGGAGAAAACGTTGACGAATCGTTAGGATGGAAACGAATGGCTGCCAACGTCTGATTAAGATGAATATCCCATGTTTGAGCGTTGTCTGTTATTTTCTTAGCCATCACGCCATGAAGAGTTCGATGAAATCTTTCTACTTTACCATTACCTTGAGGGCTGTAATAAGATGTTTTGATGTGGTTGATGTTCAATTCTTTTAAGGTTTCTTCCACTTTCTTGTTCACATTTTCTGTTCCGTTGTCTGTGAGAATTTGAAGAGGACAGCCATATCTTGGATATATTTCTTCTAAGAGAAGATGTACTATGTTGTCAGCTGACTTATCGGTAACGGGGAAGGCTTCTGGCCAACCAGAGTAAATGTCAATAAAAGAGACTATGTACTTGTTTCCCGACAAGGATGTTGGATATGGTAATGATAAATCCAGTCCTACCTTAGCCATTGGAAAAGGTGGTATGTCTGTCTCTTGAAGTGGAAGTTGATTTTTCTTATTACTCCTCGTTTGGCATACTACACGTCCTTCTACATAGGAATATAATCTTTTGTATAAATTTGGTATATAGTACTTTTGTCTGATTACGTCATATGTTTTATCTACTCCCATATGTCCAAGTCCGTCATGATACTGCTGCACTACTAAAAGTTCTAACTCACGTGGTACATACAGGCGGAGTCTTGGGCCTTCTGAGTCACCATCTGAAAGATAGTACATTAAACCATCAATTTCCAGAAACTTCTTTTCTTCGGTTGCCGTTGGTGTTCCTTTATTTAACCGATTCTTCAGTTTCTTGATCTGCTCATCGTGTTGTTGACTTTCTTTGATGTTGATTTCTTCTGGAAGATCGATAAAGGGTTTGATCAATTCGTCGTGTTGCTTAACTTCACATCTGGCCAATCTCTTAGGTGAAAAGGCATTCGAGTTAAGTACGTTCACTTCAAAGAAATTGTCCTTAACATCTGGTTCATCATGCTCTGACTGTTCTTCCTCTTCACACTCCAGGTTGACTGTTGGTAATCTGGATAAGAGATCTGCACAGCAGTTAAATCTTCCTTCTATGTACTCTACCCTACAGTTATATCCTGCAATACTTAACGCCCATAGTTGAATTTTCTTATTTTGCATTGGAGATTATAAGATATACTTGAGCGGCTTATGGTCTGATCGTATAATAAACTGAGCACCGTGTATGTAATGGTCTAACTTCTGAAGGGCGTAGTGGTTTGCAAATGCCTCCTTTTCTATGGTTGACCATTTTTCTTGAGTTTTACTCAGCTTGTGGGATAAGTAATATATTGGCTTATCTTCTCCTTCATCTGTTCTTTGGGTGAGGCAAGCTCCAATACAATTGTCGCTGGCATCGGTGTACAAGATGTACGGCTTATTAGTATCTGGATATGCTAGCAAAGGCACTACTGTTAAACTTTCTTTAATAAAGTCAAACGCTTTTTGGCAACATGGTGTCCATTTAAACCTTGAATACTTTCTGGTTAAGTCAATCAATGGTTCTGCAATCTTAGAGAAGTTTGGTAAGAATCTCCTGTAATAACTACACATACCTAAAAAGCCACGAACTTCTCGGACTGTAGTGGGCGCAGGCAACTTTCTTATAGCTTCGACTTTCTTTGGATCAGGTGTAACGCCATGTTCATTAATGATGAAACCAAGATATTCAGTCTGTTCCTTGAAGAAACTACATTTCTTTAGCTTCATTTTTAGTCCATGCTTTCTAAGGCGATTAAAAACGTCTTGAATATGACGAAGATGATCTTCCGGTGTCTCTAAGAATATAAGAATGTCATCCAGGTATGCGATGGCAAACGGGGATTCTGCTCTATGTACGGGTTTGTTTTGACTGAGTCGTTTATTCATTTGAGGACGGGACCTGACTTGGAGTATATTTTGAGGACAAAATCGAGCCCTATGACCCGTCTGTTTGCATTTAAAACACCTACTATTTCGCGCATGGTCAATTTCCATTGGTTTTATACGCCTTGTTTCCATTGAGGTAAGATTATCTGCTCTATCCTTTAATAAGGAAAGAGTAGTATCAAAATTTGAAAGGGTTCGTCCGTTGTCATTACTTTGTACAATTTCTGTCATATTTGACCCTCTTATCGCGAGCGTCTGTCTCAGGTTTTGTTCTCGCATTGCTATTTGAATTGCGGATTCTAAATCTTTAGGATTTTCTCGCAAAATTTTCATTCTGAGGTAGTCGAATGTCAACCCGTCACAAAAGATATCTACTAACTGTTGTTGTACCAAAGGGTCTTTTATTCTGTCTTTATTGTAGGCGTCTTCCGCGATTTGTAATAGTCTCTCAGCGAACAACTGAACACTTTCATTTGAATTTTGTCGAGTCCTACGCATTACTGCTAACGCGTGTTGGGGATCTGTTATTTCTGCAAATCTATTTTTAAAGGATTCTTTGAGATCGTTCCAAGATGGGATTTCTTCAGACGCATCTGTTTCATCTAAATACCTTTTAATATAATCCCCCACTGAACCCTTACTCGTTATGTATGCAAGCATGGGGATCTCATGACCTTGTTTCCCAGACATAACACTGTACTTTTCAACTTCTTTTATCCATTGTTTAAATTTTTTAGCATCTCCTTCAAAAGGAATTATCACAAAAGATAGGGGCACTGAGAGTGCGGCTGTTATAGCTTTAACTTGACCAATGAAAAAATCTTTATCATCATCCTGATTTGGGACTCGGTGTCGAGGTTCACGAGTTTCATACAACCTAGCGTCATGATATGTTTCAAAAGTGTTTTGTTTAACCTGTTCTTTTTCTAAGGATTTTTGACCTGTTTCTTGCCCTTTATTTTCTTTACTCTGACCCAACCCTGCAAATCGTTGTTCTAATTGCTCAATTTGATTTTTAAATTCTTTTTTATCAAACCCATCACCTGTCGCCATATTGGTTGCTTCGACAAAGTTGCTTACTTCGAGATAGTTACAAGAGACATATAGAAATGGTTTTCACCTTATTTTTTTTTAACTTCGCTTTGTCCTGGTCACGGGCACCAAGAAAATTCGTGCAAGCCTTCCTCCTCTCGAATCTACTCAAGGGTCAGCTCAAACTGAGTAATCACCAAGTCCAATTGTTGGTTACCAAGAAGTTTATTAACAAGCGTGATCGTATAGTCAATTAAAAGGCCCAAAAATTAAAACATCATTTTACACGAGTATATATAACATTTTACTTATGATGGACAGTTCTGACTAGTTCGGCCCATCTACGATGATCATGAGTGAACATTTAGTGTTCAAATTCCAAAGTTATATTTTATTTCTAAATAAAGTAACAAAACTGTCCGAACTGCCTATCAAAGAGTATGGATGCAGGATTTGAGTCTCTAAGTCCTGAGTCTCGGAGTCCCCCACCTGGGTATGAGGCATCACTTACTCATAATACATTCATTCATACAAAGGTTATATAGAATATGCAATACATGACTCAATATAGAGTACCAGAGCTATCGATGCAGACACAGAATCGCCAAATATGACACTTATTTATAAACTCTCAATTTGGATATTTGTGCCCGCATTCTACACCTGGTTGCGTAACATCATTGAGGAATACTGCGCAGTGCTACAAGAGTCACAGAGTTCATTCTGTTAGTTATCATTACCACAATATTCATTGCGCAGTATCTAGGTATTCATAAGTATCATAGTGACCAATTTGTAATACTAGGAATTCAAGGTCATAGCATGGCTATCTGTTTACATTATCAACAATTGTAAACATGTATGTATACCTCATGTACAGTCAAATTGACGGTGTGAGTGAAATACATTGAATTGAATTGAGACAGAGCCAGTTAAAGATTTAAATAGGGTTTTTTCCCAACAAACTCGGTATACTATAATTAATATCGGTTGATTGTACTGGAAGCAGTGAATGTACGTGCATGACACATAAAATTATATCTTTCTTATAATAAGAAGCTTTAATGTAAAACAAATACAAAAAAAACCTTTATCTACTTCAAAAGTTATTTATATATTACAGAAAGCAGCAAATTGCTCTTATAAGATATGTTCCTTGAACAAAGGTTTAACTAACGTTTTGAAAATCATAAATAACGATAAAATACATATTAGTGCATTTAAATTTCAAATCTAGTCTGTTATGAATAAGTGCGCAAAATGTAGCGAAACATTTTTTAGAGAAACATAGATGACGCTTCTTTAAAATGGACTTGTGAAAAAACTTTTCAACCTTTATTGATTTTGACCAGGACATTTTGAAAGTTTAAATCATTAAAAAGCTAATATCAGTTGTGATTTGTTGTTTTAGTTCCTTTTTATAATTACATGTTTGACAACATTTCCTCCTATAATAAAGTATGCATACAAATAAACCACACGGCAAGTCGGATGCAGTTCAGCTCAATGTTCGGTCATGATTACTGTGAGCTTGTTTTTATTGTTTCTTATAGTTGGTAAGAATATATTTTTATTTCTACATCTAAATGCTTATTTCTTCTTTGGCTATTTTTTTTAAATTTTATTTTATTTTTTTGTATGTTCCTCTGAGTGATCTATTGTACTCTTTTGACATAAATTAACATGGCTTTCAGAAGGAAATAACAACTTATACCATCGCCAGTAAATTCGTTAATCTTATCAAGGTGAATGTATCAACATACATATCAAAAATATTTTTTTCTTCAAATGTTGTATCAGATGTTGTATTTATGATTAAATTATAGGTCTTTATCCATGCGCGGATCTAAAGGGGGGGTCAGGACCCCCCCCCCCCCCGGAAAACTCAAATACCCCGGGGCCCCCCCCCCCCCCGGAAAAATTTTCTGGATCCGTGCATGTCATATATTTCATTACTTAATGTTTAAGCTTATAATTATCATTTAAAGTTTCTTACTGTCAACTTATTACTCCAAACTCATCAGCAACCGGCTGAACAACTTTAGGTTGACTATTGATTTGAGTATTGAACATAGTAAGCATGCCGTATTAATTTGTTTCTCACGTTCTTTGCAGCAATATGTTATTATCAATGAGAGTATTACTATTTACCTCTCTTTGCTTTTAATCTACAATTTTTAGGGTCTTCCGTTTCCAACGGAAGACCCTATTGTTTTTGTTAGGTTTCTTTTTCTCTATTTTTCACTATTATTATTATTATTCTTTTTTTTCTTAACATTTTTCTTAAAAATCAAATATCTCAAATATGCTACAATGGATTTTTATGAAATTTTCACTAATAATACAAAGTATCAAGGTCTTTTATCATGTACATTTTTGTTGATGACGTCACTTCCGGTCAGCCGTTATATTCGTTTTTCTTTTTGTAAAAAGTGATCTTGTCCTCCCTTTTTCTTAAAAACGATTAAAGATAGAAAATTGAAAGTTTCAGGAATGATAGATTTTTGAATTCCTAGGGCCGATCACGTAAAACCACGATCGTCCGTCACTTCCGGTCCGCTCAAACAACATTTTTGGAAAATTGTGTTTTAAAAATTTTTCAAATTAAATAATTTACAATTTTTTTCCATCAGAATATGTTTTAAACTTATCAAATTTTCATATGAGCAGGTCGACCGTCACTTCCGGTCGTCACCGGAAGTGATTCCAAAATTTCGATTTTTGGAATTTTAAAGCATATACGTTTTGTAGACATTTTTGTACTGAATACAAAACTAAAAACCGTTTTAAAATCGGACAACGCATTGCAGAGATATTGAAGTTTAAAAATGGCCTTTTCTGGAAATCTTAATTTTGCAGTGTAGGTCCAAAAATTAGTTTAAAAGGGAGTTAATATAGTAACACGTACCAAATGTCAACATTTTAATTCAACCCTATCATTAATTCATAATCAAACGGAAGACCCACTCGTTGCTCGCAACGAGATCGTGTCTAGTTTTATATACTAATTTATGGGAAATAACTAAATTTAATTTTAAAAAACAAATGTTGTCATTCAAGATATAAGGAATGTAGTCAACAGCTACCCAACTTATAGGAATAAAATCTGGGTTGGAGCAGTTTCACTTAATATGCCGCAAAGCGGTTTACAAAAAGGTGTAATTAAACTGTTTCAACCCAGTTTATAAGAATATAAATTGGGTAGCTTTTGAATTCATTCCATGTAATTTAATGTTCTGCTACTAATTGTAGAAAAAGGTCATTTGATCTTTATAATGAAATTAGATTGTACAAAATTCAAACGTTAATGAGACATGCAATTAATATCATTTGTATCTTAAAAATTATTCATAGGATTTGATCTCGTAACTACTAAGTTCATATGCCTGTGAAATATCATTGTGTAATGTCATAAACATAAAACACTGTGCCGGATAATTATGCCAGTGCCAATGTGGCATTTTGGCACCCATCTAAGGTGCAAGATTCGAAATTCAAATATGTCATATGATAGACCATTTCTTAAAGAGTTTATAATAACTTTTGTTATTGATGTATCTCACCTGCCAGGTAATATATTTACCTTTGAAAAATAAAGAAAACAGTTCTCCTAAATAAGATATTTAGAATTTCCTATCGGAAAAAAGAACTTCTTATAGGAATTTAAATTCCGATAGGATTTGAACAAAACTCCCGTAAGATTTTAAAATCTGATTGAAAATCTTAATTTTTTATAGAAAAACTTCCTGTCTGAATTAAATTCCTGTAGGAAATACTTTTATCAAACAGGAAATATAATTCCTGTACGGTTTTAAGAAAATCCCACAGGATTTTCAATATATCCGGTATAATAACTATTTCTTCAATTGGAATTATTATTTTCTCATGGGATATTAACATCTTAAGGTAAATATCCCACCTCTCAGGTGAAACACACTTTCTAGGCAATGGTATATCATTTGGTATATTGATTTTTACAAACTGCATTTTAAGTGGGTGCAAAAAATGCCACCTTGGCATTGGTATAATTATCTGGCAAAGTGTTATGACCTCTTGATCCATGAGAATGTATGTTTAAAACTAAATAGGTTTATTTGAGGTATATTGTGTATAATTATAGCCTTTGTTTTTATTAATACCATACTTTACAACTAAAAACAAGCGATAATCTTGTCATCAATGTCATTGGATTTTGAAATTATTACGGAGGTTTTTTTTTTCATTGTAACAATAAAAATAAACTACAGTAGAAATATTTGAAATTTTTACTTGTTTTAATGTTCTTATGATTATCAAGACGACGTTTGATTTTTACATGTGTAGTAATATTTTAATAACAATATTTTGATTAAGGGGTCTTTGACGGATTGGTTCGCTCTGCAAATATCAACTGGCCGACAACCATGTTTGCCTGTGCAGTTGCCAACCAATCGCCTTATTTAGAAGATGACCCAGTTCCGAGCAAACAATGGATTGGAAAAGCGAAATATATCATGACTTGGGGTAAAGAAATAGCAAACGATTTATGAATAATTATACTATCCTAATTTTTGAACGATTTGTGTAGCTGTATGGTCCTTACATGTTATTAATTTTAGTAATTGTTCTTTGTAAAATCACATAAACTGCTTTTAGAAAGTTTTCTCTTAATTTGGTGTTTTTAAAAGTAATATTCTCATGTACATTTAGTACATGTAGTTAAACATCTTCCATGAATGGTAATTTTCGGTCGACAAAAGATATAAATAAACGTGTATTATTTCTAGTTTGATTTTTTTTTCTAATGTTCAATCAAATGTTGTTTAATGTTTTGGAAAGCATATAGAATTTAGGTAACGTAAAATAAACAAGACACTAACAGGTGGACAGGCTGTCGGCAGTTGCATCTGAAACTTTCATCGATTCCGTCAAGTCTAGAAAACTGAATAATGTTATCACAAAATGTCCAGTTCATTTCAACTGTAATTTTGCCTTTATAAAACAGGATGTGTAGTGTTCTTTGACAATAATTAGTAGGAGTTTATATTCTTTTGACTACAGGAAGGTGAATGCTAACATAATTACCAATAAAATCCGCAAAAAATCTGCATTTTATTATTTTTCTTGCCAAAAGCTATTCTCTAGCAAAACAATGATACTATACCGTTATCTCTACGTATTTTCCAGTAGGTTAAAGATTGTACTGTTGTGGTTATAACCATCTAGCTTTTTACCAAGTACATGTGGCTAAAAATCTAATTTCAAAGACGAGTGCATGGACTTTATGTCGCTACGCCGTATATTCGCGTAATTAACAAAACGCCACTAAAAACACATACTGTTGTAACCATATCTTTTGTTTTAAAAGGCATCGTAATACTGGAGATTGAAAAACTACAAGGTGAAAACAATTGTTCAGGTAAACCAATTTTAAAATAAACGTTATTTTATAGAATGTTTTGAAGATTATATGAATCAGGATCAAAATAAGCTTTTAAATGCTTTTTAAACCTCTGTTTTTAGGGGTACTTTATCCTCTACTTATGGGTATGAATTCAATTTCATTGTTAAATTTCACCGATGGACAAAAATGCATCGTCGGAGATTTTAGTAAAGAAATTAAGAGTGCGTATACCGACATTGATCATGGTTTGTTCAGAAATAAATTATCTTGCAAGATTATTTAATGATCTGTGTACTACTAGTAATAGAGCTTTTTTTCCTTATAGAGTTTACATTACCAACAAAATGCATGGTGAAGCATATAAATAGGACAATTGAATACATACCATGCGGCACGAAACTGGATGAAAATTGCCCAAAAAGTATTGGTTTCAATATGTTTATGATCAATGTTTCGAGAAAAATATGAAAATCATACCTTAATTCTGTTGTTCACCTTTTATTTTAACAGACGACACTTCGGATCTCAAGATAACTTTGAGCTTTGCTATCGTGCCCAGAACTGGTAAATGAATATAAATTTATTCATCAAACCAGGAAGAACTGGAGTATAAATAATAAAAGTGAACATAGACATTTTTTTGAAAATAAAAAAAGGAGTAAAAACAATGACATTTAGTATAAAAAAAGGTTAATGTTTATAAATTATTAAAATCTTAGTTTATGATCTATATAATGATTTGGTACAAAAAAAATAATATGTGTGTATATATCAATATATATATATATATATATATATATATATATATAATCCCGTGAATTAAATTTCATATAATACCGGTATTGTATCATATCATGAATTGTTTACGTATTAAATGCTATTTCATATAATTTTGTGTCCTATTATCATGTGATACAATATCATCCAATAAAATTCTATATACACAGTTATGCAATATGTGTCATAATATGTGGTTTTTCGTTTCTGCAGACAGTTTTTTAAAAAATTCACTGAAAAGACTTTGAGTGCATTTCTCGACACCGGCATCTTGTTGTTATTGTTACTTCTCCCGACAGTATTTAAGAAACGCGAATTTTGATTAGCCGAAAAAGGTTATGACCTTATTCTAGTTCGGATGTTCGAGAGGGGTAGCGTATATAATCAGATTGGTACTCGATAACCTATTCGGAGGAAATTTGCATGGTGAAAAGCTGTTCATTATTTCTCATTAATGCTAGACATAGTTTAATAATCGAAGAAATTGACAAACTGTATATTGATTAATTTGCAATTTTATAAGCTGTCAAGAACTGTAAAGAAATTTTACAAAAACTGATGAAATATATGCCCAATTGCTGCATTTTCACCCCCTTTTGTTTATGGTATATCGAATCATGTGAGTACACAATGACCGCACCCTAATAAATCAAGCCTTACCACACAGATTTATGTGAATATTTGTCGGGGCTATTAAAGACAAGCTTAGTATATTGATATGGATTAATAATGGTCAGTGCACGTTTCCTCTGTGTTTTTACAGACATACGGCGATGCATTAAATTTAAAGTACTAAAATAATTATCCCTTTACTATCTTTAGACCCGAAGGAAGTAATATGAACTAATTTGTTATAATATTATTTTTGTCGGACTATTTTGTGCCAGTTTATCTACTGATTCGAAATACCCGGAAGTGACCCGCAATACACTAAAAGTAGGACCTGTAAAAAGTTAGATGTGGGGTCTGCTCCAAAAGCTTTAACCCGACGCCGAGGTTATAGCGTATGCTCCTCCAATTTCGTCTCGGTGAGCTAATACTCCATAATGGAACAAATGCTAGAAGTACAAATTACGTCAAATAAAATAATGTTATTGCATGCAAAATAAACCGAGGATTGTTCAGACTTTTCAAAAGAATCGTTAAATGTAGCCAATACGACTTAAAACTTATCGGTATATCGTTAGATTTCCCTAGTTTGAACATTCTTTGTACCTTTTTCAATAATATTTTGGTGTGGTTGTCTTCCATTTTTCCTTTGTATCTTCTTATTTTATTTTAACTTTTAGAAAGTACAGATAGTACAACTGATGGATGTACCTTCCCGACGATCTTTGAGGAAAAATCGTGTTACATGTACCTGGCGGCAGTGGTAATTTTAGCAGTCATCCTAGACATATCGTGCATTTGTTGGTAAGTATAAGTTTGGCATTTCCTTCTATTTTGTTGTTTCTGTTATATCAAGTAAAGATGTTGTATATTTACAGCTGCACTAAATGTCAAATAAAAAGAAAACTTCGGACAATAAAAATCGGTCATCTAGAAACTCGTGGTAGACCTGCCTCAGAAGCCATTGAGCGTATCTATATCAACCGGGACCTTGCGTCTCAGAGCACTACATACGACGTGGTGGCAGACATGGCTAAAAAATCAGACCTCACTCTGTGTGACGAAGAGAATGATCTGCAAGAATATGACAGGGGAGATTTACGAAGTGCTAAAGCTAACAGTGGAGACTATGATCTAGCCTGGCCGTACAGCGGCTGGTCGGCGGCCGCTTCACCTAGTACTGATTATGACCACATGGAGACGCTGAGGAAACAAATGATGGACACTGTACCAGAAGAAGAGGTTTACAGCAAACAGCATCTGGTGGGAGATGAATATGACATCGTCACAGTAGAGCCTCGACATGAGAAAGAAAAGAATACCGGGAAAACAGAATTGGCAAAGAACGTCAGCGTCAAAGCCACGGGCAAAAATACTAAAACAGCAGACGATCATAATAACACCAAAACCAAGCAGCCTACGGTCAAAGGCGCGGCAAAATCTATACACATATCAGATGACCAAAAATCAGCAAGAAACACGAAAGACACCGATAAAGCGACGGTTAGATCTACAGAAATAAAATATTTACACACAGAGAGTGAATATCAAGATATACATGTAGATGAAAAGAAAGATCAACAGTCTGTCGATATAAAAAAATCCGTGCGTTTCAGCGAGGAAGGCCCCGTTCAATATGGCACAAGTTTTGCTAATGGTAGTTGTAACAACAAACAAGCCACAAAAAGAACCGATTGCAAAGTAAAGCAGGAACAATTAGAAAAGACTTTAATGAAAAAGACGGAAACCAAAGCAACGCAAAAAAAATCTCAACGCGATAAAAGCATAGATACCAAAAAATCTAATATTGGTGGGGAAAACTGTCCTTGTAACAACAGTTCAGATGTATATCATATTCTTGTAGTCAAAGTAGATAAGGATAATACCCCAGATAAAGTTTCGACAAAAGAAGCTGAGAAAATGCTGGACGAGGCAACAGCAATGCTCGTAGAGAGTATTAACAGTGTGTCTATGAACACAAAACTGTGACTGACTTAAAAGGAGAAAACCTAAAAATGCATTGACACCATGGGTGATATTTGCATAGATTTAGTTAATTTTCAACACACTTCTTTTGTTTGTGAAATATTATGCAGGCACTTAGCATCGTTTTCGAAAGAGAAAGGGCCAGACTCGTCAACAAAAATCTGACAAGCAAAAAAATGTGAACTTCTAAAAATAATGAAAATCCTAATTGGGGTGGGGGGGCTGTACATGATACATTTATAACACAAGGTACATTTATAACTTTGACTTCACTGTTCTCTTTCCTTTTTTTACTCCCATTTCTGTCATGGTCTCAAAAAAGGGGAGGGGGGCAACTCCTTGCTAATTCATTTTTTTATAAGAAAAAAATCTTTGCTGCAACAAAAAGTGGGGGAGGGGGCAGCCCCACCCCCAGATGCCACGTTACCTAATTATTTAAGTTGGCTATAATATACTGGTTTTCGAGTCCAACTCCCAATTCCCCCCTACTCTTTGTTTTATTTACAGAAATAACATAACTTATGGAAAATTTATTATTAATTTTTAATTTATCTTAAAAAAAAACTGCTTAAAAATCATCATGGTTTTTTATTCAAACATGTGACATACTGATCTCTATAGCAAATGTAAAATTAATCCTGGAACAATAGAGAGTAATGCATAAAATGTTCATATCGACTAATGCATAAAATGTTTATATACATTGTAGGCTAAGGCCATATAAAATTAATATTTAGATTCTCATCCTAATTGGCAAAAAATATGGGGCGGGTGGGCGGTTTTTATTTATTATTTTTTTATTTTTTAAAGAACACCTTTTTCACCGTTCATGTTCTATAAATAACAACTGCTCTATTCTTTTAAGTTGTAAATGCTAATATGAGTACACAATCCCAGTTGTAATCTTTTAATTCCATTTTATTTTGACTTAACTGTTAATGCATGAAGACATAGAACAGAACAGATCATTTATTTCTTATTCAGAGTCCAGAACAGACAAGTACATGACATATTATTATAATTACAAGAGAAAGACATGCCAATGATGGTGTAAAAATTATCAAAGTATTACAATTATAGCAAAAGACAATGTTAATTCCAACAATATTTCACTTAAAAAGGAGTACTATAGCATGTTATCATTTATAAATTTGCCCACAAGATTAAGGATTTCCTTGTCTTCAATATTGAGTAACCAAAAAAGTTTTTGTTCATTATCTAAGGCTGAAAATTTTGGAAATTTGCTTTTAATTAACTGAATATGTATCCTTATGATAACAAGCATGACTGGAATGACACCCAGTAGTCCACATGTTTAGGGGTCATTAAAATGTTTTGAATTTTTTTTAATACGGAGCCCGACTTTTTTTCCCGACTTTTTTTCCATATTTTTTTTTTTCAAAACAAAATAAAATGCACCAGGGCGGGCCATTTTCAGAGGGGCGGGCGGGGATGAGAATCTAAAAATTAATTTTATGTGGCCTAATGCATAAACTGTTCATGACATGTATCTTCACACTTAAACAGCCAGTAGCTTTTTAAATTATTTTTACATGTATTTAACACACTTCAGCCATTAATCATTTCTTTGAATTATGTCAGTGATATTTTACATATATTTATGAATAAATTATATACATTCCATGTTACAGTTCATGATTTGAAGGGTCAGAGTTCTGAAGGTTTGGAATGTTTTATAATTTAGATTTGCTCCCAATGACCGGTTTATTCACAAACTCCTTCCAATATGATGGCCTCTCTAGAGCATTGGGTCCTTGAATCATTGCACTGTATAAATTCTTGTAAATCTGAAAACAGAAAAAATTTCTCCAATAAAAATATTGAAAAAATTCTTATAAAATTAATATAAATCATGTAGGCGATAGTATAAGTACTGCTATTGATGTTTATTATGTTAAAAGAGTATAACTTCCTATTCTTTCTAATTAAATGTAGTGTTAGAGGCAAAATTAAAGCAGGAAATTAATAATTGGTCTTGAAAAATGACACTCATTGCCTTGTTCAAAGAGTCACAGGGAAACATGACCAATGTGTATTTTCAAAGATTTTTGAACTTTTTTAGTAAATAATCATCATGGTAATGATTTATTGCATGTTATGTCCTGGTCTCAAACTCATTGTGATCTGTCAAGAGGAAATGTTAGGTATATATCATTACTATGAGTACCTGTCCATCTGACTTTCCTATGGGAGAATTCAGAATAAAGTCTGTGGGAGCAATGGCATCCACTAATGCCACTGCATCATCCTTCAGTTCATAACACAGGTGTAGTATGGCTTCCTGGATCAATTTAGGAGGCTCATTCCCTGATATATATCCACCTGAAAGGAAAAAATCTCAGGTTACCAAAGAATTTTGGCCTCTTAATCAGTAAAATAATTCACTCTCCTTGTAAAAGAGTTGTGTGTGGTTTACAAATTTCTGAATTAAAAATAAATGTTTCTTAAAATTGAAAGAATTGAATTATATTTTTCCCCTTACTCAAAAAGCAAGAGCTTTCTGGAGAGAGTTGACAGCTGCAACATAAAACAGCTGAAACAAGTTCAACTGTTGTGATGTGAAATTGTAGAAAGCTGTAAATAGCCTGTATATTACAACACTCTTCCTTATTCATGGTATCTCCTAAAGGAAAACTTTAAATGACAGGATTTTTGTAAATACGAGTGAAAAAGGAAACAACAATTCTATTTTCTAAAAATCCATTGACAAAAATAGACCAAAATAACAACAATGTGTGCGAACAGTTTCCTGTTGTACACAGCTGGCAGGGTGGAGAACCATTAGCAAGATTATGTATAAAGGCAAGATTGACACGAAGAGACATCTGAGTATAACATTACAAAATCACAAAAGTTTCACATAATGAAGGTCATGGAAAAAATAAAAAAGCCATACAGTGTACTTATAAACTAGTTACATGTATTGAAGTAAAGTTACTGATTCCATTTAGAATACTTACTAGTATCAATCTACCTGTTCAATTACTGAAGATTCCTAATTAAATGCCAGGAATTGATATCTGTGTAAAATCGCAAGAAGCAACCCTAGCAGATTTTAGAATATTGCTTTTATTTTTCTGACAGTTGGAACTACATATTAAAGTAATAACAAAAGTGGGGTGCTTGGCATTTTATATTCTTGCAATACAAAACAGCAGTTTAGAATTAAATATTCACATGAAAAAGTAATTTAAAATACTTGCAGCTACCGTAGTTATAAAACTTATGTACCAGTCCAATTACTTGTAGTGGTCTATGATATCAATGTACCTATCCAATACTTGTAGGATCTTTTAATATCAATGTACCTGTCCATGTACTTGTAGAGGGCTATAATATCAATATACCCGCCCAAACACTATATCAATGTACCCGTCCAAATACTTGTAGACGGTTATAATATCAATGTACCTGTTCAATTACTTGTAGAGGGCTATAATATCAAATGTAA
>WFKH01010931.1:65531041-65541780 GCA_016163765.1 Magallana hongkongensis
AATGTACCTGTTCAATTACTTGTAGAGGGCTATAATATCAAATGTAACTGTCCAATTTCTTGTAGAGAGTTATAATATCAATGTACCCATCTAATCACTTGTAGAGGGCTAAGATATCAATAAAGAATCCATGCTAACAGCAAACTCAGTTTCATTCCATTAATCTTCAAATGGTGTATAAAGATTATCAGATACATATAGGATCTCTCATGATTTGCGATGGTATATGATTTTTATCCAACGAGTTGTGTTTTCTATCCCCGAGCCTTGGCAAGGGATAGAAAACACACGAGTTGGATAAAAATCATATACCATCGCAAATTATGAGAGATTCTTTTTATCACATGTTTTACCTAGTATTTTGTTAATCTCAACTTTTTCTGTAAAAATTGTAATTGTGCGCCGCACAACACATTGTCTACAAGATGTCAACAACTTTACGTATAGAAAAAAGTTTCCTGAAGTTTAACAAACAAATATTTCATTTTCGAACATTTTTATGAATTCATGAAATATAATTGAAACAACATCAAATGTTTCACATTTACAATTAATTATTTCCCTTTTCATTCTACGTCAATCAACCGCCTAAACCTACGTAATGTTTAATTATGACGTCACGTCGCTTAAGAACACACAGTGTAATATCAAAAATTTATCCCATGAGAGATATCCACTGCATATTGAGATAAACATGTGATAAAATGAATTACAGTTTTTACAAATCAAAAATGCTTGTCCCTGCATGGCATATTGCTATAACAGCAGTTTTTACAGTACGTTACTTTACTAAAATATAAATACAACTGTCATATAAACTCTGTTGAAATATTCCGGCATCTCCAAGTTTTTGTACTGTGCTGGGATATTAATGTACCAATCCAATTGTCTGTATACTAATAGAGTACACTACTAGAGTATTTACCACCTAATAGCTCTTTATTAGAGTTTCAAATAAATGACTCATAAATGGTCTCATGAGAGAATTACATAACATCAAAGTCACTATCAGTATAATAAACAAATAAACAACATGTTAAACTCAATAGGATATGATCTTGGTTGATCACGTTATCAAATCCTGTGAGGCCCAAAGGGCTTCTCAGAAGATTTGATCATGTAATGACCAAGTTCATATCCTGGTGAACTTTTTTACAGTGCTGTATGTTACTTATATTTATGTTTGAGAAAGGCAAATTGATCAGAATTGTTTACTGAACCAGTTTTTATGTTTACAAAAATGCAACCAACAAATGATAAGCATGTGTAACAATCGTTATAAAGTTCACACAGAATTATCGCAAAGCTCACTTGGGTGTATTCGCTACGAGCGATGTAGCATTGCGTTGAGTGATGACACTTTCTAATCCATGTGTATTTCAATTGCGATTCGCAATAAAGATTCTGATTGGCGCATTTATATAGACCCGCCCATTTATCAAATGCATGTTGAGAACATGATGCTAACACGTGGAAAGATATGTAAGAGAAAGAAAACTTCTCATAAAGTTGTACTAGCAAGTTTAAAATTACATACAGAGTTATTTGATAACAAACGGGGCGATGTTTACGTACATGTGTAAATAATGTTAATGAAAAGAAAAAGAAAAGTTCCCTAAAAGCAGGGATCGGCGCATATGGATTATCAGTCACAGATTGTACTTCGCTTATCGAATAATGTTATTCAGTTCATTGTGAAAAAATTCGTCAGAAACTGTTTAGTGAACAAATAAATTTTACGTTACCGTTCATAATGTACCATATATGTATATGGAAAATCGCATGATTTGAACAGTTTTTCCTCACAAAAAACTTGTTGCAAAATGTAGATCCACGGGAAAATTGGGTTGACACGCCGTGAAATCCATTAGACGTTTTACAGCATAAGTCTTCACTTTTATGTTTACAATAAATCTTTACTGAAAATCTTTGAAACATCGTCACTAGCTCCGCAAAATGAAGAAGTGTGGTTTGTTTATATACATGGAAAACTGACGGTAAAATGGCGACTCGATCTGCACGTGAATTTTACAATCCGAGGTCGATTAGCGTGTTTGAGAGAAAATCAGCGGCAAGTAAAGTGTCAACATCAGTAGTAAATATTGTCTGATGAATATCGAGGAACATTTAATAAAATGAATGTTTCTACAGACTAAGTGAGCTACAAAATAACGTTAATCACAGATCAGTTATTGAACACGTGTATATGCCGTAAATTTCAAATTTTGTGTATGTTTGAAAACACATGCACACTTGTAGTTCTAAGTGTGTCATATTAATCGGTCAAAGTTCAATAAAATGCAATATATGTAATATTTATTGTCAGTATCTGTTGTGAATTCTTTGGAATAAGCTACAACAAAATAAATACTGCCTCATCTTAAAGTGATGCGTTAAAATGATTTGAATTTATCGATGAAGTATGTATTATCTTGAAAAATGAATTGGGGATTGAACCTGATTAAACAGCGTGTTTTTGACAATTGTTTATACAAAAAAAGAAGCAGCGATTATTGTGAGAACTGTCAATTATTGCAGTGATTTAGTTTTTGCAGTTCAGATACAGAGTTAAACGACACATCTGGCAGTTGATGCATAAATTAACAATACCACGTTAGAAGGTAAGAGTGGGCGGGTACTAAAACGGCCAATGAAAATGCTTGTTTTATAACTGCAACTCGCGATCCCAATAGTGTCGTCACTCAACGCATCAGTCCATCGCTCGCAGCGAATACACCCAAGTGAGCTTTGCGATAAATGTTTTTGCTATTCTTATTGCTACTAGACTCATATAAGGAAACATATTTGCAAATAATGTGAGTAAGTTGTCTACCTTGGTATAATGTGGTGAGGTGCTTTTCCAGTCTCCAGAGTCCAAACAATGCAGCGATGCGGGCCAGCACAGGAACTAGGTCAGCTGGAACGTCTTCTCCGTCCTTCCCCTCCCGTAACAAGGTCACAAACCGTTCAAGGACGGTCAACTAAATATAAAAATTAACTTACTAACCTTTAGATATACAAAATTTTCTGCTGCAAGTCAAATTTTATAAAGTATCTTAATTTGAAGAAGATAAAGCAATTTTTACCCCATTCTATTTTGCTGCATTTGATCCTTAGAATGTAAAATACTGTAACATGTCACAAAGTATCAGTGAAGTAACAAATCTGTATTATATCTCCAAACTTTGCTGATGATTTTAATATTTTCCTTAAATTTTAAATCACTGCATACATTTACCTTTCATGCAGGTAACAGAGAAATAAAACTGTATACATTGTATATGTAAATGGCCATGTTATTCTCAAATTATTATGTGATGTGTTCCCTTTTTTCACAAAATTTTTCAATTTGGATGTTGTGATCAAATCAATGTTTGTAGCAGGTAAAAGATCAGAGACTAAGAGAGATCTATAGAACTAGCTCCTAGACATTGATCCATTAATTATATCAGATATAGATATATAAAATTGAAACAGACCACTCTGTTATAAAAACATGATTTGTACAAAGTTCAAGCTAAAATAATATTTGTCTTGATGATTTGATTTTATTAGTGCCTTGTCTTTGTAATACAGTATTTATAACTGTTTGGTGAATACCTCAATATAAGCCAGGGCCAGGGATTGACACTAGTAGATTATAACTGTTTGGTGAGTACCTCGATATAAGCCAGGGCTTGGGGCCGACATTTGTTAGTAAATTATAACTGTTTGGTGAGTACCTCAATATAAGCCAGGGCTTGGGGCCGACACTAGTAGAGTATAACTGTTTAGTGAGTACCTCGATATAAGCCAGGGCCAGAGACCGACATTAGTAGATCATAACTATTTAGTGAGTACCTCGGTATAAGCCAGGGCCAGGGACTGACATTTGTAGATTATAACTTTTTAGTGATTACCTCGGTATAAGCCAGGGCCAGGGACCAACACTAGTAGATCAGAGCTGTTTAGTGAGTACCTCGGTATAAGCCAGGGCCAGGGACTGACACTAGGAGATTATAACTGTTTAGTGAGTACCTCGATATAAGCCAGGGCCAGAGACCGACAGAAGTAAGCCTGGCTGTTGTTCCGGGCCGTGAATCCATCGCTTCCTTTCTTCATCTGGGACTGGAATCTCTGGGAACTGTCCACCAGCAGACGACAGACCAGCCACCGGAAGGCGTTGACGGACACTGAGAACAGAACGGGGGGATTTAGTAACACACCTGTACTCAGTGAGCTGAATGTGTCACTTTGGCAAGATTGAAAAGATGCTGAGAAGATGTAATGTCCAGAGAAGTAAATATAAGAGAGCGTCATGCCAGAATTTGGCTCAATGCACATTAAACAATTAAGCAATCTTATTAAGATCAGACACTATGTCCATTTGTTGTTTGAGTAACTAGTGATCTTTATTTGATTGCAGTGTAAAATCTTATTCAAAGGGCAAATAGTCTTCTAAAAGTAAACCATTATGATTGACACAGTTTTGATCCGTAAGGTTGTTAAATAAAGCCCATAACCAAAACCTGCTTAATATCTGCTAAAACTTGAGAAATATTAAGTTGGTGTTAAACTGGTATGGCCAGGACTTTCAATAAAAGGAATCAGAAATTCCAAAAATTTGGATTAGCCACTTCAAATTTTTATTAATTAGCAAATTATAGCATTAATTAGCAAATTATAACTCTATAAAAAGCCTTTTTTCATGATTTTTTCACCACTTCACAAAAATACATTTAATAGAAAAAGGAACAGGGAAACACTTCAAGTCCTGATACATGTAAATGTATACGGCCATTTCAGGAAGGGCATCAAAAATGAATTAATATGTGTCTCTGACATTAATTTTTTTTATTCTATTATATTTCCATTACAAATACATGTATACCATTTCCTTACTCCAAACACTCACATATAAGTTGAAATAGAAATTAAATTGAACATGATGAATTCTTATTAGAAATTATAACACATTAAAGAGGCTTGCCCATTTTCTCCATTTTCTTCTGTAAAATCTACCGGTATTTTCCAACATTTTTTTTTCTAAAGAATATTAATTGTGTAAATATTTCAAAATATCATGAAATGTAACATAAGTACTTTTTTGGATTGGCCAAAAATATATTTCTTATTAGAAGGGCCTTAGACACGATTTGAGCTCAATTTTTTCAAAATTTGATTTTTCATTTTTAATGTCTAGAATGGTCAATATGGATGTTTTTAATGCTTTGTCAAATTCTAAAAGTCAAATATCGAGTTACAAGCGGGTTACAGAGGTTAAACTTCTTTGTTTTGTAAACAAAGCTCGAGTCCTGTTATTGTTTACATATGTCTTGTATTGGTAAAAGTTTCAATCTTATGTTGCTTTTTGTTAATGATAAAATTATTTATGAACACACTGAATGAGTTTATCTTGTTTCCACAAGTTATTTTGTCAAAGAAATGGTAATTTCTTTACTTCACATTATTTGTAAACAAATATAAGACTCGAGCTTTGTTTACATAACAACGACTTCTTTCCTCAGTATCTCGCTTGTAACATGACTTCTAACATTCAAATTTTGGTAAATCATTCAAAATACACAAGTAAAGAATTTAATACATGAAAATCAAAAATAAAATTTTCATCTGAAATCGTGTCTAGGTCCCTTTAACTAACATGATAATTAAAGCTGAACACCGCTCGTAAATAGGCACTGTCCGCCATATTTCTCTTTCAACATCGCTTTCCCTACAACCCCTATATAAGCCACAGACCTCTTAACAGTTTAAAGTACCTCGCTGTAGAGGTCTCACCTGTGTGGATGTACATCTTGCCTCGCCTTGTTACTTGGTTGCGATGAAATTATTCAGTTTTACGCACTCTACTCATGCCAAAAGAGAACCAACATCAATTAAACAGGTCAACACATTATTTAAATGCAGAATATGCACTTTGAATAAAAATTGAATACAGAAATATCCAAAAACAACGAAAGGAACACTACACGTCAGCCTCGAGTTTCAGGTGTGCAAATGGGCGTAACGAAATCGAAGGGTTTATATACCCGGTACCTGTGTGACTGTGCCTATTTACAAGCGGTGTTCAGCTTTAAATTCATAGCATGAAATTTTTTTCTGGAAAACAAAAAATGAGTTTTGACATCAAATACAGTTCTTTCATCAGACTTTCTAAAAATCTAATCAGATGATAATAACCATGATATTTGAGAAACAGATGCACAATAAAAAAAAAGATATTTCAAATTATTTCTGATTCTAAGGAAAATATTGAACATAGTGGAGAATTTATAATTTTACACAGGTGTAATATTTAGGTTGTACTTCATATTCTGTGAACATGGTGAATAATTCTATAATTGAACCATATCAACCATGAATCTTTTGTAGCAGATCTTAGGTTTGAGTGAATTAACCTTTTTCCAGTTAAAATCTAAAGGTAAATGGAAATTGTTATTTGTTTTCTTGCTTCTTTTTTACATATGCAAAGTATATTATTAGATTCACGTTGATATGGCTTGATTATAATTTCATGGGATAGCTGCTTAACATTTCAAATGTTAAGCAGTCATCTCATGAATTAATAATCAAGCACAAATAAATGCTTGTTTCAAACCTTCATATGTAGTAAATAGAATCTTGAATGAATAGTCATTAGTGATTCTCTCATAACTGATGAATTCACATTGTGTATCAAATAAATCATGTACCTGTGTTTGTAAATTGTTGTGTTTTGATTTCTAACCACAATTGTAATACACACCGAAAGAAAGTGTTGTCACTCAACACAATGCTACATTGGCTGTAGTGTATAATTTCAAGCGAATTTGATACTCAGGGTCTTTACACTGAGCTACAGAACTGTGGTCAGGTGTTTGTTAATTGTTGTTTTTAGAGACTTACCCTCAGGGTCCATACATTGAGCTACAGAGGTGGGGGTGAACTGAGAGGACAGGATATTTTTCATGTTGTTCAGGAAGTTGACACTTTCCAATGGGGAATCTATCTTCTCCCCTATAGAACAATCAGAACATGGCTGTCTAATGCAAGGCTCTTAATTTCAACATTAAATTTTACATACGGTAATTATAATATCCCTTTCATTTTCAGTAGACTTCAAAGCAACATTTTTTTAGAGAAAAAGATTTTGTGCAGTTTAATAATCCTTCCTTACCACTGGACAGTTTGTCTAAGAGGGACAACAGGTAGTTACTGGTCTGCTGAAGAATGACGTTGTTGTCCCCCTCGTAGGTACAATTAGGGTCGTTATCGTTCCTCAACACGCCAAGTCTATTCACTGTAAATGTCAAGGTTAAGAAAATTGTCAAGGTGAAAAATTCAGAAGTCACAGCAAAAACATAATGTATTAAGTTAATTAAGTTTATCCAAAAATATTCTATTGCTTACCACTTCTGAAAATACGACTTAAGGTAAATAATAAATAATTCCATGCTTGATAAATTCTAAAACTTTTTATCGTTTCGTACCTCCAAAGTAACCATGGCCACCACATGCCTCCCGACACTCCTGAATAGCGTCTCTCGCTATCCAGCCAGCCAGAGGCTTGCTAGCACACGACAAGGCATGGATTTCTTTACCAAGCTCAGCAGACCTTTCTGATTTATCTCCAACCATAATACTGATCCTGAGAGAGGCATAGTCCATAAAGAAACTGTCAGAAAAGTGCTCCAAGACATATGTGGCTGCCAAATATGGAATCAACCGCCATTGCTGGGAAAGAAATTACAGATATGAGAGATACATCGTTTGTTAACACCTAAACATCAAATATCTTGCCTAGGGGAAAGTATACTTCAAATTAAATTGGAAAAAAATAATGCACGACACAAAACAGACATCAAGATAGTTTATTTCAAATCAAATAAGGTGAACAACTTACCTGGAGTTGATATTCGATAACTGGAATTTCCTCTGTGTCCGTGGGACCAAACTGTCGCCTGACTGCGGAGTACCTGATGGCTATAGGCATACAGAGCTTCAGGTTACACACACACATCCCTGTGATCCCTACGCGACCCCCCGACAATGCCCCCAGAGAGGCCCCAAACCTCTTGTTGGGATCCTGAAGACGCAAATACATAAGTACATGTCTGGTGTATTTCATTAATGCCTTTTTATCAATTATCAATGTCATAAACAAATACAGTATCCAAAATCAATTTTCTGTATTTTTAATATGTTTAAGAATCTGCTTGAGAAACTGCTGTTTTGATTAATCTTTAAATAACTTTTGAATATTAAAAAAAATGAAAATTAATAATGTAATGAGTAATCTGAATTTTCATAATTGGCATTCCTGCAAGTATGAGGTTATCCTTTTAAAAAAATGATACAAAATATCTGCACAACTCATTAGACATACTTTCCTATTGCAGTACAGTATTCATACCTTATATGGAGTGACATATTTTCCCTCTGGAGTTACATCCCCTGTTTTGTTTAGTAAATATTCCCTTGGAATGCGGTATTTATTAAAGGACAAAAAACTGCAAAAATACACAAGACTTTAATGCAAATGTTTTATATATACCTGGTACCAGGTATAAGGCAGGTGCAATTCAGCTGTTAATTGATATAGAATGACATAACACATAACTTGTTTCTATTCTGTGACACAAAAAACAACATATGATAATGACTATTATTAAAGAGGAATGGAATGTATGCCTTTGTTTTGTGGCATTCTTGGTTTAAAATGGATCGAATTACTGTTATCAACCATAACTTTAACATATCCGTATTATTGCATAACAGTGCAGATCAGTTGATAAACGCATCAGTTAGTGATCTGTTCAATTTTCCAGATAAATTTTTCACAATTTAATTCTTTGTAAGTAATTAAAATTTTGTAAATTTCAAAACCTAATTTCAAAATATTACTGTATGATGTACTTTTGTTCAAATTCATAGTTAAGATGTATCTCATATACATGTACCTACATGTATATACCTAATATACTTCAAATAACTGTACCAATTAATTCTCAATCAATTACATTTAAATTACTAGTAGCTCACAGACACAGCAAAGTTTTGCCAGTATCTAATCTTTACATGAATCAAATAAAATTACAAAAGTTAAACATACATTGATTGATAAGGCCAATGATATGATGTAAGGTAGATAATCACAGCCAGGTCAGCTGTCACTGTGGCTTTGTTTACTGTGTGTAGTCTATGTAGTTTTTATTTGTATACTTTTCCCGTCAGTGATAGATTTTGAACTAATCAGTCTGTTCCACTTACTGGCCTTAAAGTGACAAAGTCCAGCTCTGAACTACATCATAACTATAATTAGCACAATGTACTGACTGACAGTGTTATCTTTGTGTCCATCAACTTTTCAAATCAATATCATTATGTGCTTTAAAAGAGGTCAAACATTATCAATTCTTACTGAAACTCACAATAAAATTCAACAACTAGAACTAATGGGTACATGTAATTGGTTCAAGAATATACCTTGTCAAATCTGACTCTATTTAAATAGAGAAAATACTGTAAATGTGTTACATTTGGCTGAGTTCTTTATTTGGCAGAATGTGGCTTCTGCTAAATCAAGTACATCGCCAAATGTCAAACATATATGTAGATAAATAGATACATTCAGAAAATGTGCTACATCAAATCCATGCTAACATGTTGGAAAATCAATTTCCATCAAATATCGTACACGCTGAATACATTTACAGATGATTACAATAATTATCTATGGGACACACTTATATGTCTATGTTCAATGTTTGAGAATTACTGCCATAGCTTGATAGTTGTAAATTTTCTGATCCCTGATTCTCTCTATATTTCTGAATCACTTACCCATTGTCAATCCCGTTCAGTCCGAGCTTCTCCCCCATGTCTCCTACCACCACCCCTGGGACACAATGGAGGGTCTTGGGGTCACGGATGGGGACAACGAAGGAATGGAGACCCTGACATGTCCCATCTGGAGTGTACAGCTGGGCATACACGATAGCGTGGGTGGCCGTCTTACCCATGTTACCGGACCAAATCTTCACGGCCTCAAAGTCTGGGGTGTTCAATTCAAACTCCTGTAATTAAAGAAAATTATGAATAAAGTATAAATAATACAAGAGGCCCACAGGCCTTGATGGTCACCTGAGTACCACAGCCCTTAGTTTGACATGTCAGAGTCTCATGTTTGCATTTTAAGCTTCATATTCAAGTCTAAACCCTAATCTGAGACTCCTCTGACTGTTACCCCACTTTTTATCATTTGATGTTTTAAAAACATTAGTTCATGAAAATGTGGGGTGGGGGTGGGGGGGGGGAGTACAAGAGTCAGAGGAATCTTGGATTATATATTCCTTAGCTCCAGGGGCCAAAAATTGTAAACTTTTGGTAATAAAAGACCTGCAGGAATTTAATAGTGAATCTTTAATAATATTCACAGTTTCATTTATAATGTACACAAAATGCATACAGCTTTTTTCTACAAGTATACAATGCACAGGATATTAAAGTAGATTTCCTAAAATAGAACAAATATTTAATTCAATATTGCCGAGTGACAATTTGCCATGTTGTTTTCAAGATGAAGTTAAAATGTTAAAATTGTTATGGATAACTAACAGCAATTACCCTAAGTGAAAATACATGTTCAATAAATTTATTAATCAATCATAATCATGATCAATCATATTAATCACCCCCCACCCCACTCCCCAAATGTGTGGGAGTAGAGAAGAAGATTTTCCAAGATTTAATACATTTTT
>WFKH01010931.1:65541790-65553914 GCA_016163765.1 Magallana hongkongensis
ATGAATTTCACAATTTTAGTAGAGGGTTTCATGGACATCATAACCATACATTTAGTTTTTTCCCCACATGTGTGGGAGTAGAGAAGAAGATTTTTGAAAATTGGGCTTTTTTTGCATATTTGGCCCATCTATGGTGCCCCAGGGGTGGTAGAGCCATGAATTTCACAATTTAGATTCCTCTTACCATAGAGATGCTTCACACCAAAAATGGTAATCTTTGGCCTTGTAGTTTTTAAGAAGAAGTTAAAAATGTAAAATTGCACAACGCACGACGCACACCGCACAACGACGGACGAAGGCCAATCGCAATAGGTCACCTGAGTGACTCAGGTGACCTAATAAAGCTGAGTACACATTCTCATTTAAATTATTTTTGGTGACTTCCATTACTTTAAATATTCAAATAAAAATAAGAAAGTGCATATGTATTGTCACTGTGTTATAAAGATGATGAAATACCAACATGTATTTAACAATACATGTACATGTATAACAAATATATATTTGCACACATGTTGTTTGCAAATTTCATTCATCTCCTTCATCAAAATTATATCAATAGTTTGGTAGACTCACCTGGCTTTCTGATATGTAGTGTGCTGTTGTCCTCATAGCCTTTGTATTGCTGCCATGACTAAGTTCTGTCAGCGCAAAACATCCAAAATACTGCAGGGAGATAAACAAAGAGATACAACTATGTATAAGAGATGTTTTCTGCAGGTTGTTCTGTATTTTTTTCCTCAGACTTGTTAAAATCTTACTTGTTTGTAAAATCAGCAAGTTAATTAAACCAAGATTTTTTAAAATTAAGACTTAATAAGATACATTGTTTGACATATCAAATAATGTACATGTATAAATTTTTCAGGTTACGGTACTTTCTGGAAAAAATACAACTATTTCAGCTTTAGAAGCTGGAGGACCCAATAGCTTATCAGTATGATGAAAGTGCTACAAAGACTACATTTCATGTAACTTACTTCAAAGTTCTTTATCTTATCAACAATTTCGCCATGCCTCGGAGATCCTGATGCCGTTATTGTCCCCCCTGTCATTTCAACATTCAATAAAAACTTGGCGGACAGAGACCAGTCATACATTCCCACACAGTCCGTGAACATCTTGTGTTTCAGTGGATTACTAAAGATTTCCTCATCTGTGATCAAATTATACTCAAAGAGTCTTTTGCATCGTAAAAATGTGGCCTCTCTGTAATCTTCGAGTGTTGGTGTTTCCATTGGCTTTGAGAAGAGGGGGTCTTTTTCCAAAGTTGTCCATATTTTATTCTTTAAAAAATATCAAAAGCTATATTATAAAGAAATAGAAAATGTTCACAACAGAGTAATGCATTTGTAAGAGAGCAGAAATCTGCTTAAGCAATTGTCAACACATATAATCACTACATAGAATATATATGTAGTTCTATAAAATGGCAACATTTTAAAGAAATTCTTAAAAGTTCTTAAGAAATTCCAATCCATTGTGACTTGATTGTATGTTATACGTTAATTAGTTTTTCAGCTTTGATGTAATCACAAGAGCTTGATCATCGCAACCTTAAAGTTTTAGGTTTTGAATATTCTGACCACATCATAAAACTATTGTAACAAATTAAGAAATAACAAATTAATGACTACAACTAGACTCAAATTCAAGTCAAGATCCTTCGTGTTTTTGCGTTTAAAATAAAGGGTATCAGGTTCGTTTGCCCTATCTACCTTTCACCTGAGTCCCTTCATCCAGAGTCTGTTTATCATAATTATCGTTCACCCTAAAAATTGTTTGCTCCATATCCCGTTTACTCTATTGTATACACATATTTAAAATATCTTTTAATTTTAAGTCGTTTTCATTTGTTCACCCTTTTCATTTTTACATTCATCATCGTTCAATATGCTATTTTTTTCCTTAAGTGTGGGCAATGCTTACTTTTGTTCAATAAAAGTTAATTTACTTTAACTAAATTACACTGCTTTTAATGTTTATTTTTAGAGACCTAATTGGTTTAATTGTTATTTTAATACTGTAAATTATAGATAGCCTCTTTCTTTATGTTCGCGTCATGTTTAAAAAACAAAGAAAAAAGAGCATTATATATAATAGGCCCAATAGGGAAATGAGCAGCAGCTCTTTTGATTTAGATTAACATTTTTAACAGCCTTAAAGTTTTTCATTCATAATTAATAATTTATCTTATCATAGGCCATGCAGCTAGGTCAGTATTGTCATTAGAATATGTGTTGAATCCACTTTTCATTATATGATATTTAATTTGATACTGTATTTACGAAGAAAAATCATTTAAAATTTGATTCTTAAATCTATGATGAACGGACCTTCAGGCGAACAAATTTAGGGCGAACGGACTCTAGGCGAATGGAAATTAGGGCGAACAAATTTTAGGGCGAATGAACATACATTCAAAATAAAGGTCTACAAACAGAGACATAGACTATGGATAAAGGCGTTTCTGAAAAGAAATACAAGGGTACTGGGTTTGATTAATGGACCAGCAAAAAACTTTTTCCTCTCCTTTTATATTGTAATGAGATGGGAGAATTTATGAGCATCAGACTGGGATTTGAACCAAGGCCCCATGAATCTCTAGTCAGGTGCTATTTCAACTAAGCTATCTGGTGCTGGTATCCCCAGTCTCTTTTAGCAGGAGTTAACCTGTCAGTTCCAGAGGTTGGCACCAAATGTAACAGAATGGGAGAAATAATGACGGACCAGACCAGGATTTGAACCCTGGCCCCAGTTAGAAGACTGCAGCCGGCAAGTCTAGACGCAGGACGTGTGTAGGATGAGGTGATCAGTGAGTCCAGCGGTACCATACCCACGGATTATTGTGTTATTGTAATACATGTAGTAGACAATAAATACTACATTGGAAGTCTGTCCCCGTCTAAGTTTCCGTGACATCCTGAAGAAGTTTGATAAGCGATTCGGCACTTCAGCGCCTGACCTGACCCACCAGCTTAACTTCCAGTCAGCATCACAGAAAAGTGACGAGTCCCCGAGGGAGTGGGCAGATCGTGTACTTTTATTAGCCACCCATGCCTTCCCCCAGCTACCAAATATTCACACCCAGGCCATACCCCACCTGTGTTATAGTGAGGTGGATGTGGACGCCGGCCTGTATGCCTTGGACAGAAACCCGAAGACTGTGGAGGAGGCACTGGACCGGATGCAGTTTTACCAGCACTCGAGGCGGAGAAGGCCCTCTCAGCATAAGACAGTGAGGGAGGTGGCCGAAGATGATGATCGAACAGTGGAATCTAGGAGAGACACAGACACGGAAAGTAGGGAAATGCAAGAGATGAAGAGACGCATTAGTCAGTTAGAGGAAGCTCTTGAAGAGAGAAGAAGAACCCCAGCTAAGCCGGAGAATAGTGAGATACAGGACTTGTGGAGCCAGATGCATGAATAGGAGATGGCTCTCAAGGAGACGAGCAGAAGGTCAGGGACCTCTCCGCCCTCTACCAGAGAGGACGCAGGCCTGTGCTTCCAGTGCGGAAAGATGAGACACTTCTGCAGGGATTGCCCTATAGATGCCAGACGAAGTCGGAAGGAAGCGTTAGTGGGGACTGGGAGAACCCCCTGTCCAACCGAGGTGCCTGTCCAGTGGAGGGATATAGCAGAGGAACAGAGCCGCTAGTGAGAGTCAGCTGATTAGAACGGTATGCATGCTGACACCTGATAGAAGTGCCAGAACAGAAACGCCCCTGGAGGATGGTTGTACCACGCAGCAGACTACCCCGAAGTCAGGTTCCGACCAACCGGTGGTGGAGCTGCGTTCCTGCATGAAGAGCAATAGGAAACGTAGTGGACTTAAGGTGCGATTTGAGAAGTCACCTTCACCTGATCTGTTCTCCAATGAAGAACCTGAGGTTCCAGGGAGCAGAGCATTAACCCCTGCAGATTGGAGTGCAGAGCACAAGGTGCCGACAAGTGAGGAACTTGCTGTAGAGTCTGGGTGCCTTGAGGTCATGGACGACAATGGAGAGGACTCGATGGGGGTTGTTAAAAGTGAGGGAGATGGTAAAGCTGAGAGCGAGATACGGGAGTTGAGGGGCAGAGTGCATCAGGTGGAGAAGACTCTCAAGGAAGTACTTGACTCATCTCGGCTTGGGACCCAGATGACTGGCCTCCCTAGATGGCACCCTGGCCCAAGGACAAGCAACAAGTGTGGGAAGACTTGCCATTTCCGGAGAGAATGTCGCACTAATGCCAGACGGAAGATGGAAGGAAGTGCTGGAGAAGACTGTCCTCTGCCTTACCGTGGTGCCCGTCGAGCAGTTGCTGATAAAAAGACACAGATGGGCAGTTTACAGCCCATGGAGAGTGGGCAGCTTCGCACTGTGTGCTTGCTGACCCGGGATGAGGCGAACAGTTTGAGGAAGCACCCTGCAGGTGACCCATGTGTGGATCAGGAGTTGGACACCCCTTATTCCATCATCAGGTGCAGGAGGAAGCGTGGTAGGAGGAGGGTGTGGCGCAAGAGGCCAACTTCACTGAAAGCATTTTCAAGGCAACCCGATATCCTTGGAGATGGAGAAGTTACCCCAATAGACAATAATTTGGGGCAGCAGGTGTGGCGCAGTAAGGAGACTCCCACACAATCCAGGTGTCCTGAGGCCATAAGTAAGGACGACGTGTTAGAAACCTCCGTGCCCCAGACCCAGGGGGCAGTCTCACAGGATAAAGATCTGTATGTCATGGCTGTCCAGACTGCTAGTACAGTTAAGCTGAAAACTCAGGAAAGCAGCCATGAGACAGTGGAGGAGAATTTCAAAGTTCCTGCCGGAGGGCAGTATCCAGGAGCAGCACCGACCTCTGAGTATCCCTGTTCTGGTGTCCTGACGGAAGTGATGGATGTACCATCAATGCTATCTTGGCCTTCAGGATTGCGTAGGGCATGTCTCGTTGACCAGACGTAGTGGAGCTGCCCTTCCTGGACTAGACCAGCAAACCGGAACAACGACTTGGACTGTCCCTGGATTTTCCTTTGTTTGTTTGGTGGCCCATGTCATTTGGACGGGCCTTGGTATCTTGGCTGTTGCCGGGATGGCTTTCCCACTTCCTAGTTATTCAGTGGTCCTGTTAGTACCAGACATGGACCTACTCCTCTCAAAGACAACGGAGGTGATTGTGATTGTGGACTTATCCCAAATACAGGCTGTTTATAGCCTGTGACGTCACCAAGCGGGAATTCCAGCACGAGATGCTTTTACCGCCAGTTAGAAGTCTGCAGCCGGCGAGTCTAGAGGCAGGACGTGTGTAGGACGAGGCGACCAGTGTGTTGAGCGGTACCGTACCCACGGATTATTGTGTTATTGTAACAGTGGACAATAAATACTACAATATGTGTGACAGTGAAAAATATACATAATACAAAATGTATCTCTACTCTTTTTTAACAAACCTGAAATCTGAGTATGTCTTCAGCGTAGTAAAACATTTTCATCTTTTTCCAGTCAAAGGATGCTCTTTTCCTGTATTCATCCAGAGGCCCAGGGGGTGGGTCCCTCAAAATCTCTAATGACAACACATTCCCCGACATGTTTTCCTCGGCTGTGACAGGGGAACTAAGCGTTCCAGACGCTGGTTTTAATCGCACAGGTTTTGAATTCGCCATAAATCCACAAACAGACACGGACTACGCTGTCAGAACTTACCTAATCGCGTGATCGATTTGTGTACAGTTTGTAGTGACCTGTCCAAAGTTTACATTAACTTTCTTACCTCCGAATACAAGAGATTAACTTAAAAACATGTAAGCTCGTACATGTAAATACATAACTAACTAATCATAATTGAAACAGAATAAAAATTAAATCAAATTAGTTTGAAATATAATGATATAATTGTATTTTTTTCTACGTTTTCTTTCAATTGTGAATGAATTGTATTAATCCTCACGAAAAATTGGCAGAACAACTTATCTAATATAAAAGATGGCAGCCTCCATGTGGAAAAATATGAGAAATATTTTATCAAGAAAAAATTTGTATCGACTGGTATTTGATCCCCAGTTGGCAATTTTTTCTATGTGTGCACTTCTTATTGCTGAGCTGGTTGTTAATATTTTAGTAATTAAGAAAATCAAATGTAAGTATTGCTGATTGTTTTATCTTAGTACATTGCACCGGTCACAGCTGTTTCTGTTTTTCATTTGGTAACATGTGTTGGTTTGTCTCTTGAAATAGGTTTTGTATGAGTTTTAAAGATAAATAGACAGGTATTAAGTTTATGGTGCTACCGTTAGTACCAACGCAGTCAAATATGAGAAACACAAAAAATTCCCATCTTCATATGAAATTAGTATATATCACCCAATTGTCGGTTTACACTGAAACAGGGAGAGGCATATAACCTGCAGAATATTACATTATCACAATGTCTCTACAGATTGTTTATCCAACTTTTCAAAGATGGGAAATACGACAAGCAACAAATAATGAAATTTTTAACTATGACGACGTATGCAGAATTTTTTGTTTGGCCCTTTTGTCTAATGTATATTTTTTCTATAACCTTAGCTCATTTTTAAGGGCATTTCCAGCTACCTTTGATCGTTTTCAATTATCTGCTTCTAAATTGGAGAGCAGTATTTTTCATTATTGTAGACAAACAAATTACATGTAACATGTGTTATATTATCCGTGTAAGTTGTTAAGTTTACATCATATTTATTACACAATGTTAACTTTGGGATTTTTTCAGACACCGAGATTGACTGGACCGCCTACATGCAGGAGGTGGAGGGGGTAGTGAATGGGACATATGATTACACGAAGCTGAAGGGAGACACTGGGCCTCTGGTGTAAGAGAGATAATTTGTATGATTCAGTTGCGTAGAGCTCTAGGATTTTTTTTAGTGTATTCAAAATCGGCAGGGAGTGCAGGGCCTGGGGTGAAGCCCCCGGAAGCTCCTGGATTTTAGGTTTTAGCTTTTGGATTTTCAGGTTTTTTCAATGGTGAGATATTGTCTCAAAATGCTACAACATTACATACAATATGTAAAGGAAATGTTGAATTTTTAAAGAATGTGTATATGATACACGGATGCCCAAGCGGAAACCAACTGCATATGACTTTTGATATAAGGCGTTTTGAAACAGCTCTATTTTTCAAAAACAAAACATATGAACCTTAGATGACAAACTTTTGATCAAGTTTATAATTGTGACTTTGATCAAATTTGAATCATCCTCCGATTATAAGTATAGACAGAATACAATAATGGGCAAACAGGCAGGCATACACTCAACATGTATTGTGTTTCCAGATTTTAGTGTGAATATATAAATTGAAAGGAGTTAAAAGTTGTTCATCTCATTTTAATAATTTTATTGTAGATCATTCTTTTAGCAAATAACATGAAAGTCAATGAGGTATATACCGGTAGTTCGTCCATATATTGTTTCAAACCATTTACGATGAAAATTGGGTACTTAAATTTGCAGATCATTCCCTGGGTAATTCGATTTGTTTAAGTACAAAGAATAGGAAAGTCTTAAGACATAGGCTTTGCAAAATTCTGTGTATTCATTTGCGTTTTTGCGTAAAGGGCGCTACGCCACTGTGATTTGATTTAGATTCAGTACAATCAAACCAAATTGACCAAGAAAAAAGTTTGAGATATCATTGGGTTAAAATATATGAAGAATCAGTATTTTAAACATACAATTAACCAACTCTGGTATTTGTGATATAGATCATTTGGATAACAATGTTTAACTGTACACATATTACCGGTTTCTAGCAACTCAGAATCCTTTTTGAAACCAAAAAAATTAGACAGTAATACACAGAAGGTGTATCATGATGCGTTAATTTGGAAAATACTTGCTCTCAACTAAAATATCCAGCCTATATGCTTTACTCAGCATGCGTAAGTACATGTGAATAAGGTACTTGAGCAGATTTACAAATGATATCATAATTATAAATGACTTCAAGTTCATCATTAAAAAAGATAGCTGCAGATATTGTACTTTATCAATTATAATAGGTTTAATTGCAGCTTGCTCCACAAGATATAATTGTTTTTTAATACTGAAGACTATAACTTGTTTTTGTTTTGTTCTTTGGTGACACAGATACCCAGCAGGTTTTGTCTACATCTACCTAGCCCTGTACTACATTACAAGTTATGGACATAACATTCGTCTGGGACAGTATTTGTTTGCTGGGCTGTACATGCTGTCACTAATCGTACTGTTTGATATATACAGGAAAACAAAGAGGGTAGGTAAACAACACTATTCTTGCTAAATTGTAATGCAGAGCTGCCAACCCTTATGATTTTGGCGTAAGGCTTACGAAATTAACGTCTAAAATACCCCTTAAGATTTCTCTTTTTATTCTTCCGATTTCGTTTTTTTCGATCAAAGTTTGGAATACCGAAATTTATATATCCTTCTGTCTACAGTTTTACTATTACAATAAATGTAGTCATAATCTCAACAGCGCTTACCTGTATCTGGTTTCGCTTTTAGAATGCTGATTTTTGCAATCGCATTCATGTCAATGTTTTGTAGTAAACAAGATGGAAACTGCCAAAACGTCTAAGTCGTCTGGAACTTCGAAAAGGAAACCCAGCGAAGATGAAAATAATAATACTCCCCCTTAAATGAGGGCACAGTTGAATCAAAAATATAAATAGACTATATTGTTAAATGACTGTATGCCTCAAATTGCACAGATTGCATATCCATTTACAAAAAATCTCCAGCGGACCCCCGCCTTACTATTTTTTATTTTCAAATGTTGGCAGCTCTGGTAATGAAATTCAGAAAAACCATCAACTTCAATTTCTTAAATTTTATTGCCACAGATCTCATCACAGAAATAGACGGTGTACCAGAACCTATGCTTTTTCTTAAAAGCACTGATTTTGATTCCATAAATGATATGTATAGAAATAAGTAGATGTAGTGTCCTGAATTAAATTTTTGTCTTTTTCTATCAAAAATATCTTATTTTCTCTGAAAATACATGTCTATCAATGATTCTTACACTGACAGGTGCCCCCCTATGCGTTTATCTTTATGTGCTGCGCCTCCTATAGGATCCACTCCATCTATGTACTGAGGCTGTTCAATGATCCTGTGGCCATGTTCTTCATGTACCTGGCTGTTGACAGTTTCCTCAGAGATCGTTGGGGGTTAGGATGTCTGATATACAGGTAGATAAAACTAATATTAGAATATCCAATCGCAGTGTACACTTTACATGTGATTAATATAATTTTAACTCTCTCTGAAGTTAGGTTACTTGATATATGAATTAAAATCAAGGCACACATGTATTTGCTTGATTTTCATGTATTTACAAAAGGATGGACATGGAGACAATAGATAATACATGTATTAACTTACTACTCTAAAATCTTACTCTCTTTTCAAGATTTATCTACTTTACTTGAGCTAAGCATTATAGTATGGAGGAACATAGTACATGCTGTACAATCATGCAAGTGTATAAACGTGTGCAGAAATGTAGAATGTGGAAGTGGGTACAGATGTAGCGGTACATGTATTACCAAACTGCATCATTTTGGACAAGCTTTTCTTTCCCTTTCCAGCCTTGGTGTATCCATTAAGATGAACCTCCTCCTGTTCAGTCCGGCTCTACTTATGTTACTGTTGGTCAGGCTGGGGACACTCAAGACCATCTGGCATCTGACCATATGTGCAGCTCCTCAGGTACAACACACAATCTTGATCTGGACATTTATTGTATAAATATATGTACCGGTATATATGAATCATAAAGTAAGATATTCTTATTAAGTGCACAACCCCCCAAAATTTTGTCATTTGATTGCTGTTTTCATCATTAATCTGTATCTGAATTTCATATCAAAGATTTGAAAAATAACATATTTTCTTAAAACTTGTCAAAATTGTATTTCAGATTGCATTAAAGATAAATTAATAGTACACAGTTATGTTACCTTACTGCATAAATCCAAGTTTCTGTATCTGAATTTCAAATCAAAGGTTCAAAATAACAGAAATTCATTAAATTTACCAAATCATATTCCAGATTGCCTTAGCCATCCCTTTCTTACTGGAGAACCCTGTAGGGTACATAGTGAGATCATTTAACTTTGGACGCCAGTTTTTCTACGTTTGGACTGTGAATTGGAGGTTGATTCCGGAGGACATTTTCCTGAATAAATATTTCCAGACCGCCCTGCTTCTCTCTCATGTCGCTGTCCTTGTCCTGTTTTTCTTGTTTAAATGGAGGAGGTAGGTAGTGTAAAATTTTGTCTGTTCACTCTTCATCCATCAATATCACAATATGTTTGATGCCCTTTTCCTTAATATGAAAAAACAATCCTCAAGATGACTTTCTGACTTCTGATTTTAGATTGTATCCAGACATCAAATTCGGACTTTGGATGAGGGAGTCCAGAACAGCATTATCACCAAATCATATCCTTTTTACAACTAACAAAAGAAAATTCAATAATAAATTTTCTGGTTGTCCAACTCTATAAAGTCAACTTCAGTGGTTTTGCTTGAATCATTACTTCTGTTATATGCAGTAAAAATTAAAATACCTAACATTATGTATCAAATTATATATACCAAGTATAATGCTTGGTATCATAATCATTTTTAATAAATCATTAATGAGAGATGAATTTATAGAATGTCTGTTACTTCTTTGACATGTAACAAGATAGGGGGATGACCACAACTAGGTTTGAACTCACAACCTTTGAGTTTAATAACCAATGCTTTAGTGACTGAGCTCAAGGGTAAACCTACAAGCTAGTGCTAGTAGGATTGTGACTAGTTCACAGAAGAGTTCCTTGACAATGTTACAGATATTACTGCCCCTGTTCACAGCCAATCTCATTGGGATGAGCTTCAGTCGATCACTGCATTATCAGTTCTACGTCTGGTATTTTCATACCCTGCATTATTTACTGTGGTCTACAACCCAGCCCCAAATTGTCAAGTAAGCTTGCTATATCATTTCTACTTTGATATCAAATACTTCAGAATCTATAATATAAAATTAAAATGATTTCTTTTACTTATACATCACAATGTAAGGTAATATATAGTAATGTTTTTTATAAGACATTATGTAATTAACCATACCGTTATTCCAAATCTTGGTAAATCTATGATATAAATGACTTATATCTTTTGTATTTCAGGCTGTTGATATTGGGTGTGATTGAGCTGTGTTGGAATACGTATCCTTCCACTGTGATAAGTAGTTCCCTGTTACACCTATGTCATGCGTTTATGCTGCTTACACTGTGGTTTTCTCCAGACTATACAACCACAAATAAAACAGTTAAGGCTACCAAAATCAGCTGATTTCAGTGAACACAAATGGAAATTGTGCAATTAATGTGTGTGTGAATAGCATGTATCAGAGAGTGATGTGTTCATAAGTGCCATGATGAATCTATACAGAAAATCAAATACATGTATGTGTTAACACTCAACAAAACGTTACAAAGGAATGTATATATACAATCAATAATTTAAAACACATGTTCACTGTGCATTTAAATTCAAATAAAGGAGATGTAATTAATCAAACTGCTAATGGAATTGTTTTATTATGTGATAACTTGCTGCATTCATTGTATTGGTACATTCATGTTATACTATTTTGAGAATTCAAACTTAAAAGGTAATAGTTTAATAAACTCACTTCAAGTTTTTTGGTTTTTTGGTGTTTTTTTTTTATATATATATATAAATATTTATTAAACACAATACATTTGAATTCGAAATAATACCTTCGCAGAGGCTCTCTAGATATACATCACCTGGGGTGCCTGGGGCCCCCTGGATCAGTAATGTTATTCAGCGGTATAAATAAATCATACATCTATATATGTAATGTACAAAATATATATTTTCTTTAGTATTTATAATTGTATTTTTTAAAGCATAAATAGACGTAAATATGAATTAAAACATGATATATATGCATACATGGATATATTATAATAGTAATGTACAAATAAGAGTACTATTCATATAAATGGGGAGATAACATTCAGTCTTTGATATAATGTTCGTATCAATATTATATAAATATATAAATCAAAATATATTTTGAAATTTATATATATATA
>WFKH01010931.1:65554014-65566370 GCA_016163765.1 Magallana hongkongensis
CAAGTAAAAATGTAAATCTAAAGAATAAATATGTAAAAACTGATAATATTTAATTAAATAAACTCAAGTTATAAATAATGATTGGTTAATTCGTGCTTCTTTGCTGTTGAATTTTGAACCGGTTTCATGATCAAAATTCCACGATGCGGGTCAATTTTCAACGGATTAGGGTCTTTATTCAACACCTTTGGTCTCAATATTCAACGTTGAAAAATGACCCCCGGGTCAATTTTCAACCCGGGTCAAAATTCTTCGTTACACCCCTTTTTGGGGTATAAGCGATATCACGTACAGAAGCCCGCTGAGAGGATGATAGTTCACCCACTTAGAAAGACCTTACAAGACTTTCATATAGATACAGTTTTATACGTTTCCAAAACATTTTATAAAATTCCATAGGAATTCCATCTAAACCGGGTGATTTGTTTAATTTCATGTTGTATACAGCTTCCGCACATTCATCGATAGTGGGGATCTTATCACAGATTTCTTTGTCTTCATCAAATAAAAAATTCGTTAGTTCCGTGTTTTCTATGTTTTGGTCAATGTCGTATAACGAGATATGATCAGACGTGTACAACTTTTCATTATAAGAACTTAATGCGTTTAGAATTTCATGTGTTTCATTTAAGCTGTTTCCTCCCATTGATAATTTATTTATTACATTGTGCGATTGATGTTTATTTTCTAATCTTAGAAAGTATGAGGTATTTTTTTCACCCTCATCTATCCAATGAGCTCTAGCTCTCACCTTTGCCCCTTTAGATTTATATGCATACAGAGTATCTAATTCTTGTACAAGATTTTGTTTATATTTAACCTTTTTATTTTCAGAATCGGAAAGTTCAATATCCTCAATTTCTTTTTCAATTTTTTTTATACGGGTTTGTATATGCTTTTATTTTTCTTAATCAAGTACTCGATACATAGCTTTTTTAACTGATATTTTATGATTTCCCATCGTACATGTGGATCATTTTCCTTACTTATGCTCTCAGGTATGAGGTCAAAAAAATTGTTGATAATATTACAAAAATTCATGTCATGTAAAATCGACGTATTCATTTACCAATAGCCACTACCCCTCTTATTTGTCGATACTGTACAATAAAAAATGAAGGCCATGTGGTCACTCATTCTAGAAGTTGAAACATCTGGGGGTTTTCTAAGAAAGATTTTTTCAGTAGGATAACATAAATCTTCAGTAGAAAAAATATAATCTATTCTACTTTTCGGGTTATTGTTTGAATCGCACCAAGTGTTTCCCTCTTTTTCAGGATTAATTTTGTCCCATATCAATTAGACTAAATTTATATTTCATATTATCTATACTTTTTGAACTTCAGTTTTTGGGAACATAGGATGAGTTAAAATCTCCAACAATGATGATATTTTCTTCATTTAAACAATACTGAGATACCCATGATGCCAGTTTTTAAAAAAAATTTACATCGTTCACTTTCTGAATTTGGTGCATATATATTAACTAGTGTAATTATATTTTGTTCATATTCAGTATTGATTAACAATATTTCTCCATCATCTGATTTATCTACATTATGTATAATAAGAGATAGATTTTTTAAAAATAAAATAGAAACACCCCTACTCATAATGCGCCGAGGTATTAAAACAATGATAGCTTGAACCTTGCCATCGTGCATTGTAAATATTTTCTTTTTCATTTATATAATGGGTTTCTTGTAGGAATACAATTTGACAATTAATATCTCTAAGCCAGTCATATAAAGTTTGCCTTTTACAGTAATCATTAAGTCCGAGTGCGTTAAGCGACAATAACTTTAAAGTTGACATTCAAAAATGGTCGACGAGTTCATTTAACATACATGTATTTGAAGAAGTTACCGTTTTTCTGATGACTTTTTCTTTTTAATGTTCTTTCGTAAATTTTCCGCTGCATGGGCAATGATATCCCCCATGATGTTCTTTCCCGGCCAGGCCCTCGGTGAGGTTTTGACTGTTTCCTGTATGATATCCTCACTTCAAGTTGATATTTACATGCAATACATTATCATTAACCCGTGTTATCAAACCCAGTATTTCCAGTGTGTTCATGCGAGATGATCAGACCGGTTCGATTGTCGGGGCTAGATAGCTTTGTTGATAGACTCTATCATAGAGCATTTGAATAAATCCCTGTAGGGTCCATCATTATCTCTCCCATCCCATTACACATATTACGAACTACCCATAATAAGATGCCAGCCTCAGTAGGCCAATTCTTATCCCCTTAAATGAATTTTACTTGACAATATCACTTGGAGAATTAAGGAAAAGAAAACAATATAATTACAAACCTTTTTAATCAATAAGTAATTTAACAAGATGAGCTGAAAGGAAAAATAAATCTCTTTGCAAATCAAGGTATTGAAATATGGCACTTTATGGTTTATAAGGACTAATCCTTGTAAAAAGGTTGATGTCTAATTACTCATGACTACCTACCATTTACATGAGGAAAAATTGTGGGGATTCCCAACTCACCTTTTTGTAATCAATGAGTAGTTTAACAATGTAAACTTATTAAATGAAAAAAGAATCTTTTTGTACATATCAATGAATATGGCACTTAAAGTATTGTAAGCACTGGTTGTTGTAAATATGTTTACATCCATGTTACAAATAACAACAATACATCTAAGTTTAACTTAAAAGAGTCAAGATTTTCAGAGTATTATGGCCAAATATATATAAATAATACATGTATCATAAATTGATACAGGCTTAAATCATGGTCACAACTTAGATCTAAGATCATGGTCACAATCCAGATCTAAGATCAAGGTCATAATTCAGATCTAAGGTCATGGTCACAATCCAGATCTAAGGTCATGGTCATAACCAAGATCTAAGGTCATGATCACAACCCAGATCTAAGGTCATGGTCACAGCCCAGATCTAAGGTCATAGTCATTACCCTTATCTAGGGTCATTGTCACAACCCAGATCTAAGGTCATGGTCATAACCAAGATCTAAGGTCATGGTCACAACCCAAATCATAGGTCACTGTCACAGGCCAGATCTAAGGTCATGGTCATAACCCAGATCTAAGGATGGTCACAACCAAGATCTAAGGTCATGGTCACAACCCAGATCTAAGGTCATTGTCACAACCCAGATCTAAGGTCATGGTCATTACCCTTATCTAAGGTCATTGTCACAACCCAGATCTAAGGTTATGGTCACAATCTAGACCTAAGGTCATGGTCACAACCCAGATCTAAGGTCATTGTCCCATTCCAAACCTCAGGTCAAGTTGCATTGTTTAAAAAAAGTCTCTGAACTGTTACAGATGGCAGGTGTTCATATAACAAGTCAAAACTTTAATACTAGTTGAATGAAAAATTTAACAAAACTATAAAAATAGAAGTAGTTAAACAACAATGAAAACAAAAATTGATGTTTAAAAAACAATTATATCTCCTTAATAAACAAATGAGGGAAAATATGCATATATTTAAAGCAGTCTGAATAATATTAGAATTACGGTACTAGAAGCTTGTAAGCATCTTCTGAATTCCTGTCGATCAATTTAAAGAGGAATTTGGTACATGTATTATCATCATTGATTCAAAGCAGTACAAATACACAAAGCACTGAGTATACATGTATGTGTGATGCAACAGTCTCCTTCTCTTGTTGTCATTGGTCTCTGCCTCTCACTGACTCCACTGTATGACCCCGTCCTTCAGAGTTGCCTGACCACTGGCCACTAGCTCCAGCGCGAGCGGAAAGGCTTTATGCTCTACTGTCTTCACCCTCTCAGCCAATGAGGCGACAGTATCCCTGGGATACACAGGTACCGACTCCTGTACAACTATGGCGCCTGCATCCACTTCCTCCTAGTCAACAGAAACCAGATCAAGAAATCCATTAGGGAGTTAAATATCAAATTCATTTCACGTCAACCTATTTAAACAATTGGGTAGTCAAAAAATTCAAAATTTCAGGTTTTTTTGCAAGTGCTTGAAATTAAAGCAATTAAATCAAGAAAAACTATACCTTTTTTATGTTTAATGGTACATGTACATAACTTGTCACCTAAATTAAAATGTAAAGAATTGTTATCCACTCACTAACCTCTACAAAGTGGACGGTGCACCCAGAGATTCGAACTCTTGCTGCAATGACTTGTTCATGGGCGTTGTGCCCCTTGAAAGAGGGCAGCAGGGAGGGGTGAATGTTTAACATATGTCCTCTCCACTTCCTCACAAACTCTCCTGTACAAGAACAGATAACATTTACATGGAAGGTTTTTTAAATTCTTCATTAGCTTTAATTCCAAATACATGTACATGTACTCAACGGTGTAGTTTACATTTTTACAATTTATCCAAGGACAGATATTTACTGACCACTAATTATCTTACCAGGCAAAATTTAATTTATATTTAATTTGTTCTAGTTCAATATACATGGTCTAGCTTATACAGCAGTGTAGTTTACAATTCATATCTGCAGACAGATGTTTACTGATCACTAATATTCATACCAGACAGAATCCTCATGAAGCCAGCCAGACAGACAATCTCCACCCCCGCCTTTCTCAGACATCTGTCCACCTCCATGTCAAACTCTTCCCTACTTCCAAACTCTTTGTGGTTTATTACCTGGCAACGAGTCATCAAATGAAAACAGGGAAACAGTAATAGTGAAAGTTCAAATAAAATTAGGTTAGAAAGTAATGAAAAGAGGTCAAACAAGTGACAGGTAAAGGTCAAAGAAGTTGCAGCAAAAGATCAAATAAGCAAGGTTATATATGAAACAATAATAAGATTAACATGTAATAGAGAAAGGTTTAAGAGCAATATTTCAGCTACACTGCCTATCCAGCAGGTATGGAAATGCTATAAATATGTGACTAAGTATGCTGAAAACAGTTATTTAAGGAAAAACTAGTAAGAATAAAGATTTAAAACAATGTCTAACTTGAGTTTGAATCCCTGCTTTCTGAGCACGCTCGAGGCCCTGTACCCCAGCCTTGTTTGAGATCACCAAGACAATCTCTGAGGAACAGTTGTTGTTTGCTCCTGTAGTATTGTCAATCAAAGCCTGAAGATTGGTTCCTAAGAATATGGACAAAATACTCAAATATTTTTTCTAATTACTAGTACATGTATTTTAAATTCAAAGGAAAGTATTTGAAAAAGTTATATGCAAAATCCATGATGAACTCCCCTCCAACATACCTGATCCTGAGATGAGCACTCCAACTCTCCTTTTGTGGGAAACACTTGGGGCTTTCCAGGAGTTGGTCAAGGCGAGCTGTAGATTCTCAATCACTACTCTCCTTTCACCTACAGAAAGACAAACATGATTTGGTTACTTCTGCTTATACAGTTGTTTTCTGTCTACTTTTGAGTACAATAATTTTCATACCCGTAATTAATTTCATATTCTTTTGTTATCGAAATCTAGATCTTTACAAAAACTGCATGACTTTATGTGCATGTCCTCCAATACCATTACCTTGTTTTTCACAGAGTCTTCCAATGACCGAGGCTGTTAGTCCCGAGGTCAATAGTTGCTGGAGAACAGTTTCTGTCACAGATTTGTCTACAACCAGAACACCTCCAATTCCACAGTTGAATGTTAGACTCATCTCGGAGGCCTGGATGTTTCCCTGAAATTACAAATAACACCGTTAAATATAATTTTTTCCTTCACCTTTTCAAAATGAAATACCCCTTGCTTTCTCTTGATAAAGTGAAATGTACATGTAGCTTCAGTATATGTGTAGTACATATGAGAAAAGAATAGGAATTTGAAGTGCTTGCATTATTCTCACGTTATGAGCCAGCCAGCCAAATACTGGAGGTATGGACCACAACCCAGCATCAATCTGAGCCTTCAGGTTTCCTGGCAAAACGCGTGGGAGATTCTCCATCAAACCTCCCCCTGTGATGTGACAAAAAGCTTTCACATGACCCTGATGCATCAGAGGCAATACCTCTTTCACATAAATTCTTGTTGGCACCAGAAACTCTTCTCCTGTAATTCAAGAAAGATACAATAACTTTTAAAATGTACATTAAATTAAATTTGTTTATTTTCAGCCATGAAGTAACAGCTAGAATTTAGTTCATAGGAAAACAACCATTATTTTTATACATAAACCATAAAATGTCTAGACTTCAGACATACCAAGAGTCTTTCCATTGTTGAAGGGAGAAGGAGCATCATAACCAAGCCCAATTTTTTCCAATACTTTTCGCACCAAACTGAACCCATTACTATGAAGACCACTAGATGACAGACCAATCAGGTTATCTCCCTCTTGTATTTTTTGCATTCTGGGAAGGAGTTGACCTCTTTCAACTGCTCCCACTGCAAATCCCGCTAAATCGTAGTCCTCCCCATGGTACATCCCAGGCATCTCGGCAGTTTCTCCACCTGGTAAGAAGATGATTGACTATGTAAATGTACATGGAACTTCTCAAAGGTATATACCTGTTCATGTACAGTATTTGTGTAGTACATTTACATGTTCCAGTACAATATATGTAATGTAAATGTCCTGTATGTAAGTAACAAAGCCTCACCCACTAGTGCACAGTTGGCCTGTTTACACCCAGTAGTGATCCCTCTGATGACCTCTTTAGCTACGTCCACATTCAGGCGACCTGTGGCAAAGTAGTCCAAAAAGAACAGAGGCTCTGCTCCATGCGACAAAATGTCATTCACACACATCGCCACTAGATCTGTACCAATTGTGGAATGTTTTCCCATATCCTGGGCAATCTATGATAAAAAAATGTCCATAAAATTTTTATGGAGTTGCTCTTATCAACTAAAATTACTTGTAATGTGTGTGCAAAATTTCGTTTTTCTTCTGAAAAAGAGCAATTTGATTTTCTGAGGCATTAAGATAAGTACAAAAAAAAATTTACAAAATAAAAGCAAACTAAATGTATATGCTACCCGGTAATTATTACACACCAAGTGATATTACTTTTGATTATTAAACTGCAGTATATGTATGCACAAACAAAGTTGATGTATGACCTCCCATACCTTGAGTTTGGTCCCAACTCCATCTGTTCCTGACACCAGTATAGGGTCCCTAAATCCAGCAGCCTTGATGTCAAACAAAGCACCAAAGCCACCCAGACTAGCATCACATCCTAGTCTCTGAGTGTTCTTAGCCAATGGCTGGATAGCCTTGACCAAGCTGTTCCCAGCTTCTATATCAACACCAGCATCTCGGTAAGAAAGATATGTCATTCTAGATGGAGGCTTCCTAAAACATACAAAATATACAGACCTGAATTGATACTGACACAAAGTTAGGAGCATTCAACAAGAACATGCACTAATATTTCCCCACTCCACCATATTACTTCTTTAAACCAATGTCTAAAATGCTGGACATTAAACTTTGGATAGAAATCAATTTCTTCTTTATCCTTTGAGTACTATCCCACTACATTCACAGCACTGTGTTAATGGTCCTTACCTCTCCAGGACCCTGAATCCTATGTCAGATCTGTGATAGGCGCCATCAAACTGAATGAAACCTGCCCACCGCTGGGCATCTGTGCATGCTGACTGGAGATCGGAGTTCATTGCTACCACAGCAAGGACACGTCCCCCACTAGTGACGACGCTTTGTTCCTGCTTGGTGGTTCCTGCATGAAACACTAGAACTCGGGGTCCCATCTTCTCCACCCCATCTATACCTGCAACAATCAACAAAGTCAGATAATGTTAACATTCAAATGTTTATGGATTTTCTAAATTTTCTTCAAATAGTTTTTCTTCATGCGATTACTATTCTTCTTATTAACAGTTCACATGTTAACCAGTATTTAAATTTAATTAAGCTTAAAAGAATAACTTAAAGTTTATTATTTTGAAATCAGAAGGCAAGCCCTGTAATATTTGTAAATTTCTCTGTAATTTGTTTTTTTTTTTACAAATGAAATAATCATACAATGACATAAAATCTATGAAACATTTATATACCACTGATGGGTAACCCTTTCTTGTACCCCCCTGGGTAACCCCCACTGGCCAGGACCACCCCTGATGTATACAGGTCACACGTGAACTGAGGGAGGTGCTGATGGAGAGTTCCCTCCACACAGGAAAGACAAATCTCGTACAGGTCGGACTCCAAAAGAGGTAAAATAGACTGAAAAAGTAAATAACAGTATGAAGATTAGACAACTTGAAAAAAGAAAATACACAAATCAAACTACAACAAACCAAAAGGTTTGACTTAATGATATGCATGCATGGGATCATCATTAACTTCCTTTTACTATCCAGAAATATTTTGGACATATTACAAGTGTTACAAATTGACCATTGGATAGGGTATTGGTTTACTGAAATGAAAACATGGCTTCGGACTGGGAATCAATGCTAAATTGGACAATCTATAGAATGACATACTCGTTCACATAGTGCTGAACATAGCATTTTAACTGTCTGACATGTGAGATATTTGCCAATGTTAACTCTATGGTCTTCATAAACTAGTAATGGAGTTTGACATCCCTACCTGGGTTTCTGGGTCGCCAAACCGACAATTGAACTCAAGGACTTTGGGTCCAGAACTTGTGAGCATGATCCCAGCATACAGCACACCTACAATCACAGGACAGACTGGTCAATAATCACTGGTCAATGGAGAATAATTAATGGCTAAGAAAATAGGAACATCATCCATAGGAATATGATAACTTGAACATGGAGATGCACATCTTAGTATCATTTGTTACAAAACAAAGACCATCAGAAATATCAGAATTAACCTAACTTCCAATCAAAACAGTTCCACAAAGAAAAATACCATGTTAATTGTTATTATTACCTATCTACATTGAATTCACACTTCTACGCTTCAGTGTTCAAAAACCTTGGAAATTTTACATTAGATGTATCTATGCTTAGTTCTAATATTTAATGAATATTTATACTTTACCCACAAAAGGGAGTCCCTCCTTCTTCATGCCATCCACAGCTCTCTGCAGCACGGCCTGTCTGACTGTCTCCAAGTCTGTTTCTGATATCTATGGTAAAACAAAACAATGTAACAACAGTCTCCAAGTCTGTCTGATATCTATCATAAACACAGAACAATGTGATATCTTGAACAGTCTGTGTCTGATATCTATGGTAAAAACAAAATGTGATATCTAGAGCAGACAGTCTCCAAGTCTGTGTCTGATATCTACGGTAAAAACATAACTGTGACATCTACAACAGCCTGTCTGACTGTCTCCAAGTCTGTTACAGATATCTATAGTAAAAATAAAACATTGTGATATATGAAACAGACCTTCTCTAAGTCTGTCTAATATCTATCATAAACACAGAACAATGTGATATCTTGAACAGTCTGTGTCTGATATCTACCACAAAAACAAAACAATGTGACCGTCTCCAAGTCTGTCTCTGATATCTATTGTAAAAACAACTGTCTCCTGTAACAATTCTATATGATATCTACGACTACATCAAAAGATAAAATGGACTGCAACTGTTCAGGCAGACTGTCTGCAGACATGTTGAAAATAGGACCCTGCCTGATAAGTATTTTTAATGGTTGTGTTACCAATTATAAGTTTTTTAAAATCAAATTGACGTTAATAATTTCTTTATACTAAACAGGAAAATTAACTTACCTATGGTTAATCTGTACTTAAGCTCACACTTACCATTGGATAAGGGCAGATGGCACCCATCCCCCCGGTGTTGGGTCCATTGTCTCCATTGTTCAGCTGTTTGTGGTCCTGAGCTGGGGGCATCATGGCTACACTGGTTCCATCAGAGAAAGCCAGGCACTGTCAAAATCAAAAATATTACAGTAATGTTATCAAGCATCATGGATAGAGTAGTTTCTTTAAAGAAAGGCACTGAAAAAGTATTACATTGACTTCATAGAGCAAGTCAAAGTTTCTTTAAAGAAAACCAGGCAGGGTTGGGGTCAATTACTTTGAAATGTAATTAATTACTTTCAAATACATCAATAATTTTGTCAATTACTTGCAATTACAATTACATTGATTTTTTCGAATTTAATTAATTACTTTCAATTACTTTGACAAATGTAATTAAATACATTTCAATTACTTTTAATATCTTAAGAATAAATACATGTATAAACAGCATTGAGACACACAAAACGTTTTTATGGTAATGTCTTAAAAGGTTTGTGTTCATTTTAATCGTTATTTATAGATTTTGCTTTAAAATTTATATTTCAAAATAATATATAAACATTATAATGGGTACTAAACCCAGTGTCATTGAGTTCATGTTTGGTTCTGAACAAGATTTTTTATACTATTTTTTTTATTCAATACATTTGTTTTTGGGAATGAGAGAGCTTCAGGCCTCAACAAATTAGACCTTTTCTAGAATGCCATGTTGTATAAACACATCAAACATAATAAGACACTTAATTAGTGTATAAACATAAGCCCATTTAAAACAGGTATGCAACCTAAACATTATTATTAAATTTCTGTCTGTCATTCTCCTGTTAACCTTAATATATACCTGTACATGCATATAATTGTTTAAAGTTACTTGTACTGATAAGCTGTACTGCTTAAAGCTTAAAGTTAATGAAGAACTGAACTGAATATGACACCTTTTTAAACTTTTAACTCGAAAAAAAGTAATTGAAATGTAATTGAAAAGTAATTGAAAATACATGATATTTTTGGAATGTATTTAAATACATTCAATTACTTGTAATTGAAGGGAGATACAATTACAAATTACTTCCAATTACTTTGAAAAATGTAATTAATTACACTCAATTACAAATACTTATAATTCTTTCAATTACCCCATCCCTGAAACCAGGCACTGAAAAAGTATTACATTCATTTGACTTCATAGAGCTAGCCAAACACTAACATATTACAAGTATTACATTATTGTCATAAAACATCACGGTTACATTGATGCCTTCAAAGAAACCCAGGCACCGACAAAAAATTACATTGATATCACAGACCATGTCAAGTTTTGACAAAGTATTACAATAATGTAATAAAACATCATGGATATGGTGGTACCATCAGAGAAAGTCAGGCACTGACAAATTATTACATGATTGTCATAGAACTAGCTAAGCTCTGACAAATTACATGTGTTACATGATATAGACCATCATGGATAAAGTGGTTCAATCAAATAAAGCTAAGCATTGACAAATTACAAATTGTATTACATTAATGTCATAGAGCCTCCTAGATATAGCATCAAGATACAGAGGTACTACATGTATCAGAAAAAGCCAAGCTCTGACAATTACATTCAAGTCATTGAGCATCATAGATACCCAAAAGTAAATCAGAGAAAGCCAAGCACTGGCGAAGTATGGTATTAAATATCAAATAGAGGCATTTCAAACAGGGAATCCAAAGATTTTTTGCATATGAACCAGTAATTCAGAAGGAAAGAAAGGTTACAACCATGAAATTGTTTTCGATACAAATATGTTAGTGGCTACTTACCCATAGTGCTCTATGTTATACAACAAACGTTAAAGGATAAAACTATTATAAAGACTGTTAGATAGAGAATTTACAAAAAAATTCCATACCTATAATCCAATTCTCCAGGTAAAGTTAATACTGGGTACTCACCGACACTTCATCACCTGTTAGGAGCTCCTCCACTACAATTGTCTCCCCTGCGGCACCAAACAGCTTATTCTACAGAATAGTACAGGTAATTTAATAATTTAACAACAAGATTTGATCCATGTGGATATTTATCTTTACAGTACTGGCATTACTGGTATGTCATGATAATAAAACTTTGCATCTTGTAAAACAGTAAATAGAATTCAAAGCAGAAAATATTTCTGATGATTTTTAAAAATGGTGCTATTTTGAAGATGAGAGCTCTCACATTTAGCATGTCCCTAGCGGCTTGACAGGCCTCCTCCCTGGACTGAGCCACGACCACACCCTTCCCTGCTGCCAGCCCACTGGCCTTCACCACTAAGGCAGGGTAGTCGGCACTGTAAAGATAAAAGTACGGGAAATCTGAGCAGCATTTTAATGATGGCAAAATACTCAAAGATGTTAAGAAAAAAATTATCAATACTTCTGTGTACCTACAAAATCATGAAGCAGTCAAATGAGGGAAATATTGATAGCTTGATATACATAACTCTGAAATAAGATAGATGGCATAAGAAAACTATGCATTCATCAAGATACCCAAGCATGTTATTGGCACTACCGCTACTCATGATATCTTACTTGTTGATGTGTTCACACGCCTCATTGGGGTCACGGAAGCTGCGGAACCTGGCTGTAGGAATGTCATGTCTGGACATGAACTCTTTAGAGAACTCCTTACT
>WFKH01010931.1:65567667-65580113 GCA_016163765.1 Magallana hongkongensis
TCTTGATAACTGCAATGCTCAATATGTGATATGACTGTAAAACCATCCTGTTACAAAGGGGCTCAGTGATAAACATAAGAATATGTAGGGGAATTTTATTTTATGCAGGATCTATTATACGACATTGTTCAGATATTCTGTATATGACTCCATAAAGCTGATTTTATTATGTCTATTGTTGCTCAGGTGAGCGATGTGGCCCATGGGCCTCTTGTTCTATATTCAATTTAGTACCGGACATTCTTCCAAAATTTTCTATTATTTTTATGGCATCTTTTAATGATTCTACATTTTTTAATGGAAACGTACAGTCATCTGCATGTTGTACGCATTTTAGTTTATTTTTTTGTCCTAAATTAAATCCTTGTATACTTTCTGACGTATTGATCTTTAATACCAAGATTTCTATAACAAATATAAATAGTAAAGCAGAGACAAGACATCCTTGTCTTATGCCTCGTGACATTTTACACCTTCTAGTCAGCCAATTATTATTTTTTACATGAAAGTATGGCTTTGTATATAAAATTTTTATCCACTTTAAGAAATTTCTTCCGAAATTAAGGAGGCCGATTTGGGTTTTTTTGCGGAAAAACTACAATAGCAAAACTCTTTATTTTTTAACCATATGTAATTTAAACCAACTCTAGTTTATTTCCGAAGGTTCATGAAAATCGACCGTCTCGTTCTTTTTAGGGACCATCTCAAAATAGAGGTACATTTACTATAGGAATATATAGGAAACTGTCATTTTCCGCACATCAAAGCAGTTTAAAAAAAATACTACAATAGCTTTTTTTCTCAAATTGTTATATATGATTAGTGATATCATTTCCTACCTTATATGTAAAAAAACACAAAATTCTACCGTCTGGTTTTTAGTGGGGGCCATCTCAAAATATTAAAATGCACCAAATTTTGCTATATTTTTGGATCATCACGAATGATGATTGGTATAATGGATTCATTCAAAAAATGAGGAAAATGTCCTCGAGGATAGCATCATTCTGTATATAAAATTTCAACAGCGTACAATTTTTACTTTTTCTTTTATGTTATTTCTTATAACGTACTCTTACAAAGCTTCATTTTATCATAACGTCATAAAAGCGCAATGGCAATGCTCCCCTACCGCACAACGTAAAAATCGTTTTAAAAATAAAAATTTCCTTAAAAATCTAAATATTTTTATCTGTATTTTGTTTATTGTGTTCAATTTTATAAATGATATCGTAAACATTTCATAAGAAGTATAAATCAACTGTATTATATTAGAATGCGCAAAAAAATGCGCAATGCAAACTAAAGTCGGCCTCCTTAAATTTTTTTAAGTGTTTTAAACAAAAAATCCTATTCAACCGAATCGAATGCTTTCTGAAAATCAGTAAACAATAGAATTCCTTCTTCATTATTTTCTTAACAATAATCATAAATATCTAGAACCAACCTGGCATTTTCACCTATAAATTTTCCTTTGATATAACTATTTGATTTTATTATTTATAAGTTTATTCATTATTATTTGAAGCCTCTTTGCAAATTCAAAAGCTAGAATTTTATAATCGCAATTTGTAAGACTTATTGGACGATAATTATCAAGATTTAATATGGTCCCTTTTTTGTGTATAAGCGATATTACAGAAGCCCGCTGAGAGGATGACAGTTCACCCACTTCGAAAGACCTTACAAGACTTTCATATAGATAAAGTTTTATACGTTTCCAAGACATTTTATAAAATTCCATAGGAATTCCATCTAAACCGGGTGATTTATTTAATTTCATGTTGTATACAGCTTCCGCACATTCATCGATAGTGGGGATCTTATCACAGATTTCTTTGTCTTCATCAGACAAGCAATTTCATGTGTTTCATTGAAGCTGTTTCCTCTCATTGATAATTTATTTATTATATTGTGCGATTGATGTTTATTTTCTAATCTTAGAAAGTATGAGGAATTTTTTCATCCTCATCTATCCAATGAGCTCTAGCTCTCACCTTTGCCCCTTTAACCTTTTTATTTTCAGAATCGGAAAGTTCAATATCCTCAATTTCTTTTACGGGTTTGTATGCTTTTATTTTTCTTAATCGAGTACTCGATGCATAGCTTTTTTAACTGATATTTTTTGATTTCCCATCGTACTTGTGGATCATTTTCCTTACTTATGCTCTCAGGTATGTGGTCAAAAAAATTGTTGATAATATTACAAAAATTCATGTCATATAAAATCGACGTTTTCATCTTCCAATAGCCACTACCCCTCTTATTTGTCAATACTGTACAATAAAAAATGAAGGCCATGTGGTCACTCATTCTAGAAGTTGAAACATCTGGGGGTTTTCTGAGAAAGATTTTTTCAATAGGATAACGTAAATCTTCAGTAGAAAAAATATAATCTATTCTACTTTTCGGGTTATTGCTTGAATCGCACCAAGTGTTTCCCTCTTTTTTCAGGATTAATTTTGTCCCATATATCAATTAGACTAAATTTATATTTCATATTATCTATACTTTTTGAACTTCTGTATTTGGCAACATAGGTTGAGTTAACATCTCCAACAATGATGATATTTTCTTCATTTAAACAATACTGAGATACCCATGATGCCAGTTTTTTTTTTTAAATTACATCATTTACTTTCTGAATTTGGTGCATATATATTAACTAGTGTAACTATATTTTGTTCATATTCAATATTGATTAACAATATTCTTCCATCATCTGATTTATGTACATTATGTATAATAAGGGATAGATTTTTTTGAAATAAAATAGAAACACCTCTACTATGCGCCGAGGTAGAAAAACAATGATAGCTTGAACCTTGCCATCGTGCATTGTAAATATTTTCTTTTTTATTTATACGAGGGTTGATCCAAAAGTATTGTCACAGATGCGATAAAATCGTGAAAAATCCGCGTAAAGTGACAAAAATTCGTGCTTTGAGATATCTACCTAATTCGATTCAGATCTGAAAGTTTTTATGCATTATTATTAATATTTCTGAAGATAATATATTTTGTAGTGCGTGAGGTAAGGATAGTCGCCGCACGCTAGCGACGTCATTTCTAGATCTTTGACGTTCTGGTAGAATTTCGTAATTTAGTACTGTATATAAATTGGCCACGATGCTCTATTTTACATTTTTTTAATCATTTTTTTTTCATAAAGTAACTAATTAATCTTTTTGTTATCGATGAAGTTGTATATTGGGTTATTTAATGTGCGATAAGTTTTTCGAGGTCTCTTCAAGAAGTCATGAACGTAGCTTTATGATACAGCTCATGACGTAAGAACCTAGTTTTAACTTTTCTCCAGAGCGTATATCTTCTGTCTATCTAATTTATTTATTAACATGACATGTTTTTATTAGATATTGGAACCACGTTAAGGGTACCCCTTTCACTCGCTCTTAATTTTAGGTTGATATATCAATTCCAGTACATTTTCTAGTGATTTCTACCCATCGAAGCAAAAAATGCATATCACTATTCGCATGTCCAGCCTTTTTATTCCTTGATCTAGAGACAAAAGACATTGCGTAGATATCCGAAATGGACGGTAACGGTCCCTAATTTTTTTAATACAGTTAGAAAAAGTTTATAATATATCTGTTTCAAAATATTGTGCTGTTTGGGGCTATTTTAAGAATTTGAAGCATGTAATTTATTCATAAATACAAACCTTAAAAAAGACGTACATTCATGACGCGGCGATGTCACGTATATATCATGCTATAAACATCAATATCTTGTTAAGTGTTCAACGAATTTTAATCAAAATTTCGAATTTGAATTTTGATAAGGAAAATTTTGAGGTATCATTTTATATAATACAACGCCAGTGAGAAGCGCGGTGCATAGTGTGACATTACTTTTGGATCAACCCTTGTATAATGGGTTTCTTGTAGGAGTACAATTTGACAATTAATATCTCTAAGCCAGTCATATAAAGTTTTCCTTTTACAGTAATCATTAAGTCCGCGCGCGTTAAGCGACAATAACTTTAAAGATGACATTCAAAAATGGTCGATGAGTTCATTTGACATACATGTATTTGAAGAAGCTACCGTTTTTCTGATGACTTTTTCTTTTTAATATTCTTTCGTAAATTTTCCGCTGCATGGGCAATGATATCCCCCATGATGTTCTTTCCCGGCCAGGCCCTCGGTGAGGTTTTGACTGTTATCTCGTATGATATCCTCACTTCAAGTTGATATTTACATGCAATACATTATCATTAACCTGTGTTATCAAAGCCAGTATTTCCAGTGTGTTCATGCGAGACGATTGCCGGAGCTAGATAGCTTTGTTGATAGACTCTATCATAGAGCATTTGAATAGATCCCTGTAGGGTCCGTCATTATCTCTCCCATCCCATTACACATATTACGAACTACCCATAATAAGATGCCAGCCTCAGTAGGCCAATTCTTATGCCCTTAAATGAATTTTACTTGATATTATCACTTGGAGAAAACAATATAATTACAAACCTTTTTAATCAACAAGTAATTTAACAAGATGAGCTGAAAGGAAAAATAAATCTCTTTGCACATCAAAGTATTGAAATATGGCACTTTATGGTTTATTAGGACTAATTCTTGTAAAAAGGTTTATGTCTAATTACTTATGACTACCTACCATTTACATGAGGAAAAATTGTGGGGATTCCCCACTCACCTTTTTGTAATCAGTGAGTAGTTTAACAATGTAAACTAATTAAATGAAAAAAGAATCTTTTTGTACATATCAATGAATATGGCACTTAAAGTATTGTAAGCACTGGTTGTTGTAAATATGTTTACATCCATGTTACAAATAACAACAATACATCTAAGTTTAACTTAAAAGAGTCAAGATTTTCAGAGTATTATGGCCAAATATATATAAATAATACATGTATCATAAATTGATACAGGCTTAAATCATGGTCACAACTTAGATCTAAGATCATGGTCACAATCCAGATCTAAGATCAAGGTCATAATTCAGATCTAAGGTCATGGTCACAATCTAGATCTAAGGTCATGGTCACAACCCAGATCTAAGGTCATAGTCATTACCCTTATCTAAGGTCATGGTCACAATCCAGATCTAAGGTCATGGTCATAACCAAGATCTAAGGTCATGGTCACAACCCAGATCTAAGGTCACTGTCACAGCCCAGATCTAAGGTCATGGTCAAAACCCAGATCTAAGGTCATGGTCACAACCCAGATCTAAGGTCATTGTCACAACCCAGATCTAGGGTCATGGTCATTAACCTTATCTAAGGTCATTGTCACAACCCAGATCTAAGGTTATGGTCACAATCTGGACCTAAGGTCATAGTCACAACCCAGATCGAAGGTCATTGTCCCATTCCAAACCTCAGGTCAAGTTGCACTGTTTAAAAAAAAGTCTCTGAACTGTTACAGATGGCAGGTGTTCATATAACAAGTCAAAACTTTAATACTAGTTGAATGAAAAATTTAACAAAACTATAAAAATAGAAGTAGTTAAACAACAATGAAAACAAAAATTGATGTTTAAAAAACAATATCTCCTTAATAAACAAATGAGAGAAAATATGCATATATTTAAAGCAGTCTGAATAATATTAGAATTACTAGAAGCTTGTAAGCATCTTCTGAATTCCTGTTGATCAATTTAAAGAGGAATTTGTTATTATCATCATTGAATCAAAGCATAACAAATACACAAAGCACTGAGTATACATGTATGTGTGATGCAACAGTCTCCTTCTCTTGTTGTCATTGGTCTCTGCCTCTCACTGACTCCACTGTATGACCCCGTCCTTCAGAGTTGCCTGACCACTGGCCACCAGCTCCAGCGCGAGCGGAAAGGCTTTATGCTCCACTGTCTTCACCCTCTCGGCCAATGAGGCAACAGTATCCCGGGGATACACAGGTACCGACTCCTGTACAACTATGGCGCCTGCATCCACTTCCTCCTAGTCACCAGAAACCAGATCAAGAAATCCATTAGGGAGTTAAATATCAAATTCATTTCACGTCAACCTATTTAAACAATTGGGTAGTCAAAAAATTCAAAATTTCAGGTTTTTTTGCAAGTGCTTGAAATTAAAGCAATTAAATCAAGAAAAACTATTATAATACCTTTTTTATGTTTAATGGTACATGTACATAGCTTGCCACCTAAATTAAAATGTGAAGAATTGTTATCCACTCACTAACCTCTACAAAGTGGACAGTGCACCCAGAGATTCGAACTCTTGCTGCAATGACTTGTTCGTGGGCGTTGTGCCCCTTGAAGGAGGGCAGCAGGGAGGGGTGAATGTTTAACATATGTCCTCTCCACTTCCTTACAAACTCTCCTGTACAAGAACAGATAACATTTACATGGAAGGTTTTTTAAGTTCTTCATTAGCTTTAATTCCAAATACATGTACATGTACTCAACGGTGTAGTTTACATTTTTACAATTTATCCAAGGACAGATATTTACTGACCACTAATTATCTTACCAGGCAAAATTTAATTTATATTTAATTTGTTCTAGTTCAATATACATGGTCTAGCTTATACAGCAGTGTAGTTTACAATTCATATCTGCAGACAGATGTTTACTGATCACTAATATTCATACCAGACAGAATCCTCATGAAGCCAGCCAGACAGACAATCTCCACCCCCGCCTTTCTCAGACATCTGTCCACCTCCATGTCAAACTCTTCCCTACTTCCAAACTCTTTGTGGTTTATTACCTGGCAACGAGTCATCAAATGAAAACAGGGAAACAGTAATAGTGAAAGTTCAAATAAAATTAGGTTAGAAAGTAATGAAAAGAGGTCAAACAAGTGACAGGTAAAGGTCAAAGAAGTTGCAGCAAAAGATCAAATAAGCAAGGTTAAATATGAAACAATAATAAGATTAACATGTAATAGAGAAAGGTTTAAGAGCAATATTTCAGCTACACTGCCTATCCAGCAGGTATGGAAATGCTATAAATATGTGACTAAGTATGCTGAAAACAGTTATCAAAGGAAAAACTAGTAAGAATAAAGATTTAAAACAATGTCTAACTTGAGTTTGAATCCCTGCTTTCTGAGCACGCTCGAGGCCCTGTACCCCAGCCTTGTTTGAGATCACCAAGACAATCTCTGAGGAATAGTTGTTGTTTGCTCCTGTAGTATTGTCAATCAAAGCCTGAAGATTGGTTCCTAAGAATATGGACAAAACAAAATACTCAAATATTTTTTCTAATTACTAGTACATGTATTTTAAATTCAAAGGAAAGTACTTGAAAAAGTTATATGCAAAATCCATGATGAACTCTCCTCCAACATACCTGATCCTGAGATGAGCACTCCAACTCTCCTTTTGTGGGAAACACTTGGGGCTTTCCAGGAGTTGGTCAAGGCGAGCTGTAGATTCTCAATCACTACTCTCCTTTCACCTACAGAAAGACAAACATGATTTGATTACTTCTGCTTATACAGTTGTTTTCTGTCTACTTTTGAGTACAATAATTTTCATACCCGTAATTAATTTCATATTCTTTTGTTATCGAAATCTAGATCTTTACAAAAACTGACTTCATGTGCATGTCCTCCAATACCATTACCTTGTTTTTCACAGAGTCTTCCAATGACCGAGGCTGTTAGTCCCGAGGTCAATAGTTGCTGGAGAACAGTTTCTGTCACAGATTTGTCTACAACCAGAACACCTCCAATTCCACAGTTGAATGTTAGACTCATCTCGGAGGCCTGGATGTTTCCCTGAAATTACAAATAACACCGTTAAATATAATTTTTTCCTTCACCTTTTCAAAATGAAATACCCCTTGCTTTCTCTTGATAAAGTGAAATGTACATGTAGCTTCAGGTACTTAGCGTAGTACATATGAGAAAAGAATAGGAATTTGAAGTGCTTGCATTATTCTCACTTTATGAGCCAGCCAGCCAAATACTGGAGGTATGGACCACAACCCAGCATCAATCTGAGCCTTCAGGTTTCCTGGCAAAACGCGTGGGAGATTCTCCATCAAACCTCCCCCTGTGATGTGACAAAAAGCTTTCACATGACCCTGATGCATCAGAGGCAATACCTCTTTCACATAAATTCTTGTTGGCACCAGAAACTCTTCTCCTGTAATTCAAGAAAGATACAATAACTTTTAAAATGTACATTAAATTAAATTTGTTTATTTTCAGCCATGAAGTAACAGCTAGAATTTAGTTCATAGGAAAACAACCATTATTTTTATACATAAACCATAAAATGTCTAGACTTCAGACATACCAAGAGTCTCTCCATTGTTGAAGGGAGAAGGAGCATCATAACCAAGCCCAATTTTTTCCAATACTTTTCGCACCAAACTGAACCCATTACTATGAAGACCACTAGATGACAGACCAATCAGGTTATCTCCCTCTTGTATTTGTTGCATTCTGGGAAGGAGTTGACCTCTTTCAACTGCTCCCACTGCAAATCCCGCTAAATCGTAGTCCTCACCATGGTACATCCCAGGCATCTCGGCAGTTTCTCCACCTGGCAAGAAGATGATTGACTATGAAAATGTACATGGAACTTCTCAATGGTATATACCTGTTCATGTACAGTATTTGTGTAGTACATCTACATGTTCCAGTACAATATATGTAATGTAAATGTCCTGTATGTAAGTAACAAAGCCTCACCCACTAGTGCACAGTTGGCCTGTTTACACCCAGTAGTGATCCCTCTGATGACCTCTTTAGCTACGTCCACATTCAGGCGACCTGTGGCAAAGTAGTCCAAAAAGAACAGAGGCTCTGCTCCGTGCGACAAAATGTCATTCACACACATCGCCACTAGATCTATACCTATTGTGGAATGTTTTCCCATATCCTGGGCAATCTATGATAAAAAATGTCCATAAAATTTTTATGGAGTTGTTCTTATCAACTAAAATTACTTATAATGTGTGTGCAGAATTTCGTTTTTCTTCTGAAAAAGAGCAATTTGATTTTCTGAGGCATTAAGATAAGTACAAAAAAAAATTTACAAAATAAAAGCAAACTAAATGTATGCTACCATGTAATTATTACACACCAAGTGATATTAATTTTGATTATTAAACTGCATTATATGTATGCACAAACAAAGTTGATGTATGACCTCCCATACCTTGAGTTTGGTCCCAACTCCATCTGTTCCTGACACCAGTATAGGGTCCCTAAATCCAGCAGCCTTGATGTCAAACAAAGCACCAAAGCCACCCAGACTAGCATCGCATCCTGGTCTCTGAGTGTTCTTAGCCAATGGCTGGATAGCCTTGACCAAGCTGTTCCCAGCTTCTATATCAACACCAGCATCTCGGTAAGAAAGATATGTCATTCTAGATGGAGGCTTCCTAAAACATACAAAATATACAGACCTGAATTGATACTGACACAAAGTTAGGAGCATTTTAACAAGAACATGCACTAATATTTCCCCACTCCATCATATTACTTCTTTAAACCAATGTCTAAAATGCTTGACATTAAACTTTGGATAGAAATCAATTTCTTCTTTATCCTTTGAGTACTATCCCACTACATTCACAGCACTGTGTTAATGGTCCTTACCTCTCCAGGACCCTGAATCCTATGTCAGATCTGTGATAGGCGCCATCAAACTGAATGAAACCCGCCCACCGCTGGGCATCTGTGCATGCTGACTGGAGGTCGGAGTTCATCGCTACGACAGCAAGGACACGTCCTCCACTAGTGACGATGCTTTGTTCCTGCTTGGTGGTTCCTGCATGAAACACTAGAACTCGGGGTCCCATCTTCTCCACCCCATCTACACCTGCAACAATCAACAAAATCAGATAATGTTCACATTCAAATGTATATGGATTTTCTAAATTTTCTTCAAATAGTTTTTCTTCATGAGATTACTATTCTTCTTATTAACAGTTCACATGTTTACCAGTATTTAAATTTAATTAAGCTTAAAAGAATAACTTAAAGTTTATTATTTTGAAATCAGAAGGCAAGCCCTGTAATATTTGTAATTTTCTCTGTAATTTGTATTTTTTTACAAATGAAATAATCATACAATGACATAAAATCTATGAAACATTTATATACCACTGATAGGTAACCCTTTCTTGTACCCCCCTGGGTAACCCCCACTGGCCAGGACCACGCCTGATGTATACAGGTCGCGCGTGAACTGAGGGAGGTGCTGACGGAGAGTTCCCTCCACACAGGAAAGACAAATCTCATACAGGTCAGACTCCAAAAGAGGTAAAATAGACTGAAAAAGCAAATATCAGTATAAAGATTAGACAACTTGAAAAAAAAAATACACAAATCAAACTACAACAAACCATCAGGCTTGACTTAATGATATGTATGCACATATACATAAACTTCCTTTTACTGTCCAGAAATATTTTGGACATATTACAAGTGTTACAAATTGACCATTGGATAGGTTATCGGTTTACTGAAATGAAAACATGGCTTCGGACTGGGAATCCATGTTAAACTGGACAATCTATAGAATGACATACTCGTTCACATAGTGCTGAACATAGCATTTTAACTGTCTGACATGTGAGATATTTGCCAACGTTAACTCTATGGTCTTCATAAACCAGTAATGGAGTTTGACATCCCTACCTGGGTTTCTGGGTCGCCAAACCGACAATTGAACTCAAGGACTTTGGGTCCAGAACTTGTGAGCATGATCCCAGCATACAGCACACCTACAATCACATGACAGACTGGTCAATAATCAGTGGTCAATGGAGGATAATGGCTAACAAAATATGAACATCATCCATGGGAATATGATACACTTGAACATTGAGATGCACATCTTGGTATCATTGTTATACCAAACAATGACCATCAGAAATATCAGAATTAATTTATCCTAACTACCAATCAAAACTGTTAAACAAAGAAAGATACCATCATCATTATCTACAATAATCTTCTATGCTTCAGTGTTCAAGAAACAGGGATGGGGTCAATCACATTGGAAAGTATTTAATTAAATTACAACTACTTGCATAAAACCTTCAATTAAATTACCATTACCATTACAGGGATTTTCAAATGTAATTAATTAAATTACAATTACTTTGAAAATGTAATTAATTAAATTACCATTACAGGGATTTTCAAATGTAATTAATTAAATTACAATTACTTTGAAAATGTAATTAATTAAATTACAAATTACATTTGAGAAAAATACATTTATTGAATTGACATGACATTGTACAAATTTTGGCATGAAAATTTACTAATGATTCAGTTGCAACACCTACACATGTTCACAGTTGCATTTAATGTGCATTAACTATTCAGTATTCATACCCCCTAACATCTATCATGTCTACAAGTCTTTTCTGGGACACTGAAACTGAACATTTATATCCACTTAATTCTTCCTAATAAACAAATTGGAAAAATACAGGTAAAATGGGGGTAGAGAGCAGACTATACAGGTAATTGTTATCAAAACACAATTCACACCTATTGATCTGCTGGTCATTACGGGAACCCACCAAGTGAACAGATTTGGCAATAAAAACTTAAAAACCAAATTGAAGCAATAGCTCAAGGTCAATTAAAAAGCATGACTTCATAGTTTATACAATTTTTTTTTTCAATTCAAATAACATTGATTTTATTTGTAAAATAAACACATCATTTTTTTATCCAACTCAATAAGAAACATTAATTATTCCAATAATTAATTAAATTATCAAGGAAAAGAGATAGAGCATGTCATTAAAATTATTTGGTCTCTAACAAATTGATAAATATTTGTCACATTGATTTCATAAATTTGGGATCCTAAATTATGATTAGATAGTCAATCATTGAACAAATTTATGTTCAAAACTACATGTATACTTGGTAAAAAATAATAATATATATGTAGTTAAATGCATTTTCCAACTTAACCTGGTGTTTGTATTTTTTTTTATACTTATGTACTATTGGAAGTGTGGGAGACAATGGATCGGTTCCTGCAGCTTTCTTATTCATATATACATCAGTGTGTAATTGAAAGTAATTGAAAAGTAATTTGAATTACATGCCTTTTTTGAAAGTAATTAATTAAATTACCATTACATGTAATTGAAAATATGGTCAATTACACATTACTTTCAATTACATCAAAATTTGTAATTGCACTCAATTACGATTACAAATTACCATTACCCCATCCCTGTCAAGAACCTCGGAAATTTTACATTACATGTATTTATGCTCAGTTCTTATATCTAATGGATATTTATTCTTTACCCACAAAAGGGAATCCCTCCTTCTTCATCCCATCCACAGCTCTCTGTAGCACGGCCTGTCTGACTGTCTCCAAGTCTGTTTCTGATATCTATGGTAACAACAAAACAATGTGATATCTAGAACAGCCTGTCTCCAAGTCTGTGTCTGATATCTATGGTAACAACAAAACAATGTGATATCT
>WFKH01010931.1:65586573-65619868 GCA_016163765.1 Magallana hongkongensis
GTAGGAATGTCATGTCTGGACATGAACTCTTTAGAGAACTCCTTACTAGCCTCTATCTGGGCAGCCTTAGCACTGGGGCCAAAACAGGGGATTCCTAGCACAGGGAGAAGTGAGTGGAAGAAAGACAGGGATAACAGGGAACAACGCAGAGAGCTCTCACAGGGATTGTTGGAAGTTTTCAGGTTTATATCATAACATCTAACAAAATATTACACACTATTTAACAATGAACAGCAAATCTAAGAGTAATGAAATCTGTTGTTCATACAAAAATATTGAGTAAAGGTTGAACACTTCAATACTGTGATAAAAGTTGAGCTTCAACAGTGTTATAAGGATTTTCTCTGAATTCAACAACATATCTTTATCATGGGGCTCTCTACACTTGTTTTAAGAAGCATGCATAAAATAATGAAGAATAGATAGTATATAAGAAAGGAGAAAGTAAGGATATACATTTATGAAAATACAATGTGGTCAAAAAAGTTGTGACTTCATTGACAACCCTGTTTACACACAAAATGCTATGAAAAATTATTCTTTTTAAGTCAATTTCGTGATATTTTCTATGTGTCTAAACGTCTATGTGTCTACTTAGATAAATGTTTTATGCAGAGAAAACAGTTCCAGGGACTATAAAGAATTGTATGAAATTGTCTTGCATGCTATAGCCTTTATGTTATAATATTCTTTTGTCTGTCATTTGATTTCACTTTGACTGTATGCCAACATGGTGATGTCAATAAACTGAATTGAACTGAATTGAATTTTCCGATGAAAGATTTTAACAGAATGATTATCCATAAAATATTAGGACGGGAAACAATAAGAACATGCTACTCTTTTCACACTTTTTGATTGGTTACCTTGACTATTAAGGTGGTCAGCTATGCCGGCGGCCAGAGGGTCCTCCGGACCAACCACTACCAGTGCCACAGACTCTTTCTTACAAAAGTCCACTACTTCCTCAAACTTCTTCAGATTGAGAACTATAGAATACAATAACAAACATCTAGCCTACTTTATAATAATGATGTAGTTCTGAATTTATTTGCCTGTAGTTTTGAAGTAATTGTTGTTATTTGACACATTCATTTAACTTTTTGTTCCATTGATAAATATCATAATTATACAAGTAGGGGTTCTATAATAAACAATAAAATCATCCAATACATTTTTAAAAGAATGTTTCCGGTGGAAATTTTGGAGAAGCAGTACTCACCCACATTGCTAGTTTTGGGACTGCTCTCTGTTCCAGCATTCCCTGGGGACACATAAACATGTCGGACATTTGCAGATTGTGTCAGTTTCCATGACAATGCATGTTCCCTGCCTCCCCCTCCTAGTACTAAAACTGTTGCCATGATAACCTAAAATGACAGAGATACACTCAATTATACTAAGTGCCATTTTGTTAACTCGATCATATGTTGTATATATTGCACCTAAACTCAATCAAAAACTTTCCAAGATTTCAATCTTAACATTTATAAGAATTGAAAAAAGAAAGAAAAATTCTCCAAACAACTTTCATTTAGCTGTAATATTTGCAAGGACAAAACTGTTTCACATATGAAAAATGACGTAAAAATTGTACATGAAGAAAAATGATGTAGAAATTGTACACTAAGCTTGTGATGTTAAGTTTAAATTTGGCTAATGATTTCAGTAGGCAGGCGGATAGATAGAATGTTCTATTGTTAAAATGACAGATGTTGTTCAGACCCGGTTTAAAGATAGAATTCGCCCCCTTTACTCGCTTCGTAGCAAATGAAATAAATATAGCTTTGTATCTCGCCTAAATTTTCATACAGTACTATAGATTCCTAATTAAACGCGAGGAATTAATTTACGCCTAAAATCGCGAGAAGCAACCCTTGTGGATTTTAAAATCTCGCTTTTATTTTTCAGACAGTTTTGAACTATAGGAAATTATAAAAAAAAATTGGTGATCGAGATTTTATATTCTCGCTAGAGGTATAACGATACGGTGATATATCGATCATATTGATCATGAGGGCCCACGATTCGCGTATCGTATCGTCACATGTGTATCGTGATACACTGTATGAGTTAATTTTCATTGACTTTCTAGAATAGTTACATTAGGCTGAGTATACATATCAAAGACATTAGGAAACTTCAATTAAAGTTAGAAATAAATTGTTCATTTTGTTCTTATGAATCAAATTTTATTTCTCTACAATTTGTTGATTGATTTTGTAAATAGTTGACATTTTCTTCGTGCAATACTATTTCTTATAGATAGACATAGCAGTTTATTTATAGTTAACAACTATATCGTGATACATGATGTATCACATTAATATATCATGATACATATCGTTTCGTGAGGTAGCTGGCGATACTCAAGCCTAATTCTCGCGATTTGATACAAAACATGGGAATCGTGGAATTAAGTACTCGCGTAAAAAATAAGGAATTTACAGTATGACTGGTCTAAAATACCTCCATTGTTGCTCCTTATAGTCCCATTTTACCACATTTATCGTTTTTGCAACAAAATCACTACTGTTTAACATCATATTTGAAAATTTGCTGTTTACAGTCGCCATATTAATGATAAAATTAGAGACATTCTGTGGGTGATTTTTGGCAAACATAGAAAGAGTGTAAATGCTTTGGTATGACCCATTAAATGGATATTTTGTGGACTTAACTTCATACACATGTTCAAGAAGTTTGTAATGTTAATTAATGCATTTTCCCCCTGCAGATTATTTTTATCAAACTAAAAAACAACGTGAAGCAGATTGGCTTCAGGGCTGCTACATTGCAAGTGTATGGGACAAATTCTTACTGTGACCTGAGCGTAGCCTGGTCATGGAAAGATTATTTTTTCTAGCAGGCGGAGGATCCAACTGTTTGCGTTCTCTCTCAAAAAAGAACCAAAAAACAAGAGGCCCATGGGCCACATTGCTCACCTGAGCAACAATAGGCATTATAAAATCAGCTTAATGATGTCATAATACAAAATATCTGGACAATGTAGTATAATACATGTAGATCCTGTATAAATAAAAATCCATTTTTCCCTTTGATATTCTTATGTTTATAATCAAGTCCCTTTTCTAACAGGATGATTTTATAGTCATATCACATATGAGCATTGCAGTTCTCAACAAGATCCTAGACAATTGTTTATACATGGGATATAAACTTTCATCAAACTCTGAACCCCATGTGAGGCCCAAGAATCGTCCAGGGGCCAAAATCTTAACAATTTTAAAGAATCAGCAATTTGTCAAAATGCTTGCATATAAGTAAAACCATATACATTCCTCCAGATTTTGATTTTAACGAATTTGAATCTACACTACCTGAGGTTGCTTTTCACTAAAGTTGCAGCTTTTCTAGGCAAATGGTTATTTGGGAGATTTTTAAAGATTTTTCTCTATATATTCCTATGTAAAAATTTGTCTCCCCCTCCTCCCTCCCCATTGTGACCCCCTCCTACCTCCGGGGATCATGATTTGAACAAACTTGAATCTACCCAGTCCTTACCTGAGGATACTTCCACACAAGTTTCAGCTTTTCTGGCCAATTGGTTTTTGGGAAGAAGGTTTTTAAAGATTTTTCTCTATATATTCCTATGTAAAAATTCAACCCCCCCATGGTGGCCCCATCGTACCCCTGGGGATCATGATTTGAACAAACTTGAATCTCCCCATCCTAAGGATACTTCCACACCAGTTCCAGCTTTCCTGACTGATTGGTTTCTGAGAAGAAAATTTCTAAAGATTTACTCTATATATTCCTATGTAAAAATTTGACCCCACATTGTGGCCCCACCCTACCCCTGGAGGTCATGTTTTGAACAAGCTTGAATTAACCCTACCTGAAGCTGCTTCCACATAAGTTTCAGCTCTCCTGGCTAATTAATTTTTGAGAAGAAGATCCACTTTATATATTCCTATGTAAAAATTCGACCCTCCATTGTGGCCCCACCATACCCCCGGGGATTATGATTTTCACAACTTTAATCTTCACTAGCTGAGGATGCTTGCACATAAGTTTCAGCTTTCCTGGCTGATAAGTTTTTGAGAAGAAGATTTTTAAAGATTAACTCTTTATATTCCTAGTTAAAATTTGACCCCCCATTGTGGCCCCACCCTACCCCCGAGGATCATGATTTGAACAAACTTGAATCTTCATTGGCTGAGAATGCTTTCACACCAGTTTCAGCTTTCCTGGCTGATTAGATTCTGAAAAGAACATTTTTATTCTATATATTCCTATGTCAAAAATTAGACCCCCCCCCCCCCCATTGTGGCTCCACCCTACCCCCGGGGGTCGTGATTTTCACAACTTTGAATCTTCACTAGCAGAGAATGCTTCTACATAAGTTTCAGCTTTCCTGGCTGATTAGATTCTGAGAAGAAGATTTTTAAAGATTTACTTTATACATTCCTATGTAAAAATTCGACCCCCATTGTGGCCCCACCCTACCCCCGGGGGTCATAATTTTCACAACTTTGAATCTACACTACCTGAGGATGCTTCATCATAAGTTTCAGCTCTCCTGGCCACATGATTCTTGAGAAGAAGATTTTTGAAAATTTCTCAAAATTTTCCAATAATTCTCAATTATCTCCATTTGAAAAAGGGCGTGTCCTTAATTTTCACAACTTTGAATGCCCTTTGCCTAAGGGTGCTTTCAGCTCAGGTGAGCTAAAAACTTTCTCTGTTTAATCCAAAAAATCTACGCTTTAGTTTAAAGAGACAGTACGGCTGAAAACACATGTGTGAATAACTACAAGATCTTCGCTCAACTACAGTCATCATGGTATATGAGGTAAAAGGGACTCTCTAAACGGAACACATCATCACTTTCCCATAATTTATTAATGGTTTACCAATTTCAGTTCATTTTAAAATGAACAGACAAAAATATGTCAAATAACCCCTCAAGGGGCCTCACTTACAAAAATGAATTTAGGTTGTAGCAACTCCTATGATAAATACGCAAAATACATTTACAGTTACAGTAAATACGCATGGCTAATAGTATAGAAGGCTGAACCCCGTAACACGTTGCGATGTAAATATTTATGGGTTATTCGTAATTATTAATTCTAATGAAATAATTAGATTTATTTCATGGAGAAATTTGTAATTTTCTGAAAGTTTGTACATTATGAGTTATGACATTATAAGTAGTACAAAAATACCAAACCTGATCGGAAAATTTTTTCAAGTTGTTTTTTTAATAAGATGCGCCGTACTGTCTCTATAACTTTAGCTTATGCTTTGACTAGGCATGCAGGCGGATCCCAAAAATGTGTGCATTTCAAACAGATTTTGTTCTCTATTTACAACGAATAATCTGCGCTCAGCCCAATGGTCACGCCGTTTACATATTATCAATGAGTATATTTTGATATACTGTATGTTTACCTTTTCCTAGTAAGATTCTCTGCTTTTTCCTATTTTGAAACTGTCTCTAATTAAAAAAATCTACGCTTGGCCCACAGATCACACTGTTTACATATTACAATGGAGCTCAATGATTAGCATTGATGATTCAATGAGAAAATATGGTATATAGGCAACGCACGGGAGCATTGTCTTTCAAATCAAGTTTTTTAATTAGTTAGAAACATAAAAATAACTATTTAAAGTTATACACAGACTTTACATATACGAAGCAAAAATGTTTAAGCAAGGACGTGAATTCTAAATAAGTATATAAATACGTCCTTAAGGACCAGGCAAAATTTATTACAATGATGGGACCGGTACAAACAGGCATGGGATAATGACTTTGTTTATTAATAAAAAGCATGGAACAAAAACTTTTTTTAGTATTAAATACCCATGGGACGAACACTTTTTTATTAAATGAGTTACAGTTCTCAACTCAAGAGAAACTTTTATTATTTTTAAACATATTTTATTTTTTAAACACAAAAAATCTTTTTAAAAATTCATCTAAGAGAGAGTTACTCCCCTTGTTATCCGAAACTGTTCCTTGCTACCTTTAACTTAACTTTAACTTACACTAACATTCAAGCAAAAGATATCCAATGTCTTAAAATTTGAAAGCTTATGCAATTCTGAGAAAAAGTATGCCTCATATTGCCAATTCCACTGAGGTTTAAGAAAAATATGGTCATGAACCCACCATTTCCACTTACCTCTATTTAACACAGATTCATAGAGCTCTCCTTCAGTAAAACATATTAATTTAATCTTTTAGAGGTCAATTGTTGATCAACCTTCTTTAATAGAAACCTTATTCAATACTACATACATCTACATGATATTATCATGATAAAAACATCACACCACTTAGAAATACCCTTACATGTATACCCTCCCCCTATCTTTTGATTTTCATAAAAAGCATTAGTTTGAATATTTTACCTAACATTACAAAACTTGTGGCAATTTCCTTGAGTGATCATTTCTCACACATATTTGAAATAATCATCACTGATGCTAAGAATTGCTCTTTTTTGGTAAATTGGATGATTTGTAGCATTTTTATTCACAAATAGACATGCCCTCCTGCATGTGGTTTCTTGTTTCCATGAAAAAAAGTAAGCTAACAATCATATTTAGTAAATAATTTATCTATTCTGGTTTCTATTAAGTCTGCTTTTATTAAACCATGCTAAAACAGTAGGACCTACAAGTGTGATGCCTTACAGCCTTAAATTAAAATAAAATTCAAACACACCAGGGTAGCTGGAGACGGATAAGAATTTCATGAAAAATGTTAAAATTTTACATGTAGTGTTTCTACATTTTTGATGCATATACATGTATGTACAATAAAAGGGTAAAAAGATGTTGATTCTTGTTCATTTCAAAAGTAGAAATCATAGCAGATGTTATTTGAAGGTCAAATGTACATTTACATATCCTACATGTAATGTTAATGGCGATAATTAGAAAGAGGGGGGGATGATTTTTCAACCATGTAAATACATCTAAAATATCACTTTTGGACAGGAAGGAGCATAAACTTTGGTTTTTAGAGATTTTGTTTACTATGATAACTGCATTTTCTTCATGTAAACTACATATGAAAGAAAAATATTCTTTTATAAAAAATATTGGGTTATATTAGTCAGGTTGCTTAATGTTATTTCATAAAATCAGACAGCAAAATTGCTGCAAATTTATAAATTTAATGATTAAATTGATTAAAACTGTTTTAACTGTTTAAATGTATTTATTCTTATCTCAGTAATTAACTTAAGCCTATTAATTGTCATCAGGATAGGAAATTCCTACTTTCTATGCCAATTTACTCAAGTGGTGGCCATTCTTCACTTTTAAGAGGGAGTTAATCCCCTTCATGTACAAACACTGTACTATAAGTACTATAGTATATAAAACAACTGTAAAAATAATTGTTTACATTGTACTTTTTGTTGCAACAATCTCACAAATTATATAAAGATGTATATCCATGGGACAGTAACTTTTTTAAGCCTAAAGGTATGGGAGTTTTTTTTTCAATGTGAAAGCCATAGGACATGTCAATTTTTTTAATGAATATTTTTTTGTACTGGTCCCATCATTGTGATAAATTTTGCCTGGTCCCTTAGTTTTATAAAAGTTCTCGTCTTCTCTTCGTACATGTCCGCATGCCGACAATGAACGTGTCAAACTAAAAAAAAACAATAGCAGAGCATACTAACCTAGTGAGATTCACGTAAAATACTTTAAAACAGCTGTCAGTGTTGATGTAGCTGTCACTTTGCAGTGTCATAAATGTATAGAAAGTTCATGAAGTAAACACTTCTCACGTGTAACAAAACGGGAAATTTAACTGGAAGTCGATATCTGAACACTAACCAAGAAACCAACAAGAAACTGAAGGTTTTTTCCGAGTCAAAATATTATAAAAATTCTTAAAAAATTTTTATTTCAATTTTTAAATTGATGCTGCTATATTGTAAATCATTTATGAGACCATTCGTGCTTAAAATTTAAATCAAATCACTATGTTTGAAATAGTATATGTGTCACTATAAGACTTTCGTCGTTTGGCAACTTAAGCAGTATTTTCGTCGTCTCATAAATGATTTACAATATAGCAGCATCAATTTAAAAATTGAAATAAAAATTTTTTAAGAATTTTTATAATATTTTGACTCGGAAAAAACTGATTGTGAACAGAAATAATAATTAAATAAATCTGCCTTTAATTTTTGTCACTTATTGACAGGCTTTGTTCGTCACTTTTAAAGTCTTTTCGTGCTTACAATAATTAAAATACAAGATTTGATGCATGTTTTCCCAATAAATTGATTATTTGATGGCGATGATGAGAGTTGACGATGGGCAGAGTTCGATCGGTTTTCTGTCCACGTGGGCGCCAGCTGTCGCGCGCCTTCTCCCCAACAAGATGTCTGTGTCTCGGAGAATCTTCCTTGTGGTGGTTTCTCTGCTGATACCAGCAGTGACTACCCAGAGTATCTCACAAAGTAAGAATTTTATACTTTATTTATATTTTAGGGGTCCAGAAATTGAATTAATAAGAGTCTTTGAATAACTGCATTAATTTTATGTATTCTTTCTTATACACACATGAATAATAATACACCCCAGTAAAAACACTACAACCCTTTGACTTATACTTTACGTCTGTCAAAAGATGCGAGGTTTTCGCGTTTCACTGCTTGTGTGTCTAAATCAATTGTGCGTTGTTATATCTGATTCATTACTTTTTTCGTTTATATTCACTGCCACTGATACTGTTCTTTTGACTGCCACTGTAACTGTCCTTATATTCTCCCTCACTACGTTCGTCCGAATATAAAACAATAAAGTGCTAAATGAATAAAAACAACAAGTATTACATAGGTACTCTGCTCGCTAGCGTTTATTTTATTTTACACAAAAACACATATTAACAACCATCTGTCAGCCCAAAATCAACGCATTCCATATCATCTGCCATTTTACCTTTCTTAAAATACAACTAGCAAGCGAGCTTAGAGTGCCACGCCACCGCATGGTCCTACTATTTATATTACCTGATCACCTGACCCGAAACCCATTCGAGTACGTATGAAAATCCATCACGCACAAAATTTTAATTTACCTCCTAGTTATACACGAGTATGACCACCTGGACTACATGAAGGTCATCAAGGGAGGGAAGTTCCTGACCGGGATTAACGACCCCGAGTCTGACAGCGGCGAGTACCCGATACAGGAGGCCGAGGTCAAAGCCTTCTACATAGACACCCACCCCATCACCAACGCTCACTTCTGGTAGGATATTATCTAACATCCATATATTGTATTTTATATATCTATGTTGTGATTATAAAAAAGAGCGCTTTGTTCTTTGGTTTCAAAGTTCGTATTCATACTCCATATATAAAATTATGCTGCGCCGTGTTTCTACATTTTTAAAAAAATAAAATTCCATGCTTATATTGTGAATGGAAAAAAAAAGATCGAATGTCATGAAGTACTCTGGATTCATACTCAATAACGTTTGTATAATATATACAGGCACATTACCACAGTTTCTTAAATTTATAATAAAGGCATAAACAACCACCCCTTCTTTTTTAACAGTGCTAACATTATGAATATGGAAAGTTCACATGCAGCTCATTTTTTTTTAAACAGTTAAACGCGGCAATACCCCTCTCTCCCCAGATTAGAGTTTGATTGGTGAAGTTACTTTTCCCATCCCCCCCTTTTTTTTTGCTTGTCAGGATATTGTAGGTGAGAGGCCCCCTATCAAAAACGATGTTTTGTGCCTGGTATGTTAGGAAGAACATGTCTCCCAACCGAACACTTATTTTAACTGAAAATCAATAATATAAACGTATTGAATACGATCCTATCCTGCTTACCTTTGGAAATCGTGGTGCGACTAGCTAGATTTTTGAAATGGGGGAAGGGGGGGGGGATAATTAATAGAATTTGAGATTACAAGAGTGATAAATTTATCTAGCTATATGTATTTATTATGTATTTATTACATTACTTTTATCCATAATTTTTTGTGGATAGGAAGTTTAAGGAGGCCAAGCCACGGTACGTGACGACAGCGGAGCGCCAGGGTTGGAGCTGGGTCCTGAAGCCGTTCCTTTCCCCCGCCGCCCAGGGTCAGGCCAGGAACGTCCCAGAGGGCACCTGGTGGGTCCCTGTCGAGGGGGCAGCCTGGAACAAGGTGATCAACACATCTTAATCAATAACGGCCAATGGTTTTCGTTATTATCCACCCAATAAAAAAATTCCCAGTGTCTTTGTCTGTGATAACGCAATCTGATTAAAATAAGATCTTTGATCCGCTCTGACAAATTCGATGTCGCGTCACAAAGATCTTTGTGTAGCGACATCGAATTTGTCAGAGCGGATCAAAGATCTTATTTTAATCAGATTGGTGATAACGTTAACACTACGAATCAAATTTGTAACGTATAGTACAATACAATTCATCAATAACGCGGTTGGAGTGTACGACGCGGTTTGCATATTTATACATAACGAAAATAACGTAAAAATGTCAATAGTTTATACTTGAACAATGTCTAAATTAAAATAAAAATAACGTAAACATGTCAATATTTTAATTTAACAATATCTAAATTAAAAATTATAAATATAAGTGAGAAAAAAAATCATTCTTCGATTATTATGAGGTGATCAAATATACGATTGGGCGTGATCAAATCATAAAGCCCTTCGGGTTTTATTGGATTTTTGATCACCCCGACCGCGTATTTTATCACCTCATGCTACTGAATGATTCCTTATTCCTTAATGAAGTTCGTTTCCTTGTGCGATATTTCTGTAAAATGGTTTGAAAATTCTAATATACACGTTATATATTTTTCTCATAATAAAAATATATACCCTCTACCCAATACTACATGTCATTGTATTATAAGGTAGAGGGTACGAAGGGCGTTCAATAAATAATGTCATCGTTGTTACACAAATAACACAATAAGATATTTTTTAATGGTTACCTTCAAAATACTCTCCTTTAACAGACACACATAATATCAACCGATTTATCCAAGCTTTGAATGCATTTATATAATGCTTTTTGGGGATGGTATTCATGTACTGATAAATGGCAGAGCCAAAAGCATTCCTTGAAGCATATCTTCTTCCTGACAAGTGCTTTTTTAATTTAGGAAAAAGAAAAAAAGCACAGGGAGACAAGTCGGGTGAATATGGAGGATGGGGCAAAACATGAACCTTTTCTTTTTCCAAAAATGATCTCACAATCTGTGATTTATGTGCTGGGGCGTTGTCATGAAGAAGTCCAATGTTGCGAATTCCAGACTTTGGTCTCTTCCATTCGTAATGTTTCTTTACTTTCTTCAGCACAAAATTTTTGTATACATGTCCGGTGATTGATCGGCCTTTGAGAATAGCAACTTGAACTATAGGACCTTCACTATTAAAGAAAATTGCGTATAATACTTTCGCATCGTTTGCTATAACAGGGCGTTTTGCCTTTTTAGTCAACCACATCTTGTTATCAATTTTCCTCTGAGGTTCAAAATAATGTATCCATGTTTCATCACCTATAACAATTTCCGAAAAATGTCGTCCATTTCAATTTTTGTAGATTTTAAGTACTAGTAGTTTTCAACACATTTCAACCCGCAGTCGTTTTTGTTTTTCTGTTAATAGGTGAGGTATCCATCTTGAACTAACCTTTCGGAGGCCAAGGTGTTTCTTTAAAATTGTAAATACTGTCCCCGATGAAATGCCTACTAAATTTGCTATTTGTTTAATGGTTAATCGACCATCATTAGTAATGATATCGGTTATTTTTGCAAGTAATGCATCCGTTGAAGTCGTACGAGGTGCTCCAGGACGTTGCTTATCCTAAGGTCTGTTTGGCCATTTTAGAATTGGCTGACCAACCTGTAAACTTGTCTCAATGACATACACTTGTTTCCATACACATCACACAGTTCTTTGAAAATTTCTTTCGAGTCGTTACCTAGTCTGACACATGCTTCTATCACCCCTGCGAATGTTATTGTCATTTAAATTTTAGACCACGTGGTTTTATTTGACCCTTTCAGTTTCGCAGTAAAAATCGTGCCTCGTGTTTATAGTCTATTTCATAGAATCTAGGTACTTGTTATCAAATATAAAATCTAGACGTTTATTGATTTCAAACTTTATCTTCATTAATCGGTGGATAAAATGAGTTCTGGAAATAAATGTTACAATAGAAAAAAATAGGTTTTTATTCTGCTGTTGCTACAATTAACATGTTTAGAAGCGATCCCCCCTAAGGATTAATTTTCGATCCGCGCCTGACCTAGTAATAGCATCAATAGTGAAACAGACTATACTATTTTATGCAGAATGTTCCTTGAAAATGGCTCCATATACTAAGTTTTTATACAAAACAGACACCCATCCTTTTTTTAAAAAGCATGGTATTGCACACCACAAGCATTAAACATGACTATGATTTTATTAAGCAACCCAATGTTTATATTTTCAACCACGTGTAGAGTGGTTGAACACGAACGATAACTCTGTTCTGAATATCACCGTTTAATTTAAATAACTGCTAGATGATGAAATAAGACATACATCTTAATAGATTTTCGTGTTTTAACATAAATCAAAGAAGGATATAATATGAAAAACGACCAGTACTTACGTATTTTGAGAATATTATCCGAACACTTATACTTCCGCTCGAAATTTCACAGGAACTGAACAAATCTCGGGGAAGTCTCGTGAACTTTTATTCGAGCACCTCTGGATTTATTGCATACTTAGCAACGATAAAGAAAATATTCCGAACACATTCGCAGGGGTGTCTATGTAGCCTCTAATTTCAGCCTTATTGGATGATGACTTACCAGTCATAAATTCATACAGTGTCTCGAGTAGGGGTTATATATCAGCTTCTTAAAGGAGTATTCGATGATGAAACGTGGACAGATAAAGCCATAAATAGAATATGAACCAAATCATGCGTGAAAAGAAATTCAAAGGTCAATTGAACCCTGTATTTTGTGCAATCTGATTAGTGACATTATTTATTGAACGCCCCTCGTATACATTTTTAGGGTTTGTGTGTGTATTAGAGGGTATATATTTTTATAATGAGAAACATATATAACGTCAGGTGCCTGTGGTTTAGACTTTAGTGCATTTAAATTTCTGCCTTATTATTCTGAATACACGAGTATATAACCTAGTAAACAAGAGCGCGACATTGCCTTGTGAATCTACTAATAACACACCTGTATAATACAATACACCTATACATCTTGACATCTTTCTGTCTCTAACTGCAGCCCGAGGGCCTGGGATCCACCGTCAGGGACCGCCTCGACCATCCCGTGGTCCACATCAGCATGGAGGACGCCAAGGCCTTCTGTACCTGGACGGGAAAACGCCTACCCACGGAGAACGAGTGGGAGTTTGCGGCGCGTGGGGGACTCCAGGGTGAGAAGGGGAACTCAAATTTGAGACAGGGCTCCAAGGTGAAAGTGAGGATTCCAAATTGAAAAAGTGGGACTCCAGGGTGAGAGGGGGAACTCCAATGTAAGAGAGGGCTCAAGGAAAAAGAGGGAGGGGGCTCCAACTTGAAAAAACAATGGGACTCCAGGGTGAGAAAGAGGGAATCCAGGATGAGATAGGAACTGAAAGGTTGAGAGGGAAGACTTAAGGATGAGAGGAGGAACTCCATGGTGGGATTTTGTCTCTAGGGCAAGAGGGTGACTACAGGGTGTGGAGGGGACTCCAGGCTGTGGAGGACACTCCAGTGTGTGATGGGAACTCCAGGGTGAGAAGGAGACTCTAGGCTGAGATGGAGACTCCTGGGTTAGAGGGTGACTCCAGGGTGAGGGGATACTCCAGGGTGGGATTGGGACTCCAGGGTGTGATGGGAACTCCAGGGTGAGAAGGGGATTCTAGGATGAGATGCGGACTTTAGGGTGAGGGGATACTCCAGGGTGAGGGGGAGCTCTAAGTTGAGAAGGGGACTTATGGTTGAGTGGTGGATTCCAGGATGAGAGGAGTGACTCTAGGGTGGGGGTAGGGGGTGGGGGGCCTAGAGTGAGAGGGGACATGGAAACAGTCGAATTGTTACACAATAAATAATCATTTATTTTCTATCATCAAACAGGTAAAATTTATCCCTGGGGTGATCGATACCAAAAGAACAGGACCAACCTCTGGCAGGTAAAAACTTACTGATCCTACTGCCTACTCCCACATTTTTTATAACTGATTTTCGTGCAATGAAAAGCATTACGAATATATCAAATTTAAAAATGAATATGAGTTGTTTTGAGGCTGTAATAAAATGAACTGAATGATACCATTGTAGGGGAAGTTCCCCGAGGGTAACACGAAGGTAGACCACTGGGAAGGGACATCCCCCGTCGATTTCTACAGGGCACAGAACCAGTTTGGTGAGAATTTATGCATTGAATTTTTGTAATTTGGATATTGTGGGTTCTTCAATTTATGATACATAAATATATATATAAAACAAAGTGAAAGAGGTATATATACCATGTATTGTTGGTTGATACGATATGTGATATATGTTCTACAAAGTGTTGTTTATGCCAACTGTAAGTACAGTAGATGTATGTATAATGCACTGTGTTGTAGGTCTGTACGATATGTTGGGAAATGTCTGGGAGTGGACGTCCACCAGGTACTATGACAGAGTGGTGGACAGGAAGCTACAGGAAGTGATGTACGTGGTGAAGGGAGGTTCCTTTATTGATAGTAGAGAGGGGCACTGTAACAGAATTGTTAGGACGGCGCAGAGGTATTAAAAATACCAACAAATGAAAAACAGAAATCTCTTGATAACTCTTTAAGATGGTTTTCTGTTTGAGTGTTTGTTTTCTTGTATATCATTTCAAATCAAATTAACTTTGGGGGTTGTTGTTTCAGAATGGGTGTACAGCCGGACTACACAGCTCAAAACGTTGGCTTCCGATGTGTGCGTAGTGCCAAAGCCTACTGGGATCTCCATGGACACCGAGACTTACGCCGACCATTCATTGGGGAAAACAGACCAGACCCCCGGGTCAAGCGACAGCCCAGGCACCACAGGAAAGATGAGCTGTAGAGACTGCACCCCCACCCCCGGGGTCTCGGACACTGTAGAGGATCTCGTCACTGGGCACTGTGATGTAACAGGACTAGTGACCATCTAATCACAAAGACAATGGGAAATCAACCAATCAGAATGTAGCATGTGATACTGAAGTTAGAAATAATTATAAGCTTGATGACATTGTATAGATACCGTAAATACAGAATCATTTGATTTTGTTGTTGTTTTTTGTTTTCAGCAAGGGTTTTTCTGCAGAATCATCATTATAACTAATAACATGTTATCCAGACTGAAGATTTATAGCTTGTACTGTATAATACCAGTACATGTAATCCATTGTGATATACATCTATATGACTGTTTCTTTGTAAAAACTCAGTTTCAAAAAAATATAGCCCACAAAAAAGAACTGTCCTAACTGTCAAAACACAAAGCATCATAAACAGAAGAGGACAACCTCTAGTTTCTTAGTTATCAAACACAAAAACAAAAACAGTTGACATTATAGATAAATATTTTATTTTCTTTATAAACATTGATGAGACAAATGGACTGTTTTCTGGTGTTTCTCACTGAAGACAGTAAATGCATGGTATACAAATGACAAGGCACCAAACTGGCTCGGAGGGTTAACCAGCTGCCTCCAATACAAATATCTCGTGAGACGAGCGAGATGGAATAAATATAACATTGTCCAGATAGGAGAGACAGAATAAAAATAAAATTGTATTGACAAGTAAGACGGAAAAGCAAAAAGATCCATCTGCCAATCTGCTGCTGACAGACTGACAGAATGAGAATTAGAACAAATATCTGCCTGATACATAGACAACATTAAAAATTGTCTTGATTCTGTGACTCACATGCTAGACTAGACAATCTTAAACATTGAGACACAAAAGCGGACGGAATCTACTCCAAAAAGTCAGTGTATGTAAATCTGGTGAAATTATAATTCGGTATCACAGCTTTAACATGGGAATGTATCATATTAAAAAAAATCTACTACATGTATTAACTAATTATTTTCTGTTTACATATCTGAAAAAAGTAAATATAAAACTCAAGGATATCTCTCTATTACAACAAACAACTACACAGAACTCTAGATAAGTCTGGTCACTTCCTTACAAAGGCAAGGAAGAGGACAGGGATGTTCTCTATGATCCTACCAATTTACATGTATCTACAGCTACAGAGATGTTACAACATGGTGATGTCACAACCAATAAATCTACTCTACACGACGTCATAATCTACATATACTGAACAAGTATAAAGGAATGCTCTTGTTTAACGTGATTTTCACCAGAAATGAATTGGCCCTACACTTGTTTTTGTAAATTCAACTACAATTATAAATTATAATTCATACAATTACCATTAACTCAATAACAAGTACAACCCTGGAGAGCATTCTGACTTCACTACTTCTTACTATAGTACATTTTAAGATTTCAAATAACTTATATGTAGGACTTGCTTTAAACAAAATAAACAATAGATCTGTATTTAGAAATCTTCGAAAACAAGTAGATCAAATTCTGTGAAAGCGCAGTTTTATAGCCTTTTCCTCATCATGTGCATTGCACTGACTCTCTAATCCTCTAAAATACAAGCTCTGTTTATAGTTTCATTTCTTGGCGACATTGGTAGAAATTTTTCTTTGAAAACGAAAAAAACAAAACACTTCACAAAGAAAAACCCCACACTCTGCTCTACTCCAACTAAACATACACGTCAAGCCTATCCATGAGATCAAAAACCAACAATGTGATGTACTGTAACTTATTACTCTTATCTAAAAAAAATCTCTGAATATTACAATCATTATATTTTTCTACCAATATTAACTACAAAAAGGTTTATATTTTTGCCATTGACAATGGTATCAAACATACAAAGGGACGGACAAAGATACAAATTAGGGACAAACAGACACCTGCACACACAGACAACAATATCGAGGCAACAAGTGCTCTATGTATATCAGCTAGATTCACATCACTTACTGCATTTTTCACATTTGCATACATATATCAACAAATGAAAAAATATAAATGCATGTTATTTACCAATGATGATTTGGATGAATCTGATGAATAAGATGTATTGTCTCATTCAAAAGGCAACTACATGTAAAAGACTACATAAAATAAGTTAATTATCACATTTCATAAATATAAATGAAAATTTCTTAAAAATGAAGAATTACAATATATAAAAATCTATTTCTCTACACTAAAGCAAATGACAAAAAGAAAAAATGGCCTCAATAAAATCACCAGGTGGTGAAAATACTTGTCAGTATTTGGCGTGGAATGTTTTAAATTGTACATCAATTTGAAGGTTAAAATGGCATTTTGATTATTAATAATCAATGACAATGGAATGGTTCACTGAGTCATTAAGTATCAAACTCACGACTGTACGACTCTTCACTTCCTGTCTCCCCGCGATATAAATCGACAGCATGACTGTGCGGTTCGAAGCTTCGACTGAGGTAGTTATTAATCACCATGTTGGAGGATTGCGTATTGCGATAACCCAGGTACGGCTCAATGTATGGGTCCTGTTCGTTGACCCAGCTGGAATCCACGCTGTTCCCGATACCACTTGTACCCCCCGTCAGGCTGTGAGGTCGGCTGTCTGAACTCAGTCGAGACAACTACAAATAGCAAACAAGAGGTTAGCATTTAGTGCCCTTGAAAGGTAAATATCATATGACATTAGCTTCATGTGAAATAAAAAGCTGATTCTCTCGAACTTACGTGAACAATAACATTTACATTATCTGTTTATCATAATTTCATGAAACCAATATAACATTCAAATATTGATGTTGATTTTTAAGTCATGATGATTTTTACAGATACACATTACTCTGTGAGGTAAAAATTTCATTTGACATTAAATTTAGCCTTAAGTATTATAAAACTGGTCTCTTGAACTTACGTGAACGTCTTTACCGGAGAGTTTGTATTCTTTGAGCAGCTTATCTAATCCCTGCTTCTGTTTGGTGATAGAGTCGATGCGATCTTGTAGGCGAGAATTCTCCTCCTCCAAGAACTTGGTACGGACCTGAAGCATGGACACCATTCGTGTCTTCTCTCGTACGGCTTCCTCCATATCTGACAGCCTGCAAGAAATTTGACTCGCTGGAAAAGGCCACCACAAAAAAAAAAGAATTTAGTCTTCAATGGTTGGGAACATCTCGCTGAAACATGCAGTAAATCATGCTGATTTTCTATGAATATATTTCAGATAAATTGACAAATTATTTACTATGCAAATTGCAATTCAAATTTATTTTTTCTAATAATTATATTGAATGTATCAAATCATTTATAAAATTTAGGAAATCCATGTACTGCATAAGTTTCATTGATGTGGAAAAATGAAGTTATAAATGCCCATATGTCAAAGCAAATGAAAACAAAAAACATAATGTGGAAAAACATGTTAAATGGATACATGTAAGCATTCCCATCATGCACATTTGAAGATGCAGTTACTATGATAGTTTATACCAAGGTCAAAAACGTATTTCTAATCTGACCTACTTGACAAAGTACTAGCTTTAATGATTTCCCTGACAACAGAGGTGACATACACAAAGCAATGAGAAGATGCTTGCACTACATAATGAATAATTGTATGTAAATGGTGTAATGTGTATTCATTTTAAATATTTTTTTACATAATAACTGGCATTTTAATATCTAATTGTGTTGTGCATAATGCTTGACAAGTGATTTCTGACCTAACCAGTATATAGAATTAAAAAAAAAAAAACTTAATCTGCTGAAACTAGGCCACACAAACATCTAATGATTAGACGGTAAAATAAGTATCTTCTAGCTAAATTAGTAGCTTTAATAACATATTACAGTCCACAATGTGAGTTTTACTATAGACTTTAACTAACAGCTTGTAGAAAAGGACAAAAATCATATTATGCTCTCAACGATATAGGCTCAAACTATCTTAACCCGCTTACTTTGTCACACCTCTATAAAACGATCGTTCTTCCCACAGTCCTCTACGGTTGTGAATTATGGAGCAATCTATCTACCAACGATCTTCAACGCCTAAATGTTTTTCAACATTTTGTTTGCAAAAATGCACAAAATCTTCCGACCAAAACAAGATCCGATATCTGTGAAAGTGTTTTCAACGTTCTACCTATCAAATCAGAAATAGATATCCGCAAACTCTTATTTCTAGGCCGACTCTGTCTCATGGATCACCAGTCTCTTTCAAAGAGGATATTCTCAACACGCTTATTTTCATTCCTGGAGAACATTTCCAATAAACAGCGAGGATTTATTCCGGATGTCATCAATATTTTGTCCACTTACAGTCTTACTGAATACCTACAAACGTGGCTCCATGATTGCTCATTTCCACCGAAACAGACTTGGAAAAAAATAGTGAGATCTGCTGTATCCAAGCTACACCAAACAAACCGTAACATTAGGATGATAAATGACAATGATTTTTACCGTTTCAAATCCATTATCCAAAACCAAAACCCAAGTTTCATCTGGTCTATTCCGTCCAACTCATATGAAATCTCTCTTTGTAAATTTATCTGCAAGCTTATAGCTTGCCCTCCGGAACAGACTCCTTTTATCTGCAGACTATGCGACACCGTGTTTGTAGACATTTTTCAACATATCGCTTGTTCCTGCCCCTCGACTACTGACTTACGTACATACTGGTGGAATCAGATCACCAACTCCTTCGATATTCACCTCTCCGCGGACCTGTGTGCCATGACTGATGATGACATATTCTTCTTTCTTCTAGGTGGGAAATATTTCACATGGTTGTCAGAAAAAGACCTACGTACAGTTCGTATAATTAATTTTCGATACATCCGAGACACTGCTGCACGCTACAACCGGAACCTCAAAACTCAACCTAACCAAATGTTAGCAACATAAACTGTGTTTGTTCGTGCCCCCTCCCCCGTGTAGGCCCCCCCCTCTTTTCTTTTTTTTTTTTTTTCTCTTTTTTTTTTTTTTTTTGTGTGTGTATATATGTAAATACTTATGCCTTGTCTTATAATTATATGTGTTGCATGTATGTATAATTGTATGTTCTGAAATAATCCTCATATGAGGGAAATAAAGTATGAATGAATGAATGAACTGTCATAATTCAACAGTTTACTCATACCTCAACAGAAAACAAAACAGTAAGCTCTTCTTATACATGAATTTGTACATGACATAAAATAAATGTAGATTTGCATGTATTTGAAATCAATAGAGTTGTCAAACTATTTAATTATGGTAAGATATTTGTAGTGTAAAATCTGAAACTAAGTGATTAAAATGCCCAAGCATAACATTATGTCAAAGTGTCAAAATGTCACAATATGTCTGTAAGACAGCTAAGTGAATCAAAGGATGCACACATCACAAACAGACAGATGGATTGACATACAAAAGTGATCTTGGTGTGTCTTTAAATTAAACAGAATAACTTTGGTACAAATCCATTCAGACATATGTATAACTGAAGTCATGAAAACACCGACATTTCAAAAGGGAAATGGTGATGGGGTGATACAATGTTAGGGAATAATGCAGAAGTAGCTGATATTGACCTTAATTCTTCCTGAATGGACCTGGAAGTAATACTGGTCTTGACATACTATAGATGTAACAGTATCCACAGAATGAGTGAAGGAGGGAGAGAATAGCACTAAATACCTGCCATACCCTGACAGAGCATTAAAATACATCTCTAGTTTCTTTGCTGCAAATAATTTGATGGCATTTCCCAATTGTCTTGAAATAATTTAAATTTGTTAAGACCAATTTTACTTACGGTACTGTTAACTTATTTCTCTGAATTTATTTGGCCCTTAGCTTGAATCATTTGAATATGCATATATACTTTTTTATTTTCTACTGTCAGTTCTGATGTTTGGAAATCATCAATGGTGTCAAATGTTTTTGTTTGAGGTACAAGTATGATCTGTGATTTGGAGCTGTTTGTCTACTGGACTTCTGACAGCACCACTCCCTAATTACCTGAATGAGTTCTATCCTGATTTTAGAATTTATTCCCTGGACTTCATAAGCATAAAACTTCATTTTATATATGGCCACTGCTGCCAGTCTTTCGACCTATAGTTCCTTCTAACTGTAGACCTATTTAGAAAGTCCATACTTGTGACCTCAAGGTCAAGGTCAAATGAAAATGACTAGCATTCATAAGGTTCAAGGTAGAATTGGTTGTATTTTTTTTTTAATATTCAATTTAATTAAGTTGAGACATAGTTCAGAACTAGGAATTTTTACCCTTGACCTCTCCTTGACACATTATGCCAATTAATGTGATAAAACATCAGTTATATTTCACAGCGGTTACTGAGAACCTAGTGAGACCTGCGTGAGACGGTGACTAGTGTACGTACTGTGACAGATATTCCCGCTTCTCACGGAGAATGGTCTGGTAATTCTTCTCCATTTTCTCTTTCCAATCCATCTCCTTCCTGAGCGTGGATCGCGTCAGCCTCAGATCATCGTCATACTGTCTGAGCTGCTCTTGCATCCGCGTTCTCTCCTTGGAGTAAAACTCCCTGTATGTATAAAAACAGAAAATATCTGTTTACAACTCACCCAGTCAAGGTATAAGGTTCATAAATTTGGAGCAAAATATCTGGTGTAGATTTTGTACAGAAAAATATGTGTCACCATTATCCACATAACATCACGCAGAATTAGTTACTTTGATCACTTATCTGACGTTTCATTTATCCTCAAAAGGCAGTGTTTAAATGAGTTCAACTTAATGGAAATTGGATAATGACAACATTGATCAAATTAAAATTGCAACATAAATAAGTTCTACACAAAGAAACATGTACATAATAAAAACACAAACAATGAAGTTGTAAACACTTTACAGAACACAACCACAAGCAGAGAAAACTTTATCTATGACAGGAATCCATAGAATTCTGTCTGCAAGGTATTGTGCTTCACAATAAAATGTTTAGCTGTGCATAAAAATAAATCAAAATCAAAAAGTCCATTGATATCAAAGAGTTATACTTAAAAATATACTGATAAAAATTATCAAGATTTAAAAAAAATGATGTAAGTATTACAAAATTTCCAATCCTATTTAAAAGTTATTTCAATTAGTACAGTTAACTATCAAAATAAAAAAAAAAAAAAGATAAAAACATTATTCAAACACTGCTGCTCAGGAAACCCCATGATCCTGGTGCTAGTACATCCAATACAAAGACAGGAGGTTAAAATCTGCGATGACAAACAATTCTACATCTATTTAAAAATTGAGTTAAGGTTCCTGTTATCTATCTTTATTCAATTTAAGTTAGATTCTCTGTCTATCCTTTCCTACTGAAAAGGCTGCTATAGGAAAATCAGGGTCACAACTATTTTGACAATTTTTTCAATCCTTAGTCTTATGATTGGTTTAACTGTTTCACCTAGAAATGCAAAAATCTATATAATGTTTATCCGTTTATAAAATTTAAACTATTGGAAAAATACAATACAGATTAAAAGCAGAGGTAATTCTTTTGAAAGAGTTTGAACTTCAGCAGAGAGAAATTGAAGCAACCAATGAGAGAGCTGCATTATATTTGAGAGTGTCCGACTACTGAAAACTAACATACACTACAAACTCCTGGCCTTCTTCGACACAACCCGCATTAAATGTCCTGAAATGGGGGAACCAGTTTATAACAGTTGTTATGGTGTCACATAATTTTCTATACAAGTATGTAGATAACTTGAAATTTTATATTGAATATGTTTAAATAAACAAAGACAGTAACTGAAAATAACAGTTAAGTTTTGGAAATATCAGCATCTGACAGAGTTTTGTACACACAGTTCTGGTATCCCAGCATAATTCTGATTAATGTATACGTCACTCTGATTCAAACATTCTAATCACCCAGATCTTGACCTCACCTTGCTCTCATCAGCTTGACCTTGGTCTTCATTTTTCGGTCCTCGTACTTCCTTTCCTGGATTTCCCGTCTCTCGTTCACTGTCAGAAGTTCATACTGTAGGTCCTTGACCTCTTTCTGGAGTTTGTGGATTTGATCCAGCAGTCCTCGTTTTCCAACCTCAGTGTAACGCTTTTGCTGAAATAAAAAAAAATTAAAAATTTGAATACATTCCAATCAAACAATGCAAGCATTTCTGTGGCCTCAAATAATAAAATGGAACTTCAAGCAAATTATTTCTTTAAATGCTTTATGTAGTAAATTCCACATAAAGATATTAAAATTGAAAAAAAAAATTACCAGTATGCATAAAAATATACAGAAAATTATTTTTATTACTTATATTTAAATCATACTGAATCATCAAAATATGAAAGTTTCCAAATAAGGTATAATCCTAAATACTATACTGTACAATGTACACTACACAGAAATAAAAGGTTCTTGGGGAAATCCATACTAAAATAAAACCCAAAAGTAACAGATATAATTTACATCATATCAATGATTAGGTCTCTAGTTCTGTGTTTGCCTACAGATACACATAACACATATATAGACTACATATTGTATATTTGTCAGGGTAATCTACATTTCTGGGTTATAGAGAGAAAAAGTACTGTAAAGACTAAGATATATAGATAATCAAGGTCTCGAACTTTGAACTTTGGACTGCTTTTGCTACATCAGTATTTCCTACACATGACAATACACTGGCATTTTACTTGTTGCATTAAACTCAGATTATTATTAGTCTAATAGTCTAAGACCTCTATTTATGATTTAAAAGCTTTAAAAATAATATGCTTGTTTCATGCCATGCATAATTTAGCTAATACAACATAATTCATTTATAACGTCAAACAAAACAACCATATTTGTCGTAATCAGCACATTTTGGTTAAATCCTGTGAAAAAATTCTGCACCAGAACTGTGAAGGAAATTTCTTTGATTTACAAGTTTTTCTCTGGTGCTTTTTACAGCAAATAAAGTCAAATAACATTAGAATTAACAAATCAAATAAAATTCAAAGCTTTTTCACCAAAATTCATGCATTAAATAGCAAATAAAACTTAAAACAAGCTGAATGGAAACTGCAACAGATAATATATCTCAGATATAACTGTAAATCTAGAATTACTGTCTACTTAAACAGAAATGACTGGATATTTTACAGTCCAAGGGAGAGAATTCAGAGATACAGATCATGCAATAATGCAGAGAAGTCCAGAGAGTCGGCTCTTGTTTCACATACATCAACTAACTGTACATGCAGAGAAGTATACAGGTTATAGGTTTTCCTGCATGCTAAACTACTTTTACATCCACAAATGTGATTTTTTTTGACTGATACAGTATGAATTTTAGGGGGTAATAAGCTTTATTGCAGTATATATTTTGTTAATCATTGCAAATATTAGATGATCTACTGATGACAATTTGTCTATGAATAATCCTCATTGATTTTTCAAATGAACAGGATGTATGTGACAAAAGCTTCATGACCAAAATAAAACCAAGCACAAGCCTGACCACAGCCCTGCAATCACACAACACAGGTGTTAGTACAAGCCCAGCACTGGACAGACATTTCTCTCCATTTTATTTCAAGTTTTGTGGGCTTTTTTTCTCTTTAGTAAAGGTGTTCCTCCCCTCCCCATTATGATATGAAGTTAGATGAGGCTATATTGATATAAGATAATGTGGTGTGTGTGATTGAGGGTCAGACTTGGGCGAGGCGGCAGCGATCTAGGCGAGGTTATTGGCCAGCAACATGTCGCCGTGACTCCTATATACCTCATTGTTCTCCTCCTCATCCCAGGTCAATGCGTCCTGAGGCGTGAAATAAGAGAAAACAACACTCAACATTCCCTAGTCTTATTCTTCAATCACCTTTAGTTATCTGAACACTTTGAATGTAATAGAACAGAGGAGAATTAACATCCCGAAATCCATGTTAATCATATAGACGGCTCCCTAACTCTACCATACTACAGAGAAAAGTCTAATATTCCAGCACCCCTTTTTATAAAATAACCTGAGAAAAAACCATCAACTACTATAATATATTGAAAATGTGTCCAAAGCATTTACAAAAAATTCAAGAATATGAATGGGTCTTGGTACTGAAAGTAATTGAATTAAATTTTCTCTATTATTGCCTATAGATTTGAGGTTTAAGAAATTAAAGCTCACTTTTAATTTCTGAATGAAGTTTAAAATAAATCTAACAACTGATAACCAAATGGATTTCCAAAATGGTTTCAAAAAGAATGCCTTTAAAGGTTTATTTATGTTGATAATAATTCATGGCCCACAGATGACATAAAATAGAAGCGGTGTCTGTTACATCAGTACGTGATATACAGAGCTTACTAAGTTACACTGTTAAGACACATTAATATTTTTAAAATTAGATATTTTCTTGGCTACATTTATATTATTTTTGATCATGCAATTACATATAAAGCAGATTACAGAAAAGATACAATTCCTAGCGTTAACAGATGCTTTTAACTGATAACATCCATAGTACAGATATTTTCATGCATTTTAAAAAAAAACTATTTTACTTATTGGAAACATCTTCATTATTCTCTAACATATTTTCTTTCTAGCTTACATCTTACTTTAATTTCTTTATTGTCTCACATCATTTTTTTTTTAATTTAAAAACTTATCATTATCTCTCTTTTCTTTAGTTTTTAATCATATCATAATTTCTTTATTCTCTCACAATAAGACCATATCTAAGGAGAATGACCCAGGCCCCCTTCTCTGTGTTTACAACCTGTAGGGCGGTATAGCGTCATGACGTACCATGTCTAGAGCTGTCTGGTTACGCTCCTGCATGTCGTCCAGTTTGGTCTCCATATCAATCATGGTGTGCTGGAGCTCACGATTCTGGTCAATCACCTTGGACTCACGAGACTTCAGCAGCGACACCTGGTGTTTTAATTCTGACACCGTCTGGTCAAGTAGAGTCCTACAGTCAAAAACATAAAGAATTTTTATCAAGTATACCTCCAAAACATGATTATAGGGTTCCTTTTATTAATAAAACACATTACAGCTCTTTCCAACAGAAATTTAGATAGCCATCTTATCTAAAGAGGTATTTGTAACAGTCATTTTTTCTTTCATGTATGAGCACTCATCTGATTAGGCATTTTTTTTGCAGTGACACTTGGGGTCCACTTCAGGAGTTTCTATATACATGTATAATATGTTTTTTGTATGACATTAATAAGACCCTATTTTAGCTGTGACCCACGGCAGCCCACCTCTGGAGTTTCTCAGCCTCCAGCTGGTTCCGCAGTGCGGCGACCTTCTCCTTTTTGTCCTGGAGTTCATTCTTTAGCTCTTCCGCCTGACTCAGCTGCTGCTCCACCGTCTTCAACTTGAAGGTCACAGTCTCAAGGTCGTGCTGAAGCTTCTCAGCCTGCAAGATCAAAATATTGTCAAAATTTACAAAGGACTGGGGTATCATACCAAGAACTCAATAAATAGTGTGTTAATGCACATAGATATTGTCACTGGAGGAGTGCAGCAGTGATTGGAATAGGAAAATAAATGGTGGAAATCTGTGATATCTGGAGTCATTAGCTAAACATGTATGTCATGATGTCTAATATTAAATGATTGTACTGTGTTAATCAGAAAAATGGCATGTAATAGCACTGCAATCAGTTAGCATAAGGCACATTAAAAAAAGTATTTCCTCCAAATCTTAAGACTGTTAAATAGAAAGAAATACATGTGTAAATGCAAATCAAAAGGAAAAGCTCATTCCAAGCATTTCTAGTAAACAAAAATAGTTCATGTGAAAAGTAACATTCCTCGCTTTGGTATTATTTTCAGTGAATCCTTCTCTCTGCTTTAATGGTAATCACTTGCAAAGGATTCTTGTTCCTCAAACATTCATTGCATATACGATACCAACAGAAACACATGTAAATAATACTAGTACAGTAAAATGTTTCATTCTAAAACTGGCAAATTCTGTCTATCAGTAGATATAATTACCCTAGCATAAAATGTAATAATCTCTCATTCAAGTTATGTAGAAAGTACAAGTAAGTGCAGCAAAGACTTACTGGTACAACTGTAATAATTGTAGTTAATTGGGATCTGTCACTGTTCTAATATTCCTTCTTGCATACTATCATCTTGATTTTAATTTATCTCTACCACTTGTGACTTAATGAACAAGATGTACAATATGTTAAGAACCAGCCACAAGATAATTGGATACCTGTATATTGATTAAATTGAGGAATTCATCTAACTTATCTGTTTGCACAGTTGTTACCAATTTTCGGTACTTTTAGTTTCCATAGATTGAAGTGAATAATCTTCATTGCTCCTTAAAAATGATTCCTACCTTTAGAAAACTCTTTAATTCATTGTTTGAGGAGTTATCACAAAAATGTTAATCAATATTTCAAAATAAGTGTTTAAATCCAAACTACAAGGATGTTTTTATTTTAATTAATAAATGATGTTATTATATCTAAAATTATCACATGCTTTACCAGTACATGTACTTCAAAGCCACACCTAATTTTTAATGGAACCCTCACCATTTCTAAGCCCCATCTCTAAGAGATTTCACACAAAATCCTTTCTATCTACAATAAAGCTTGTACATCTACCCCCCCCCCCCCCCCCCCCCCCATTTTACTGCTACTCATACTTGGTTTAGATCTCCATATCTACAATCATTATGGCTTTTATATCACAGATATCTCCATTGGAGATTTTTCTCTTGATTTACCACAATCAAATAGAGTGATGGTCAAAGCCTATCCAAATTTCCTCTATTTCTATCACTATCAGCTAGACCACTTATTCCTAGTACAATTTCCATTCCTAGCTGTATATGATTCTTCTTGACTGCTATGGATCCATACTACATTTCACTTGATTGTATGATTTCCGTGGGGTCTTCAGTAGTGTCGTACGAAGCAGGATTAAGAAAGAAAGGCTACAGTACCACGTCTAGAGAAAAGATCTCCTCACAGAAACACCTACTTACTTTAAGTATAAAAGGTTTAGCTTTGGTTTCCTTCAACATAGAATATTCAGCAGGTTACTATGGTTACAGATAGATATTTATTTAAAGCAGAGTTTAATATACATGAAAATCTATACCATATTCATTTTTTATTCTAATTAACCAAAAAATAAAAATCTAGATAGTCTATATAGCTGCAACTAAATTCAATAGATTCAAAACTCACACACTTTAATAATCTGAAATTTGCTACTCTTCATTCAAATTTTTTGGGATAGATATGGTATAGATATGGAGTAATGAGTTCTTCTGTAATTAATGCTTCATATTTCTGATTTTTATACAATCAGAGAGAAAGGTAGAGAGAAAGAGCACTTTTCTTCTGATTAAGTACATATGGAAGCCATATTACACCTGACTTGTTATAAAGCTGTATCAGAAGGCATTACATATTACAGTAATTACTAAATATAGTGCAAATTAAGTACAACACCACTGACCCGTCTCTGTACCGGGGATTTATGGCCACTCCAAACCACCTACAACATGTAACCCTATGTATGAATATGAGGTCAAAGGGCAGCCAGGGTCAAAACCTAGCTAGCCAAGCAATGTCAAGGCATAATGAAAATAAAGAATGAGAGCATTGAATTAATTGTTAATGATGAAAACAGCCAAATTAACTAACAGCAAGTAGCCACCACTCAGTGAAAAGGAGCAAAAAAAATGTGGTAGGATATTAATATTAAACCAAAAATTAATCGTAAAAGTGTGATAGGTGATTTTACTTTAAAATAAAGAAGAAAATTACAATACACATAAGATTTTGAACAAGTATAAAGGACTTGAAGGTCATTGCTGGCAGAGATAGATGGAGGGTAGACTTACTTTCTTCTCCGCTGTGTCTGCTTTGGACTGCACTGATTTCAGAGCTGCCTCGTGATTGGCCGATGCCTGTGACAGAGTTGTCTCTGCAAACTTTGAATTGGAATTCTTCTGTGGAGGAAAAAATTTACACCATTACATATATCACAGTGCAGCAGTACTACATCCGCCTATTGGATAGCAATATTCAATCATTCTTTTTTCAAAAATCATCGCACCCTTTCCAGTTCGTCCTCCAAGCTTCGTTTGGCCGCCTCCAGACTGGCATTCTTCTCCATCAATGACCGGACCTGGCTCCACACCTGTAAATAGGTCAAGATAGGTATATATAGGTCAACTTACCAATACTATGGTCACAAGTTAATACATTTCAAATAAATATATTTTTAAGTGTTAATGACATTTTTAAATGATGTACATAAAATCTAAATATATGCTAACTGTTTTTAAAACATTTTAAAGTTAATAAACACTTAAAAACTGTCTCTATATTAACAGGCAAAGCGGTGTATACTAACATAAGTATCTACTTTGTGTAGTTCATCAAATTCATTAACAAAAGCAAAGGATTCAGTTGAATATAATAATCAATGTTATACATGAAGCAAATTATAAAAAAGAAAATAACTTTATGTAATATGGTAATTCAATAGTGTAAAAGTTCCCATGAAATTTTTTAGAAAGATACCAAGGCAAAATTTAAAGCATAGGAATAAGAATTCCATTGTTTTATTAGATAAAATCATTTGTATGAGAGATACATTATTTTTTATAATAATGATTTTATGTAGTCTTCTTTAGTGACTGTGGTGTATATTTATAGCTGAATGGGGAGGCCCAAAAACGAATAGATGAAATGATGACATCAGTACTGATATATGCTACATACTGAGTGACAGGATGACAACATTCAGTGGGATATGTTTATGACAAAAGGGGACGCTAACATCAGCTGATGACAACAAACTAATAACCTTGACCCTGACATCAACAGCTGTACTACCATTTATACTCACTTAACAGCAATACAGGTACAAATATAAGCAAATCTCAGTAAAAGTGATGAGAAAGGCAGAATAACTAACAAAGACTGCATGACATAGTGAGTGATACAGATAATGATTACAGAAATGGCACCGCCCCCCCCTTGACTTGATTAAGTAGACAGCCAGAGGGGGAGGTAGGCCAGTTAACAGATTTTAAGGGCTAATTAATGAAGCAGAAAAAGAGAATGCGCACTTACTCTTAAATTAGGAAATTCCTCCTTAATTGTGGAAAATGCAAAAAATACATGAAGCATACAAATAATGAGAAACAAAGGGAAGACTATGAATAAAGAAATTTGATGAATAAGATGAAAAATATGATGGGCTGCACCGTAAACAATCAATCTGAAGAATCCTAATATAATTCTTAAATTTCAAATCAATTGAATATTTGGAAAGTTACACATATGAAGAAAAAAGAAAAAGATTTAATGAATTTTGATTTTCTACAATGTATTTTCTCCAAATCCACAGATTTAAATGCAAAAGGATAAATTAACAAATCAAAAGGATAAAATTTCACCATCTACTTGTGTATATATGAAAAAAAAAAATCCTTTTTTCCAAAAATATGTCAGGAAATCTTACATTGTGTTCTGTTTGAACCTGTCATAATGTAACAATGCAGCACATGTACTGGTAAAATATTTGCTTTTCTTAATATTCATGATAAGTATATAGTATAGATCCATACAATGAAATTAAACAAAACTAGCTATATCCTATGAGTAAAATTGAATATCTGACTATTTTATAGGCTATATACTGTATATCTGTATACTATAAAAACTGTATACTAAAACCATATATATGGCTGTGTTGTATATATAAATACACAGCTCCTTGTGGCACTAAACACTAGCAGTGTAGAGAAACAAACGGAGCAGACATTGGTCGCTGAGACAGCTAGTGACCTACTTTAGAAATCTCTTTGTCCAGAGCTGCGTTTCGGTTCTCCAGGTCAGTTCGTATCTTGATCTCCGTCTGGATCTGCGATTCCAGGCGGTCTGCAGTGCCTCGATATCGATTCACGTCCTGGAACGAACTCTGATACTCCTGTTTAATAAAATAATAAGAACATATTTACTCCTATGAATCTACATTTTGCCTTAAATGACTGACCTTATAAAGTCTTGAGCACAGCTGATAATTATTGGCATAGGTGATGAGTTTTATAGCGAGACGTACCTGATCTTTCTCCCTGATCTGATTCCGTAACTCCTTGTTGTCTTTACACGTTGTCTCCAGACGCTCTGTCACTGCCTCTAATTCTTTCTTATGGAACTGTTTGGTCTCATTCAATTCAGATTCAAGCCGAGATATCGTACTTTCATACTTTGCCTAAAAACATAGCCACAAAAAAACTTAAATACAATCTCACCTTGAGCATTTTGAGTGGAAATGAAAATTCAATTTTGAGACTGAAATAGTCCCAAAGCTTCATGTTCTATAAATTCAAATCTAGTTTCTTTAATATATAAAGAACAATGTAAAGTTATCTGTCTGTCAAATACTTGAAATGCATAAATTATAGCAACACATTCATCATAGGAAAAACATTGTTATAGATATTTTCTGTTGACATCTGTTGACTGTTACATACTGCATTTCCGATGGCATCAGCCTCCAGCTTCATGATATAAGTCTGTTTCTTCTGGAGGTCATCCTTGAGTTGTCTGACCTGACCTGTGGCCTCGTCAAGGTCAGCCTCTATCTGGCTGACATGCCGGTGGTTCATGTACTGTTTGTCTGTGCTCCTCTGTCGCTCTCGCTTTATCTGATCTTCAACATGACTGATTTGTTGAATAGACTCCTGCAGCTACAAACAAGTTGAAGGGTCAAGGTCAGAATAGAGGTCAAAAATTCAAATCTTGATTTACAACGAAAACTCCTTTTTTAAGTGATCACTTTTTTGTAACTGAACCTCCTCTATGGTAAATGAAATTTGGAACATAACTGTTTTTATTAAGAGGGCAATTTGGCCAACAGTTGTTTGCAGCTAGTTTTTAACAAAGTAATAAATCTAAATTGCTTCATGGTTTTAAAAAAAACAACATGTGTATCCCCAGACCCCACCCACCTTGGTGGCTAGTTCCCTGTTGTCCAGTTCTAGCTGCTTGGACAGTTCCTCCAGAGACCGGATCCTGTCCACGTGTTTCTGTCGTTCCTCGCCATCGTATTTTGTAGACAGCTGTAAGTGTTCGACTTCTCGCCGTGCCTGACTAAGCTCCTGTCTCAGTGCCTCTATCTCCTTCATGTCGCCTTCTTTCTGCTTCAGTGAATCTCGGAGGATTTTGATTTCTTTCTCCGATGTGAACTTGTCTTGAGTGGCCTTGTCCAGCTGACTTTGAGTCTCGGTCAAACGCGTCTTCATTGTCTCGATCTGCTTCTCAAGATTCTTTAAAGAAAATAAATAAAGCTCCTTAGGATTTCATAAATATTATCAACTTAGGCACATATATGTGAAGTGAAGTAAATCATGAAAAACACAGAGATGGTCGGTTTGGTGATTTGACTTTCGAGATTGGGCTGATGACACACCTCTACTTTCTGGACCTCTATCCTCTGAGTCGCTCCATTGACCTCTGGACTGGACTGTAAGGTCTGCCTCTGCTTCTCCGACTCGATTCGCTCCTGGATTTCTATGTGTGCAGCCCGGGCCTCTTCAAGCTCCTGATAACAAACAATGCGGCTATCATACATACACAGCAGTAAAAAAAAAACTTCACCCAAATCTATTTATTTTCTGTGAGATTTGAAGCTTAAAAACAGACCAATTCTTAATTGGTTACAGGGTTAACATATATACTATGTAAATAGTCCCAACTTAAAATGGCAACGACCTTAACAGATTACAGAAAGAAATCAATCAAGGAAGTCTAACATGCATTAAATTGACCTTGATTCTATGAAGTTCTTGATCTAGGTTATGTTCATAGTTTAATCATATTAATCACACTTCTCACACACTCCACCCGCGAACCGTTAGTGGAATGTCACAGATAAGCTCCAGGGACCGCAGACAAAGCCCACACAAAATCACTGCCCAGTGGGTGGGTGGGGAGGTAGATGCTGTATGTGAGAGCTTATGAAGGGGAGGTAATACTGAATGTAATGTGTACAGGTAACATGTAAACATGAAGGGGAGGTAATACTAAATGTAATCTGTACAGATAACATGTAAACATGAAGGGGAGGTAATACTGAATGTAATCTGTACTGGTAACATGTAAACATGAAGGGGAGGTAATACTGAATGTAATCTGTA